>CM041295.1:27659574-28072074 GCA_023052935.1 Piezodorus guildinii | reverse complement strand
GAATCAATAAAAGTAATAATTAAAAGAAAGTAGAAAAATAGTGAAACATAAAATACAATTTTAATCACCAATCCATCAAAATCACAAATGATTTAAAATATTTAATCTTACAGAACAAAATTAAAAGTTCTCTTTATAAAGAAAAGTACATAAATACTTGTAAAAAACTTAAAATTACACAAAAACGAAAACTGAAATAAAATTCAATTTTAAACATAAACAGAAAATTTACATGTTTTATTCAAGTAATAAACCAAAATACAATTTTTAAACACCTTACCGTCTTACTAAAATTATTTTTTTGAACAAAATGAAAGTAAAATAAATTAAAACGTACATAGAATTTTATACCCCTTTACAAAACTAGGCAGAGCCATATTGCTAAAGAAAATTATGGAACCGATAGAAAAAACTCACAACAAAAGATCAATTTACGATTTAAAAAATTCAGAATAAAGAGTGATAATAAAAAAAAACAAATCAAATTCAATTTACATTAAGAAACTTGAGGCAGAAAGAATATAAATATATATCATTGTATTTACTGTTTAACCAATCAATACTCAATATCGAATTTAATAAAACCAGTGAAAACAAAATAATTGGAAGCCTGTGTCAACGAAATCAATGGTGGAGAAAGGGATCAATATTATGAATCTAAAAGTTCTTTGTAGTACCGATTTTTGAAAATCGAAAGGGATTTTGATTCTTTAATGATATGAGGAATTTTATCCCATAAATGTATACTGCTTATTAATAAAGATTTATCGTATCGGGTTGTACGGTGTACAGGTATACTGTATAAACTGTGGGTTTCTCTCATCGGACGCGTTGGAAGAGACAAATGATTTTCGAAAAATTCCAGGATATAATTCGGAGTTCTTTTATTAAAAAGTTTGTATAGGAAAATTCCTAACAAATATTTTCTTCTTTCGGGAATTTTTAGCCAACTGAGTTTTTTAAATGAGGGTGTTACGTGATCATTAATTTGTAGATCGAAAATAAATCTTCACACACGCATTTAACGCTCCCTGTAAAATTGTTATGTCTCTATTAAACATATCAGTAAATAATATGCTGCAGTAATCAACGTGCGGTATTATAAGTGTGGAAACGAGATGTTTTCGAACCTGTACAGGCAAATAGTCTTTGTTTCTACGTAAATAGCCTAATTGTTTAAAAATTATTTTGGATATATTTACAGCGTGATCTTGCCAGTCAAGAGTACTAGAGAAGGTAACACCCAAAAGCTTTAACGATTCAGAGTATTCAATATATGTTTTGCCTAAAATTATTTTTTGGGGATTTCTTTCCATCACCGATTTTAAATAGAAACGACTGCCAAAAATTATTGTCTTTGTCTTTGACGGATTTAAAACAAGTTTTAATCTATTTGACCAGACCAAGATTTCATCTATGTCTCGATTTATTTTGTTTACGTTTTCGTTGAACTCATGTACGGATGAAGACAAATAAATAACGATATCGTCGGCATAAACGTGATACTTGCATGATTTCAAAACCGAGGAGATTTCAGAAATGTATAAAAGAAACAAAAGTGGGCCAAGAACCGATCCTTGAGGAACTCCTGAATGTATCGGAAGAAATTCGGATAGAGAGCCATCACTATCGATTACCGCTTGGCTTCGATTTTTTAAATACGATTCGAACCATAGTACAACGCTACGGGAAAATTTGAACTTTTTTCTCAACATTTGCAATAAAATATCGTGATCCACTAAGTCAAACGCCTTTTTAAAATCAAAAGATACGAGGATTGTTACATGTCGTCGATCCATTGCAAGTCTAACATCTTCAGTTAGTCTCAATAGTGCTGTTTGAGTGCTGTGTCCAGAACGGAAACCGGATTGATATTTGTCGAAGAGATTTTTAGAGTTTAAATAATCAACGGTTTGATCGTATACTACACGTTCCAGAATTTTTGAGAGTGAGCAAAGTTTCGCGATAGGCCTGTAATGTTCGACATCAGTCGGGTTTGAATTTTTAGGTAGAGGGGTAACTAAAACGTTTTTCCAGAGAGAGAGAGAGAGAGAGGAGAGAGGAGAGAGAGAGAGAGAGAGAGAGGGGGGGGAGAGGGAGAGGGAGAGGGAGGGAGAGAGGGAGAGGGAGAGGTAGGGAGGGAGGGTTTGTTTTCATTTTATCATCATTTTATATATATATATATAATATATATATATATATATACATGCATGTATGTATACTACATGATTAAAATCAATAATTAATCGAAAAGCTCTATTTGTATTTTTTTTTTTTTGGGGGGGGGGAGCTTTTTAAGTTCGGTTAATTGGAGTGTCCGGACTAACTTGATTACACTGTATTTATTGTACAAGCGTTTTACAGATAATAATAGATCTGTTATTATCTAAGAAATATTTTTTTAAAATTAGTTTATTTGACTTTGGATTGATGTGTGTTGAATTGGTAAAATTGAATTAAAAACAAACTGCAGAAATGATTTGAAATGAGGATATTGCTTTGAAATCTTTCTTTAATTAAATATCCTCATTGCTGCCAATCGAATTATAGACTGCTCACACGTGTCAGAATAATATGGACAGTTCTTTTTCAAACTTCAGTTCAGTTCATTACTTCATACAGTGCGGATCGGTTCATTTTAACTCCGCTAAAATACATATTATTAGCGTTAAGTGTTAATTAATTTAGTGAGTTTAGTTTTGAAAAATACTATAATTTTTAAATATCGTCGTGAATACGCTAAACTAACAAATCAATATATATATATATTCAATTATCAGGAAACTGTAAATTAGTTCAATTATTATTTTTGTTTTCTTCATCAAGAACAATATTTAAATCTTCATAGTCTGAGCTCAGGATGTTTGTGTTGGTAAGTTTTTATTACAGTAATAACCTTCTGGTTAGTTAATAAAACTAAGGAATTCCAAATATCATTTTTTATAAATGTTAGTTAAACATGATGGCGACGGTATTTGATCACAAACATACATTTACATATTTAAAGTCATACTTATTTTAAAGGAGTAATATTTTTTTTTTATTTCACAAGAAGATAATGAGTTTACATTTACCTTTAAAACAAATTGTACAGAGATCAAATTAAACTTATCAGCTTCTATATATATTAAACTGAAATAAAATAACTGATTTTGCTGAATTCCCATAATATATGTAAAATAATTTTATAATAATCGTGAATTTAAAACGATAATTTAATTTAAATAAAATTATTTTTTTAACTAAAATATTTAATACAACATGTTTAATGAGTATTTCTTTGATTTTTACATAATACATGCATTTCCTTCTCTTAGTGTAGAATAAAAAATATTATTAATTATAAACTGATTATTAATTATTACCTCTTTTGTTAAAAATAAAACGTTTAAATATATTGTGATCAAAATTTTAAATGAATAATCGTTTCGTTAGTTTATAAAACTAAGGAATTCCAAATATTCCATTTTTTACAAATGTTAGTGAAACATCATGGCGACGGTGTTTTATCACAAAGATACATTCATATATTTAAAGTCATACTTATTTTAAAGTAGTAATATTTTTTCTACGTCACAAGAAAATTAGTTAATAATAAATAATGATTTTCTTTGACCTTAAAAAAAAATGGTACATAGATGAAATTAATTTTATCAGCTTCTACATGCATTAAACGGAAATAAAATAAAATATTAGATTTTGCTATATTTCTATAATAATGTTATAATAAATATGAATTTAGTAGTATAAATTAATTTAAATAAAAACAAATTTGAAATAAAATATTTAATTAACCATGTTTTAAGAAGTTTTTTTTGCCGTTCTTAAATTTTATCTTTGATTTTTATTTAATATATGGATTTCCTTTACTTAATGTAGCATAAAAAATAAAACATTATCCTTTTTCGTTAAAAAATAACATTTTTAAATATATTGTAATCAAAATGGTAAATGAATACTTAAAAGTTGATCATAGACTGATGTTTTTGGAACGGCATATAGCTGAGTATTAGCAGTTTTTTTAATTAGGGTCAGAGGTGGCGGTGAGTTTGGACCAATCAGATTCGAGCTTTCATTATAATCAAGTTAGCACTGAGAAGACACAGCCATTACAGCCATCTCTAAGCTCACTTTTATATTGAATGTCGTGCGGTTCGGACCTATTTCTTGTGTTTAATATTTATTCAATAGTTTTATTATAGCTTTGTAACTGTGTTAATTTTTAAATGTTAGTGTTTCTTTAGCGATCGGTTGTTTTATTTTATTTTATGCGTTTCGAAATCTGCCAGTTTTAAAAAACTAGGTGGATAGTGTACTTCAAGAAAGAAAGACTGATCAGCCATATTGAAATTTCCTGTAAGTAATTAATTTAAATATTGCACAATCATTCTTCATGTTTTTATTTGCCTATAAAAATCAGTTTTAAGTGTAATTTCTAAAAGATTCTTTATTTTTTATAGTTACTTCACACTTTTAAACAGTTAATTTTGTTCATTAATAATAATTTATATTCTAGTATTCAGAGCATGGGATATTTTTTAATTAGGATGCTCATTACTATAGATAGTTTTAATTTTAAAATGAATGATGCTTTATTTTTTTATGCAATTTTAGAAAAAAACGTTAAATATTTTAATTTTATATTATTTTATTATATTATAATATATTTATTAGTCTACAAGTTATGCAGTAAAAAAGGATGTATTTTTTTTTTTTTTATAGTTATTTGATTCCCAATACCCCATTAAACTTTTAAATCAAGTTTAAATCATGAACCTAAAACTCCATCAAATAAGTGTAGGAAATTTCGAATAAGATTATTGCATTCTAAAGCATGCAGTGTTGCCAGATCTATTTATATTTTACAGCATTCACCAATAGACAATAGCCCAAATACAGGTGGTATATTATAAATAATCACATTACTTATTATTAAATGTATACATATATATCATACAAATAGTTTTAAATTATGAACTTAAAACTCCATCAAATAAGAATATCAAATTTCGACTAAGATTATTGCATTCTGAAGCATGCAATGTTGCCAGATCTACTTATGATATTTTACAGCATCCTCCAGCAGACAGTAGCCCAAATACAGGTGGTATGTTATAAATAATCACATTACATATTAATCAATGTATTTTAATATTTTATATATATAAACAAACACACACACATTCACACATTTATACATATAAACAATTTATATAAAGTATATATACAAAAAAAGAGATATAATCGAAGATAGAAATAGAAATTAAAAACTAATGTGAACTTCATTCTGACTTTTATTGAATATATCGGTTCCTTTATAAGATTTTTTTTTTCTTTATTGCAGTATATAAAATCATACAATATACATATATTACACTGTACCAAAGGAGACCAGTCTCCTAATTAAAAACAAAATATCATAAATATAAGATATAATGTCTCACTAATAAATAAAATAAATATTAAAACTATTTTAATTTAAAAAAAAAAAAAACTTTAGAATATATTTATAGAAGACATCTGCTTATAGTTTCCATGATAAGGAGTTCCGGTGAAGCGACACAAGCGCTGTCTATAGTCCGTTTTCGTAACTACGTGCACCATCCTTTCCCTTTTTAAATTAAGCGCTTTAAATTACACTAGCGATACCTAGCGACTTTTTCACTGAATCTTGGTTCTCTGTGCTTGTGCCCTTCTTTTAATTAGGACATCGCCATGTTGAACTTAATATATAAATTAAAAAGATATACATCATAAAGCCCATTAAATTTTAGATCAATATAGCAAGTTTAATCAAAATCGTTATTGCCGTTTTCGATAAAATAGTAAACAATTGCAAAATGCTTGGTATAAAGTAGCACTTCCGGTAAGCCGCTTTCGGAGAAAAAGTTGCTGTAACATCTCGGGCGTATAATTGTCTTATAGTAAGTATCTAATTTTAGTTTCGTATGACTTTTCGTTTTTTGTGCCAGACTTACCAAATACGGACACACACACAGACCGTCCTTTTCGCGCGACTTGATTTTTTGGACTCAAGAGGACCCTAAAACGTGTATTTCTGTTGAATATATAGAGAAAATGTACATTTTACAGTATTTATATAAAAATTAGTTAGTCCATACTTATGAATTTTTTAATAAAATAATATATAATTCAAACTTACTTCTCAACAAAAAAACTACGGTTCACTAATTTAAAATTCACAGGAATACGGCAAAGAATAAAAATAAAATTTTTTATCTATATTGTTTTCTGACAAAATGAAATAATTATACAAATATGTATAATATAAAAATATATTCAAACACTGGTTTAAAAAAAAAATAGAGAAAATGAAATGTTTTCTTCAAAAGAATTTTCATATTAAGGTCCATACATATTTTAGTATTTTATTAATAAATTTTTAATGATATCTGGAGGAAAAGAGGATAATAACATTAGCGCATTTTTTTTTTTAATAAATGAAAAATTAATAGTAAACTGTTTGTGAAAATGACATTCATTTAATAAAATTTTCATGCCAACAGAATCAACGAATGGAATAACTATGTACAGATTTTTTTACAAATGAGCACATTTAACTTTTAATTTCTTTTTATTATGCTAAATCGTTGTTTTATTATTAATTTAGTCTATGTTTCGGGGTCTTCCCATTACATTATAAAGAGTACATCTAAAGAATTTACAAAATATTTAAAATAAATTACAAATATTTATCATTCAATCAGTTTATTCTAATTCTTATGCATTTAACTTTGTGTATCTCATGTTTTTTTATAATATAATTAATATAAGTCTGTTTAAACTACTAAACTACAATTTCATTGGTTCACAGTCCCTTACTTTTATGCCATATTATAATTTACCTTAAGCTTATTATCAAATAAATGCTATGTTTCATATCTTATGAGTGGTCCTCCATGATTAATTTTGATATTGTTCCCACATTTTTTAATGATATTTTTGTATTTTATGTAATAACTTCACTTTGTTAATAAAACCTTTTCAAAGTCTTACAAGGTTTTTTATGCTGGTTTTATTAATGATTGTCTAAATGCTGAATAAGATTAGACTGGTTGAGTGATAATATGTGTACATTGCGAAAAACAACTGCATTATGTTATTTATTTAATGTATGTTCATTTTATATATTTTACTTATTTTGTGAATCCATGATTGTAAGTTTTAATAATATGGACAAGGCCCCAAAACGTAAACTAAAGATATAGGAAAAAATCTGGTGCGCGCAAGACACGATTTTTAACCTCCTCCCTTGCTAAAACCAATATAAGAACTTTCAAATAACATTAAAGTTAAATAAAAAAGAAAGGTATAGAATTACATTGTTTTTCGATGGAAATATAAATTTAGATTAAATATCCAAGAATAAAAGTTATTATTCATTAACTGCATTAATCACAACTATGTATATAAGATAACATTGTTTGTAAAAAATTTATCTTTCTTAAGGTATATTATATATTTATTTCTCTTTAGTTGGATATCATCTGTGTTCAACTTGTTTATTTTTTAATGGATAATAAGGTGATTGGTTAATTTTTTCAAAATTAAAGTTACTTTAGAAGGACAACATTGGAAAAGCTGCTATAACATCTCAGGTTTGCACGCTTCTAAAATATGGAACTTCAGTTTTATGAAAATTTTTACGGGACTTAGTCATTAACCCTAAAACGTCCATTTCCATTGAAAACTCTAATTAGAAAATGATCACGATCGCTATATTTTCCCTTACTATATATTTTGATTTATTATTATCAATAATGAACCATTGTAATCGAATAAAAAAAAAATTAACACCCCTCAAAATTTGAGGGCTTAGGTTTCAACATGTAGAACCCTAAAAACGAATAAAAATCCATGGCATTTTTCCGAAATTACTGGACCTTTTTTTTTTTTTTTTTTAAATTCGCCACAAAAATAGTAGAGCATTCAACGATGATACTAACACCTAGACGCTGACTTTGTTTTTTTAATATGAGAGCCGATTAAAAATCATTTGATTCAATAGCTCAGTTATTTTTTAAATTAAAGAAAAAAATTATTACTGTTTTTAACGCTTGTAACTTAGTTATTTTCGAAGATAAAGCGAAAAACAAAAATTAGTGTGTTTTTTTTTTAACCGAAAAACCACGAGTAATTATTTATTTATTTTTTTATTTATATTTTATTAAATTTTACAACTGTATATTACATAAATACAATAAGTAAAAGTGATGAATTAAAATAAAAGGCGTGTGAAGAAACTACCCACCGGTAGCACTTCGATGTTTATTGAAGTAAGTAGATCCCGAAGCCATCTTCTTTTCGATCGCCTCGGAGGGTTGTCAGGAATATGTGAGGTTGATAGGTTGCGGACAAGAGGGTGTATATGGGTTGGGAGTTCAGAATTAAAAGTGGTATATTTGGTACGAGAAAGGTCTGTTACAAATGGGATATTAAGGTCGTCATGGATGATTTTATTTGTTACGAAATAAGGAGCATTTAAAATTTCGAGAAGGATTTTGGATTGTAAGGATTGGATGCGGGAGGAATTAAATGGCTTAGTAGAGCCCCAAAGCTCGATTCCAAATGTCTAGATGGGTCTGATGACAGTAATATAAATGACCTTTTTGTAGTGAATTGGAAGTTTTGAACGTTTGTCTAGTAAGTGTTCTAGTAATCGGTATCTACAGGCAGTTTCTTGTCGTTTTAGTCTCGTGTGAGGGTTCCATGTAAGACGTTTGTCAAGATGGAGTCCTAGGTATCGGATTTGTTCAACAGGTATGAGTGGCGTATTATTAAAGGATACGGTAGGGCAGTAGTCATCGGTTTTCGACGAAGGGTAAAGATAATTTGGTAGGATTTATTTTATTCCTCCAGTTTTGACACCATTCCTCAATGGCTGTGATGTGGGACTGGAGGATTCGGGATGCAGCGGTTGGATCATTATGGACGGATAACACACAAGTGTCATCTGCGTAAGTTCTGAGGACAGTGCTAGGATGGAGTGGGATATCAGCTGTATATACCGTATAAAGGATGGGACCTAAGATACTAACCTGAGGTACACCTTCAGACTGAGAAAATATGGAGGAGTAGGAAAGGTTATGATTTACTTGAAAGGTTCTATTAGTGAGGTAGGAACGGATTATGAGGGAGTAATTATTAAAAAGAGAAAACTGAAAAAAAAAAAAATTCGAAACTTATCAGTAATCACGCCCACAACTCAGTTATGTTTAAGTGTAGAGAAAAATATATAGAGATTTTTTGAATCAGTGAAAAAAAAAAAAAAAAAAAAAAAAAAAAAAAAGCATCTAAAACAATTATACCCTAACAATAGTTTTATTTGGAAATAATATACAGTTGTGTTAATAATTTGCAGCGCTATATATATATATATATATATATATATATATATATATATATATATATATATATATATATATATATATATATATATATATATATAAGTAATAGAAATTGGCAAACAAAATTTAAATGTTTGTAAAAATTACTTTTACGAACTCAGCGAGTACAATAAATAAGTATAGAATTTTATATTATCTGACTAGGAGACGACTAATGATGTTGAGGGTTATGCAGTAAGATTATGCTGCTTTACTTTATAAATTGTTGATTCTGGAATTAGGGACCAAAGGGTTGGGAAGTGAACTCTACTGAGCGCTGAGTGTCCTCAGGGGAACCTCTCACTTACAAGTTTTATTCTCGGACGTGACCATTTAATGTGGGAACAAGAAGGGGGTCGAACAACCTATTCAACAATGAGAGCACTCTTTCTTGATTGATCCAATTGTTTACATAACACTTTTCAACTAACCATTAACTAATGAGTCCATGAAAAACCAAAAAAAAAAAAAAAAAAAACTTTACAAAAAACCCACCTACACGTTTTAAACGAATATTCGGTCTTACGAGGTAGAATAAATGTATTTGCCTTTAGGGAATTGCCCAAACAAATAGAGCCAGTATTCTATATTTACAAACCATTAAGTCACGTTTTGCAAACTATGTACATATATCGAAAGAGGTAAATTAATAGTATTTTTTAAATAGAGTAGAGATAAAATAAAAACGTTGCAAATTATTACACAATGGTTTATTATTTCCGAATAACAATATAAGGGTATAACTGTTTATTAAGCTGTAGATTGGCAATTTATTTTGGCAATATCTCTGCTAGTTCTTAACCAATTTAAATAATTCTTTAAAAAAAAAAAATTAATTCTCTATGAAATATCTCTGAAAGCAATATTTTTTTTTATAATTAGGAGAAGTGTATTTTTTTTCCATTTGTTATTCGTGTTCTACTCATCTTGAAACGTAAGTCCTAAAATTTTGAAGGGGAATTTTGTTTTTGTCGATCACAAAGGGTCGTTATTGAAAATAATAAACCAAAAGCATGTATACTAAACTATGTTACTATTTCCTATTCTTATCTCTTCAATATTAACCGGTAAAGAAATAGGACTCGAATTAAATACCGATAAGACGAAGTAGCAGAAACGGTGGCGATCTTGGTGATATTGATATATCAGGGCATACTTTTGAACTCGTAGAGAAATTCAAGTATTTAGGTTCAATGATAACAACAAATAAAAAACCCAGGAAGAAATAAAGTCCCGGTTAGAGGTGGGAAATGCGTGTTATTATTCAGTAGCTAAATTACATAGCTCGCGGCTACTGTCTAAAATTAAAGGTTGGAATTTATAGAACCATTATTCTTCCAACGGTTCTTTACGGATGTGAATCGTGGCCGCTTACCTTGAAGGATGAACAACGGCTTAAGGTTTTCGAAAATAAGGTACTGCGTAAAATATTTGGTCCGAAGAGAGATGAGGGCACCGGGGAGTTTAGAAAGTTGCACAAGACGGAATTGCGGAACTTGTAACCTTTGAATATAATTGAGTTGATAGCGTCGCGAAGTAAAATTGTTGGGCTCGGTGAGGAACGGATTCCGAGAAAGTTTGTATTCGCTGATCCGACTAGTAGGCGTCCGAAAGGTAGGCCGAAGCGTCGATGGGAGGATTGCGTTAAAGCTGATCTCGGGGGCTTGGGCTTGACCGGCGAACATTGGACGGGTCTGTGCAGGCGAAGTTTGGTAGTATCGGCATCGAACCTTCGGTTCCGGTAAGCCTATTATTATTATTATCTCTTCAATATTACATTATTTTCTTACAAGATCAGGTTCTACGCATCTTGAAACGAAGGCCTCAAATTTTGAAGGGAGGGGGGTTATTTTTTTTTTTTTTTTTTGTCGATTACAAAGGTTCATTGTTTAAAATAGTAAAGCAAAAGCATGTATACTAGATTGTGTTTACTGTGTCATATTCTTTTCACTTCAACATTACATTATTTTCTTACAAGATCAGGTTCTACGTATCTTGAAACGTAATCCCTCAAATTTTTAAGGAGGGGGTATTTTTTTTTTCGATTAAAAAGGTATATTATTGAAAAAAAACAACAACAAAGATTTTAAAGATAAAAATCTTGTGAGGGCAATGTACGACTTTAACCTATTTCGGGTATCAAAAATAATTCAAGAACTAAGAAATATAGTTCATAACGGTTTAAAGAAATATATTTAGTTTCGTTAGAAATACATACACATGCTTTAGATTAAATAATATAACAATGTAAAACTTTTATCTACATTAATCAGTTAGTTTTATCCGGTTTACACCACTCTCTATTACATTTTACAACTTTGTATACAACAATACATTTTGTCTCCTATCTTTAGCCTCCCGGCGGTATATTATACATATATTTTACTGTTATTCTGTTTCTTAATTAGTTGGTTATCAGATTCGTTCAACTTGTATATTCAGCCATTTCTTTTAATCAATTTCCTATATCATTTGAAGTGCTAGACTCACCTAACACACTCACACACAGACCTTTTATCGGGACTTGGTCATTTGGATTCAGGAGACTCTAAAACGTATATATCCGGTTATAAATCAAATTCGAAAATTTTCACGATCGCAATACTTTCCCATACTTTATATTTCATATATAAGTAATTTGAAGTAAAAATAGGCGTAACTTTTATATCTTAAATTTAGCTGAATATAAAATGCGTTTTTAATAACCATAGCCGAGCCAATATATATTTTTTTCTTATTTTACTTGTAGTAACGTGTTACACTTAAAAAAAAAAAAAAATCCGGAACTCAAGTCGTGTTTTGTTTAAACTATTCCTTGAGATCCATTTGCTAGTGATTGCTGGATTATATGCATAACACCAGTTAAAGAGATGAGCTTTGATGACTGGACGCTGTTTCTTCATGCTTCTGCCCAGTTGAGGTGACAAACTGCAAGCTGAACAAGAAAAAAAATATTGCTATAGAGAAAAGTGGCTTAGGTGAATCATTCTGAGTCAGCTAAAAGAAAAGCTGGAAACTTAAATCCTCCCGCCTGAAATCCGCTTAATATAAAATGAACTTGATTTCAGTTTATCCTATACTGTAGAATTTAAAACCGGTTATGGTCAATTTAGCTATTTGCTTACGGCACATCTTTTAGATTGTTGCAATTCAATTTTAACTTCACTTGAGTTAAAACCTACTCATATAGAATATTAATGTTAATGTCCTTGCAAAATATCATGTTTTTGCATGAAATGTTTAAACAAAATCCTAAAAATTCAAGATCTGGTGCGTTCAACACATAACTACCACTAACCTCACTCCTCGAAACGTTTACATATTGAGGTAAAAAAACTTCCATTTTCTTGGAGGTGGAGTACTCCGTGCCCCAATCATTAAAATATACTTAATTTCACTCAAATTAAATGTAAGTAATTCGCTTAAATTATTTAAAGCTTCTTTTTGATTACAAAATCTTGAAAAAAAAAAATGAATTTTTATGAATATTTCGGATAAATAGTTAAAATTCATTCATTTAAGTTATAAAAAACACTTAAATACAAAATTGAATAATTATGAAACTAGTTAAAATTGATGACCTAGATAATTCCGTCTATTCCTTTACCACCGCCATCCAACAAGCTGTCTGGACTGCTTCCTCTCCTAAACACTCCAATATAAATCCTGACCAAAATCATTTTCCACAACATATAATAGACCTCATCCACACCAAACGCCGAGCAAGATCATTATGGCAGCGCACCCGACACCCAACAGATCGCCGCTCCTATAACTTCTATTGTAGACAATTGAAGAGGGAGTTGGCGACCTTCCGTTCCCAGTCCTTTAATTCCTACCTCTCCTCTCTATCAGCTCGTGAAATTCCCTGTGGAATGTCACGAAAAAGATCCTAAAATACCATCAAGTTTCCCATCCTCTCCGACGTGGTGATGACTCCTGGGCTGCGTCTGATGAAGATAAAGCCGAGGAATTCGCCACACACCTCTCCAAAGTATTCACTCCTCACCCGGAATCCCACATCAATCACACCGAAACAGTGCAAGACTTTCTTATGTCACCAATTCCACTTTCCCTACCTCCTAAAGCTATTAACCCCTCTGAGGTCACATATCTTCTCCAAAAACTGACCCTCCGTAAATCTCCTGGACACGATCTCCTTACTCCCCAGATCCTCCGACAACTTCCGCAGAAAGCTATTATATTCCTTACTTATATTTACAACTGCATCCTACGCACCACCTATTTTCCTCTGTTATGGAAACATTCCACTATCATTCTTTTTCTAAAACCAGGCAAACCTTCCATCAACACTTCATCCTACAGGCCTATTAGTCTTCTCCCCATCCTCTCAAAAATCTTCGAAAGACTTCTTCTTAAACGTATCCTACCCATATTAGAATCTCAAAATCTTCCTTCCCATCAGTTTGGATTCCGTCCTCAGCATTCCACAGTTCAACAGGGGCTCCGAGTTGTAGACCATATTTCCTCAGCTCTTGAATGCAAAGAGTATTGTTCTGGTGCGTTTCTGGACATTGCGCAAGCTTTTGACCGGGTATGGCACACTGGATTACTCTTCAAGCTGAAAACCCATTTACCCCAGTCTCTATACCTAATTCTCAGATCCTATCTCTCAAACCGTTCCTTCCGAGTTCGCTGTGGTGTAGAATTTTCTAACCTTTATCCCGTTGAGGCCGGTGTTCCTCAAGGCAGCGTCTTGGGACCCGTCCTCTACATCCTTTACACTGCTGATATTCCTACACATCCTGATACCTTTCTGGTAACTTTTGCAGACGATACCGCCATCCTATCATCCAGTTCCAATCCTGAAACAGCATCCTTAAACCTTCAGAGACACCTTTTCCTTATCGAACACTGGTGTAATAACTGGCGTGTAAAGGTAAACGAAGCCAAATGTAAACACATAACCTTTACTCTTAGACGAAAATCCTGTCCGCCAGTTTATTTCAACTCATTACCAATTCCTCTCTCAGATACAGTCCGGTATCTTGGCTTACTGTTAGACAAAAGATTGACTTGGAACCCACATACAAGACTTAAAAGACAAGAACTCAACCGACGATTCGGACAGTTATACCGACTACTCAACAGAAAATCTGAACTTACAGTTGACAACAAATTATTAATCTACAAGACAATACTGAAGCCCATCTGGACCTACGGACTTGAACTGTGGGGGACAGCTAAACGTACTAACATCAAACGCATTCAATCCTTTCAATCCAAAGTCCTCCGTACAATAGTAAATGCTCCTTATTATGTCTCCAACTATACCTTGCACCTCGACCTTAATGTTCCATTTATTTCAGACCTAATCCCATCCAAATTTTCTAAATTCCACCAGAGCCTCATTCATCATCCTAATCCTCTAGCTCAATCCCTATCCAGCTCCACTCATCCATACAACCCACCTAGAAGGTTGAAACGGCAGTGGCCCCGCGACCTTTTGTAAATATATTGGAGTTCTAGCACTGGCTAGATTCTCCACTCAATGTGATGTATGTATGAGTGTGTGTATGTGTATATAGGTATAAGTGAATTCTTGACTGTATTGTTTTAATTCATTATTGTGTATATATCTTATTGTAATTTTATGCTGTGTAAATATTGTATGAATGTAGTATGTATGATATCTTTCAGCAATACTATTAATGTCCAAAGTGGGACAGATTGTAATTTTACTGAATAAAAATTGTTGTTGATATGAAGTTAAAATTGAAAAAGGGATGTTTAATTAATATAAATAGAGAAAATACTTTATTTATAACAATTTTGATTTGCTCACAGCATACTACAATTCCTTTGATGTAATAATATGATAATATAATTACATTTTTTCATTTAATTTTTTTCAATTAAATTATTCTTTTTTTTCATTTTTTTCCCTTATGAATAAAAAAAAACCAAACAAACAAATTATTTAAATAGGAAAAAAAATCCTGCAATAGGTTTTGTTTTTCTAATTTTACCCGTAGTTTTGGCATACCACTTGGGAACACTCCCCCCCATGTTAGTTGCAGGCAAAAGTTGCGCACCTCTGAGTTTTTCTGTCATTTTTCCGGAGACATGTGATTTATCCAGAGCCTTTTCTCAGCTTTTTTTTTTTTTGTTTTTTGAATAAAATTTGTTTTGTAATGAAGTTAAACTTCTTGAAACTTTCGAGCTCCTCCGTTGATGTCCAAGAGCAATGTCATATTTTTCATTATTTTCTTCGAATGAGGAGAGATTAGGCTGTTTCCTAATTCCTTATCGAAATACAAGCAAAAACGTGGTAAAATTTTGGGAAAGCCGTTTATTTCAGGTATAGAAAGGATTTCAGGATTTCAGCCATTAATAATTTCTTTTGAAAATATTATATATATATATATATATATATATATATATATATATATATATATATATATATAAGTTTAAGTTCACCTAATATTTCTTAAATTGATTTTATTAGCCGAGGTAGGTAAAAGTCGTGTGTCGCCCGTACAAGATTTTTTCCTAAAGATCTCGTAATTTCAACGAAAAAAAATAATGCATATATTTTTAATTACCATTTATTTTATTTTAATGAATACAAAGCTGTACATCCCACGCCTAGGTGGATCCTAATGATATTAATGTAAGCCATAAAAGCAGGTAACCGTTTTAGTTTCTCTCCCCTTTGGAAGAAGAGCTCCTAAAAGTTAAGTAAAGAGAGAAGCATTAATAGATTCTTCTATTGTCTCCTCTTAAATGACTTCTCTATTGTTCTACTTCGTGCTTGAAATACTTACATCAAACGAAGGCATCAACTGTTTTTTCACCGGCTAAATTGTCTGTTGTCTTAAAATGAAAAGGAATTCTCTGCCTGTGAATTTTAGTTTTTTTTATTCAAATTAATTTTTAATCAATGATATGAATTAGGGTCTCCATCCGAGAAAAGTTACTAATTTTATATTCAACAACTTAATTCCTTTTTGTCTAAAACAAATAGAAATACGTTAAATAGGCATTTCATTAAGTTACAGTCTCTTAATCCAACTGACTCTTATGCTAGTTCTTTTATTTATTATTGATAATATATTTAATTATTAAGTGATTGTAACATACAGAGTTGTAGAGTATAGGCTCATTTAGATGACAATCATAAGGCCTATCTGGACCTACGGAGTTGACCTTCGTGGTTCTACTAAACCAGCAAATTCTTCCCGTATATAATCCTTACAATCCAAATTCTTTGTAAAATCCTCAACGCTCCTCACTTTGTCAAAATTAATTAATCTATAAATACCTTGCTTAATGTTCTATAAGTTGCTGTTTTGGCCCGAACCAGGTAACCACTAATTTCAATCCTTGCTTCCTCTTCCATTCCTGATAATCTACCGAAGCGTCTGAAAAGAATATGGTCTCAATACCTGCTTGTTTATATTGACTGTTAGAGTGCGGCCTATGGGAAGTTTCTCTTCATGTTTTTTTTTTTTATATATATTTTAATATTTAGCAGCATTTACTTGCTGTATTATACGTGTAATATACAGCTATAAATTTCGATAAAAATAAAAAATAATATAAAAATAAAGTTGTAGAAGGTGATGCTGAGTGACAAAAAAAGGTATTAAGTTGATTGTAGTAGATAATAATTTATATTGTTATGGAATCTGAAAAAGGAAAGATTTTTTTTTTTTTTTTTTTTTTTTTTTTAAGGAATATAATTAAATTAATTTTTCTATTTTCATTTTTTTTTAACCTTTAAGTGAGGGGTATACAGTTTCCCAAGGGACTTTCAATTGTTTCCAGGGACCTTAAATTATTTACTTTTCCTAAAATCAATAAAAAAAACTATTTCTCTGGTTAGTTAAGTTCTGCCGGACCTCAATATTTATTTTTTATTTATTTCTTCAATAACTCTTCCTAGTCCTATTAACTTTTAAATGTCTTTTTCTATCTAAATTATAGTATAAAGTAAATTTAAATAAATAGTTTATTAAGTTTTGTTGGAAATATATGATTTAGATTAAATAATAGAGCAATATCAAATTGTTACGTATAATTATCATTGATAATTGTATGTCCTATTTGTCATTTTACGTTATGTTTTACAACTTTGTCTGTAAGTTAATATTATTTCTATAATCTTTAGATTCCCAACGGTATATTATACATCTATGTAACTGTTTTTATGTTCGTAAATCCAAAATTATTTAAAAATATTTTTGCTCCATTCTCCTTTAATTGGTTATCGAATTCGTTCAAATTTTATATCTAGCTTCTGTTTATCAGTCTTAATAAGATGATATGTAAATTCTTGTTAATCTATAAAATTAAAGGTACTTTAGAGGAAGAAAATTTAAAATATCCTGATTTTAGCCAGTCAGACAATCTAATCAGAATAAAACTATCTGATATTAAGCTCATTACATTTTACATCGGTATAACGAGTTCAATCTAAAACGTTAGAGCAGTTTTTGAAAAAATTGTAAAAATGTGCGAAATGCATGGTATAAATTGACCGACTCTTCTGGTTTAACATCTCGGGAATTGTCTTCAATATGAAATTTAATTTTCGTACAGACTTACTACACACACTTATTAAAGCAGACAGGACTTTCACTTAACTCCGTTGTTAAAATATTTAAATATTTTAAAGTATTACCTACAATTTCGAATGAAAAATCTTGAGCGCGCAACACACGACTTTCACTTACGTGCATTGCTTAAATCAATTTAAGAACTATTAAATAAATTTATAGACGAAAAAAAGGCGATTACATTGAGTTTCGATAGAAACATGTTTTTCATTAAATAAGTTATTACATTATTATCTACAACTTCATTTTATCCTCTTTCCATCACTCCCCATTATCTTTTAAACTTTGTGAATAAGATAATATTTTTTCTAAAATATTTAGCTTTCCAACGATGTAGAATGCATCTATATTATTGTTACTTACTATCAAAAAAAACATTAAATTACAAAAAAATTACATTAAGAAATATTTTTGATTTTTTCTCCTTTAGATGGTTATCAAATTAGTTCAAACTTTATATTTAGTCTTTCTTTTATCAATAAGATGATATGGTAAATTTTGTTTATAATCTATTTTTAAAGATACTTTAAAGGAAAAAAAATCAGGATTAGACCTTTCAGACTATTTGAATCAGAATGAATCCTAGATGATATTAAAAAAAAAAAAAAAAAAAAAAAAAAACCTGTACCACTACAACCCATAAAGAGTATTGGGTTCAGAACATGTAGAAATTCGTACTGCAATGAGGTGATTCGACCGAGATCACGCTAAGCCGCCAGGTTTTTCCCCATTTTTGGTACCCACTTAATAGAGGCTGGGTGTGCCCCAGGAGGGTCTCCATACCCCAGGATCGCCCCCCGGCCGAAATAACAGAATAAATAATATACCGTCACAGCCGGGATTCGAACCTCGGACCCGGAGCACAGTAGATTAGCGCTCTAAGATGATATTAAAGCCAATTAAATTTTATATGGATGTAGTGATAGTCGGAACGAGCCTACAAGATAAAATAACTTAATAATTAATAAGGAACAATGACTTTGTATTAATAGTGATTCATTCAAGAAGGAGAATGTCCCAATGGTATTCAAAAATAAAATTAAATATTCTTAACTATAAATAATCATTTATTTAGGGACATTGATAAAATAGTTAACATTATTATTATATTCTTGATCACTACCCAGAACATCTTACAATAATTACAACTCTTAATAATTATTATTCAGCAGATTATTATTTGATGTTGATTATATAATTAAACATTAACAAAACTTAATTGAATGTGAATTAGTAGATATTAATGTAATTGTTGATTAAATGTAAGGTGTATTGAATCAATACATTGTATTCAATATTTCCATCATTGATAATTGGAACTTACTGATTAATCAGCTGTTTCGTTGACTAATACGATATTGTTTTAAATAATTTAAATTTAAGTTATCGCAATAACAATATTAGAAAAAATGAAAGAAGGTAAAAAAGTATTGATGAATTACGATTAGTTGCTTATAGATGGACAGCTATTTTCATTGCAAGATTTAAAAACAGAAAAAAGAGGGGGTAAATACAAAAAGACTAAGAAGCGATGAAGAAAATTTTCCAAAAAAGTATCAACCCAAAAAAAGATGGGAACAAAATAAAAAAAGGACTACAAGCTTAGACCGCTATTTTCTCCACAACAGCAAACGGTGCACAGGAATAAATGCTAAATCGGACAAAGCCATGAAAACCGGGGAGACGAGTGAGAAAAAAAAAGAACAATAATAAAGAAGAAGGAAATGAGCAATCTACAAACCAATCTTCTGCCATACCAAACAAAGAAACAGAACGTATAGAAGGACAAAAAGATAATGAAGCAATAAGGAAAGAAGAGGGTGTGGCCTGGGAGAGGAGAACACAAGGCAGAGAGTGCTGGGCAGAGGGGTCCAGGCAAATCCAGAAAACGGCAGCGGCTCCGAACTCTTAGCTACGGTTGGTCACTGATTACAGCTGATCCTCCCAAGGGAGAGGCCAACACATTAAATGGTTAAGTTAAGTTGTATTATCCATAATGACCTAACATCTAATTTGTTGTAGACCTTTCTCGTACCAGAGTACCTACAATTCCTAACTCCCAACCCACATGAACCCTCTTGTCCGAAACCTATCAATCTCATATATTCCTGATAAGCCTCCAAGGTGATTGAAAAGATGATGGCCTCGGGATCTACTTACTTAAATAAACATCGAAGTTCTACCGCTGGGTAGTTTCTTCACAAGCCTTTTCACGCCCTTTATTCTAATTCAACACTTTCACTTGTTGTATTTATGTTATATACAGTCCTAAAATTCAATAAAATATAAATTAAAAAAAAAGGTAATTTGTTTTATTCTATTTTTTATAAAGAAGTCTTAATTTGTTTTGTTTGTTTAATCATTAAAATAAAATAAGAACTAATCTAAATTTAAAAAAAAGTATGTATGGTAACAAAAAATGTATGCATGCGTGTGTAAATAAATGCTTATTCTTTTCTATTTTATCATAATAATCATCATATAATAATAATCCTGTTTGGATCCTACGACGGAATATTAAATCTTAAATATTCCCTTATTAAACAAACATTTTATAAATTGAGCAAATAAATTGATGAATCTAGTCACTTTCATACTCCGGATTAAGATTTTTTACACCGGTTTTGTAATGTGCCACAGGAAATGTTTATTTTTTTGTTAAAAGTTCAATGACAATTTTTTGAAATTAATTTGAGGTGAGCTTAACTCTAAAATTTTATGATTGATCATGACCCTCAAAATATAATTAATCTCGTGAAAAAAGAACTATTACTATGGTTTCTTAAAAACTGTGCTCAGATTAAGATACTTCACCCCTAAAAAAAGTTTATTAAAATTTAATTTCATAATTAGGTATAAAACTTAAATATTTTTTCTCACGTTTTTTTCGCTTTGAAATAAAGTAATATTGACGTAAACAGATATTTTTCTACCTTCACTAGAACCAGAGATATAAAATAAAATGTGTTTTTTGCGCACAAACTTTCCGATTTTTTATTTTATGAGGCTCCTGGGAGCGTTAGCCCCTAATAGTTTGCAGTCTAATGGTGTAATGTCTAGTTTTTATTATTAAAAAATCATTGAAAATGGTGAGACATATTCGGTGATCCTGTCCTTGTAACTCCAATTCGGAAAATAGTTCAACTCGGTGTTCGTTTTATTCCTATATTCCATCCTCATTTCGCACAGGCCCATTATTTCCATTAAAGATAAAAGTAGAAGCAGTTTTTTATAATATTTTTTAAAATACCGCCTATCATAATTAAATTAATTCTCTCAAATGTAGGAAAATAATCAAATTCGCACTTAGTGATCAGGATAGTTATATAAATGATATATATTATAGAAATATATATGATATTAATATTTTATTAAAATTATTTGAAATCAAGATGAATGTATTTCAACCCCTGCTGGAGAAATAGTGCATTTATTTAAATTGTATAAATAGTTATTTTTATGACTCATTACAATTTTTTATTTAACATACTTAATATCATTTGTTTTAAATATGCTTTAAAAGAAATTAGCTGGTTTGAATATTGGGCTGTCTCCTTAAACATGTTCTTGTTAAAAAATCAATGAGAAACGATGTTTGACCTCTGGGATGATTTAGCATAAACCCCATGTTCTTGGGGTTACCTGTAGTATAGTGGTTAGCATAACAGCCTCCTATGCTCAAGGTCCTTGGTCCGAACCCGAAGGTGGCCCTAGGATTTTTTAATGGGAGTGAAAAATCCTTAGTTATTCCGTCCTTCGGAGGGGACGTTAAAAGGTGGTCCTGAGCCTATCAGATATTCGTTAAAGATCCCTATTCTAATTAAACCTGGATAGGCACAATTTATGACTCCCACTGTAGTATCGTCCGATTAGCCACTGCAGCACAAAGGGACGTTAAATAAATAAACAAACTATTCTTTAAAATCATCACCCAGGTTTCACTGATGTTCAATAATGTGGACCTAATCACAGTTTTGTAGATCTGCAGTTTATCACTTCTGGATATGATTTTAAATTTCATAGCTTTATACATGGCATACAGACTCATTTCCAGCAAGCTATTCGTGCCTTTATGTCCTCTGCTGCTTAGAGGATCTGCATCCTTAGAAGTAGTGTTCATCTATTTTCATAAACTTTATATCAAATTTTAGCCACAAAAAATAGGGCCATATAACCTTTAATTACACTACACGGCAAAATTATTTCAAACAGGTTTATAATAATAATAGGCTTACCGAACCCGAAGGTTCGATGCCGATACCACCAAACTTTGCCTGCACAGACTCGTCCAATGTTCACCGGTCAAGCCCAAGCCCCCGAGATCAGCCTTAATGCAATCCTCCCATCGACGCTTCGGCCTACCTTTCGGACGCCTACCAGTCGGTTCAGCAAATACCAACTTTCTCGGAATCCGTTCCTCACTAAGCCCAACAACTTTACGCGCCCATTTGAGTCTCCGCGATGCTATCAACTCAATTATATTCACAGGGTTTATTTTTGAAAATTAATCTAAATCTCTATTATGAAGCTTGAAACCCAGCAGCATCCTGCCCAGAGCATTATATATGGAATAGTAAGAAACCTTCCCACGCACTTTGGAAAGCTATTATTCAAATTTCTTTATTCGGTGAAACCTTTTCAGTTTAGAGCCAGTCCTTTTGTTCCTAAGCTTCAATGGGTTTCATCGCTCGCTTAAAAGCTGATTCGTGGTCAGTCATTTTTTAAAATTCAATCAGATTAGCTTAAAGGCCAAGATTTGCGAGTTTATTTTGACAGTTTTGGGAGATAAATGAAAAAATCATTGCGCAACACACGACTTTTAGTTACCTCACTCGTTGAAATCAATTTTCCAATTAAAAAATATATAAAGTAAAAAAAAAAAAAAATGTTTTTAGGAACATTTTAAAATTTAAATAACATAGCAATGGAAATTATTATCCCCTAAAATCACTTAATTGTATCTACTTTTCACCACGCTGTATTACTATTGCTATATTAAAAAAATCCTTATTTATTCTGGGAGTCCCTTTAGAACATTATTAAAAGAAAATTGAAATAAAATAAACTTAAGTGCCTTAGAGTAAAAAAAAAAAAAAAAAAAAAAAAAAATTGGTTATAAATGTTTTTCATTTTTCATATTCTCTCATTCCTTACTAATGCTAACAATATACAATGGTTAACTCTTTCGAATCTACAAAACCAATGGTACTTTAGATAAAGAAAATTTATAAAATCAGTATTTAAGCCTTATAAGACTATTTAAAATTTCAATTAGAATAAAACCTGCAGGATTTAAGAGCCTATTTAATTTTATATGAATATATGAGTTTAATCAGAATCGTTTTTTAGAAAATCGAAAAAAGATGCAAAATGCATAGAATAAAGTGCCTTTTTTGGTCCGCTTATTTTGTTAAAATACCTGCCGTAATATTTGAGGCTCATACGCTTCTTAAATATGAAATTGTGGTTTTATACAAGTATATTTCTATTGTTATTGTGCGGAAAAAAATACCAAAAAACAAAACAAAACAAAAAAAACAACATATTTATACGCCTTTCTCCCCCAATTAGTCATCAAATACTTTCATATTTTATATTCACTCATTTTATGCCAATACTCACAGTATGAAAGGGCTATTTGCTTCAAATCTACAAAACAAAAAGTACTTTAGGCATAAAGAATGTGGAAAATCAATATTTAAAATGTCAGACTCTTTAAGTCTATAATAAAGGTTAAATATACATATAGTAGATAGGCGTTGATGTCCTTGAGTTTTTGTCCTTAAAACCAAAACAAAAGAAAATCTTGAAGTGTATCAAATTTTACATCGATATAGTAAGTTTAAATATAATCTATATAGCCGTTTTAGTGGAAATAAAATATATAAAATAAAACCTTTAATCTAGACTTACCACACACGTGTGTTACCGTTGAAAAATTCGAAATTTTCACGATCGCAATTTTTTCCTTAAATATATAATGGCTACACATGAAAAACTTCTAGTCTCCTAAATCACGATAATTTTTGAAAAGCAAATAAGTAGAGTAGAAACTCATTAAATAATTCTCACTCACCGTCGTTTAATAACAAAGTTATAGCTTGACAACCATCACTAATATTTAGCAGACAGCACAAACATTTACATTTGAAACTAGTTATGCTTCTAATAAAGCTTGAATTGCTCTCTGGTCTATGATTGACTAAACTTATGTTTGTTTAGTTGTGTGAACTCGGACAAATATTTCTACATCGCGTATAGTAAGATTTTATTTACAATGTGTTATCACCTACAGTACGTTGTTACAAAAGGGGTCTGTGGTGTAGTGTCAAACATAAACAGCCTTATGGAATAGTATAGGCCCAATATCGCATGTTCAAACCCGGAGTATGGCCCTAGGATTTTTTAAAGGCACTCGAAATTCCTCGGTTGTGCCGTTCTTCGAAGGAGATGTAAAATGGTCGTCTCGAGCCTATGCGATGTCAGATACTTGTTTAGGATCCGTGTCCTAATTAAACCTGCATCAGCAAAATTTAGGACTCCTTCTATAATCGGACGATGGATTAGCCACAGTAGCATTAAGTGACAGTGAATTATTAAAAAAAAAAAAAAACTAATTAATAACTTTTACAAATTACATTTGAATGTCGATTTTGTTTTCAACTAAGTACGAAATTCAATAGTATAAAATAAAAAACAGAATTAATCGAAATAAAATTCTGATGTTTTGAGAATAAGACTATGGGTGATATAAACTGTTTTGTTCTAAGGTCTAGTATCTTCTCTCAAATTACGACGAGGCATTTAAGAGACACCCTGTGGATGTAGGTAATATACTCTGGTGACCTTATCTAAGTATTGAGTTGTTTCACATGAAATGTCCGTTTTTATAGTTTCTGAAATACATAAAGGATTTTGCAGGTCTCTGTTGTTTTCTTCCGAATGTTTACATATTTAAAGTAAACAGTTACTAATCTTCTACCTTTGTATTATAAACATTAGCTTCCCAATCAATTACCCACTTTTTAGTATACCTCCAAATATGAACATGGAAACACGCGAGTTTCGAGTAATATTTTTGTACGAGTTTAAACTCGGCCATTCAGCAGCCGAGGCCGCTAGAAATATATGCAAGGCGTTTGGGGAAGGGAGTGTTAATGAACGGACCATTCGCCGTTGGTTTGCTAAGTTTTCAGCTGGGGATACCGACTTGGAAAACTTGCCAAAATTGAAAGAACTGGGCTACGAAGTTCTTCCGCACCCACCATATTCTCCCGAATTGTCTCCAACAGATTACCACCTGTTCAGGAATTTAGACAACTTCGTCAAAGGAAAACTTTTGAAAATGATTATCAAGTGAAAAGTGTGTTTTCAGATTTCGTTTCACTTCAAACCTCAGAATATTTCAGTTCGGGGATAAAAAAGTTGGTGTCACGTTGGGAAAAATGTGTAGAAAAAGAAGGCAAATACTTCGAATAAAATTATCTTGTTTTCATAACGTATTTTTAATAAAAATCCTTTATCTTGAAAACGGACATTTCATGTGACACAACCCAATACTTAGTCCTCAAAGTAAAAAAAAAAAAAAAAATAATAATAATAGTACCGGTGGCTATTGAAGTACTTCAGCTATATGATTATTTGAGCATAATTCTTCGTACATTTTTTTATTTATTTTT
The DNA here is from genome assembly GCA_023052935.1 of Piezodorus guildinii. Classification (NCBI taxonomy): domain Eukaryota; kingdom Metazoa; phylum Arthropoda; class Insecta; order Hemiptera; family Pentatomidae; genus Piezodorus; species Piezodorus guildinii. The sequence goes on along the minus strand of CM041295.1, from coordinate 28,046,406 downwards.
TTTTCCTATCTTTTACCCCTAAATTTAAGCGTTTATCGTTCGTACGATTTATTACCTTTATAACAAGCAAGGCACATGGAGGTCTCAAAGGCGTTCAACACGATTGATTATACAATAGTATCCTTACCAAACTCCAAAATCTTCCAGTATCCAACAGTGTTTTGCGCTGGGTCCAACCCTTCCTTTCCAATGGTTCTCAGTATGCAGTAGTGCCTGACTCCATCCTTAGCCCTGCCCTATTCCAGTGGTGTTTCTATGGGATCTTCTCTATCCCCCGCCCTATTGGGGCTATCTACATTAATGATCTTCCTCTCCTTATCCACCCCTCTAAATACTACCGCTATGCTGACGATTTGCTAATATACCTTTTCTTCTGACCTTTTACCGGCTACAAAAAGACTTAAATCGAAGAAGTCACTGGGCTGTAGTCAATAAGTTAAACTAAATGTTGAAAAAAACAAAAGAAATTGTAATAGAAACGCACCACCTCCTGAAAACTGTTCTACATATTCCGACCCTGTTCCCAAATGTTAATCTTATAAATTTCTACCCGACCGTCGGGAATCTGGAAGTTACCGTCGTTCAAAAGCTAACCTTCAAAAATCATATTTCCGAAATCTCCTGTCGTACCTTTTCGACCTTAAAGCGACTGGATCCCCTACGTCACCTACTCTCGGATGAAATCCAAAAACTCCTCGTTACCTCTTTAATACTTCCCAACGTCGACTATTTGTGTACAGTATATGGTGTTGTTTCTGGGTGTCTCGAGGCAATATAAAACGCTTAATTAATTGCTTTGTTCGATGCATATTCGCGGTCCCTAGGCACACCTTCGTATCCCAATTTTATTGCGAGTTGAAGTGGCCCTACCCTTCTAATCGTTCCTTCCTTGCGTCATTCCTTTACCAAGTTATCCAATCCCGCCCCCCCCCTGTCATAAATTGTTGACCTTCTACAATTTAAATCATCAATCCATCCCTGTTATACACGCCCCAGGTCTTCATATTTACACACTACGACTCACCGAACTGCACATTTCTACAGATCTTTTCTCATCCGATCCTAAATCCTGTCTTCGTAAATTCTTTTCCCCCTACCATCCATCACTAACTCTGTTTCTACCTTCAGATATTATATTCAGATATATTTAATCATTTAATGATTATCCAGGCACAAAAGAATTATAAAAAGGCTTTTTGTTGTTGTTTTATTCTCAATTAAATATGTCTATTTTATATCAGTAATTGGTAACTTGTTTATATGTATTTAATTTAATATAAGAATCCAAAGCACATTTTGTATATTCTGTATACATAATTCTAAAGGGACATTGCCCAGGATAATAAAGAATTGATTTATTAAATAAAAAAAAAAGAACTAAATAAATGTACCGTATGAAGTTGAAAAGTAAAGTGCCAATGTGTAGTCTCTAGTTGTTCTGTGCAGATTATACGGCTTGTTTCAGGGTTAATTGGCCAGACTTTAGGTTTGTATTAAGTATCTCAAAACGATAGAAAAAAGTCCTCTTGAGATGTATTAGCAAATGCGGAGTTAAAGAGATTGATTTGAAAATTCATTCTCTATGATTAAATTGAAGTTTAAATTAAACTTTTGTCTTAGAAAAAAAAAACCCTGATATTTAGGACCGCAAATTAGTTATCTCCGGGTCTAAGGACGCTATGTTCAATTACTTGGTAACTAATTCGTGTATAATTGAACGACCTATTCTTGAAATTTCGCAAAAAAAAAAAAAAAAAAAGAAAAAATCTAAAGAATCTAGAAGCTGATAATGACTGAAAAAGCTCTTTAACTCAAGCGTTTTCGTACACATGCCCAAGGGACTTTAGTTTCTGGTTTTGAAGTCCTTAAATTTATTCTTCAAGTCTGGTCACTTAACCCTGAAACACCCCGTATAAAAGAAAAAAAAGAAAGAGAAGAAATCTTTCAGGAAACAATTATAATCCACTCACGAATATGCTTCGCAAGAAAATAGTTGCATTGCTATGTAGATGCTATCGTGTACCTAGAGGGGCAGAGGAATCCTTGAATAAATGCAAGATGTTGAAGAGATAGGACAGGAAGGAGATGTGGATCGCTGGGGTGGGCTAGGGAGGCAGAAATCCAGTTAGCATGCCACTTGAGAATAAATACATCTTAACCGCTGCCATTCATCACTAAACAGTGCTTTCTTCAGCTTTAGTCTTCTTGTCGGCCGCCGCAGCGAAATCCTGTTTAAGTGCTTCCTCTGGCGTGGAAGGGGTTTAGGTTACCTAGCTTGGTTCAATAAACTCGTCGAAGTTTTGATTTTTTTTTTATCACATCTAGCGAATGTAAAGTGATATTTCTTTTTCTCGACCAGCGTCCTGAATTATTATCAATTGTTATTAGTGAAGTAGATCTCTCGGCCATCGCATTTTACATCTCGTTTTCGTTTGGCCTAGTAACAGGGAGGAAGAAAGGTAAGAAACAAGTTAATTTGGGTGGTTATTTGTCGATGAATGAAACGTATTATGAATGACTGAATGAAATTTAATTTTATCCTAAGACGAGTAGTCCCCTAAGAATAACAAGAAAAGTACAATATACATGATAATTGTCTGGTCGTTTAAGACTTCAGTCTAACAATAAAAGACAGATTTTTTGACAACGAATAGTTATCATATATACATTTTAAATATATGCTGATAATTAATACTTGTGCATTATCGCCTTCCGAGCTTTTCAAAATTCCATGTCATGGACCTTGAAGTGTAGTGTCAGAATTAGAACATAAAAATAAATTCAACAATTCGGAAAATTGAAAATTAGTAGTTATATATATATATATATATATAATATATGATATAATATATATATATATATTTTATATATATATATAAGGCGATAATGCACAAGTATTAATTATCAGCATGGGTCTTGGCTATTAAATTATGTCCTACTTACACTTGTATGTAAGTTTTCTCCCTTTCTCTGACACAGTCCGGTATCTTGGCTTCCTTCTTGTCAAAAAACAAACTTGGAACCCACATACTAGACTTAAACGACAAGAACTTAATCGACGATTTGGCCAATTACAGACTACTGAACAGAAATTCTAAACTATCCATAGAAAACAAACTGCTAATATACAAGACAGTACTGAAACCTATCTGGACCTACGGACTTGAACTGTGGGGGACCAAATTTTCTAACATCAAACCCATTCAATCCTTCCAATCCAAAGTCCTCAGAACCATAGTCAATGCTCCTTATTATGTCACACATTTTTATATTTACAGCACAAGGCTTAATTGATTTTATTTTATTGATCCTCTAGTGGAATTAAATTCGCGATTTTTAAGTCTCTTTTCTGATTTCAGTGGAATTTCGAAGTATATATTATTTTCCTGATCACGACGGTATTGGACTCTGTTCTTCACACAATTTTTATTAGGGTTTTTTTGAATCCGAAAGCTATCCTGAGGCGAGATTATGAAGATTGGAAAGACTTTGTCGTTTTTTTTTTGTTTTTTTTTATTTTTTTACACCGGGGATTTCCTGGAGTGAGGTGAATAACCTTAAAGCCGAGAGACTATTTCCGAGAGAGATATTAGTTTTTTGAGCTGTGGGCCCAGTGTTCAGCTTTAACCATTATCCCCAAAAGACACTTGTACGCAGCTCTCTAGTAATCTCTTTAACGAGATTTATTAAAGTTTTTTTTAAACAAATGAGTTTTTCATATATTTTTTTTTATTTTTGTTCATTAGAGGAGTAGCAGATGGTGACCGGGCAACACAGGAGAGGACTCCCTTTAAGCCGCTCTTCAATACACTAGGATTCATTTATATTTTGCGTTAATAATAATATTTTAATAACATAAATTGAGAAAAAACAAAATCATTTCCTTATAATTCAATATTACTAATGATTCTATTATTGAATTAAGTAAGCTTTTGATTATGTATAACTATATGCCTTTCTTATTTATTTTCAAAGGAGGAAACCGACTTTGCAGATGTTATTTGTACGTGCTGCAACAAGGTTTCTTTGTGCGTTTGTTTATTTAACGTTACTTTGGCTAATCGGACGAAGTTACAGTGGAAGTACTGACTTTAGCATATCTTGGTTGAATCAGGATAGGAATTTTTAAAGAGTACTTGACGTCGCACAGAATCGTCACCACAATTTTATGGCCCCTACGAAGGACGGCTTAGCTAAGAATTTTTTAATCTAATAAAAATTTAAACATACGAGACTAGCTAGAAGGATACGAGAAAGAGGAGATGCTCCGTAAAATAATGAATGTCCTAATCCGCGAATTAATGTAGCTATAACTTGTGTTGCATATTATACATGTTATGTATATGATCAAAAAAAAAAAAAAAGTAAAAACTTAAAAACTAGTATTTTACAACCTCTGAAAGACGACCCACGATTTTTTTTTTTATTGTTTCGATAGGGCTTGCAGACCCTTTGCTGCGCGGTGTGATTTCTTATGATTCCACTCCACGATTCTCGTTCACAGGTATTGCTATGTTTTTGATCGACTACTTTTCTAAGGCAACGGTACCTTCAAAAAATAAATTAATTGATATTTTTAATCAATATATAGAATATATTTACTGAAACCATTGGATTTCTTTTCTAGGTATCGTATTTACCAATCCCAATTGGTGGCATGCAGGGAAAAATTAAAGGAAACAAGTTTCAATAAAGACATCATCATTAGCTTATACACACACAACTATACCAGAGAATACTGGGGGATTTCTTATAGTTTGCCTTGCTCAACAATATTATCGCACCCTCATCACCTCACCCCCTCTTCTTTCCAAAAATACTCTTTTTGGAAATGGTCGATCTGCTATCAGACAAAGGAAGGCGGAGATGATATGAGAAGTTCCCCTGGGGTCTAGGAAGTTTCCGGAGGTATCGCTGGGGGGACCCATGGATTTAGGTAAACGCCTTTTGATCTTTTGCCGACAAAGGCTTATCAATATTTATTTAATTAATATAATGATTATCAAATGATGAATCTACACCCCTCAGCATCCTCAATGCATAGCAGTATAGATAGGGAGGAGGTTGTGTGAGTGAATTCCCATTTAATTATATGCTTGAAAAAGTCCTCCTTGGACTGGGAACATGTTTGGCATGGAAGATTAGCGTAAAGGTCTTTTTAATCCTTTTAAGTATCCGCCATCGAAGAATGGTGTCAGAACTGGAGAATTAAAATAAATCACATCAAATAACCTTCACTCTACGTCGTAAATCTATGACTTCCTGCCCCACCGTATCCTTTAACAACATCTTACTTACTCCTGTTGAACAGATCCGGTACTTAGACAAGTACCTTAGTAGGACTATACCTAGACAAACGCCTCACATGGAACCCTCATACTAGACTGAAACGACAGGAAACTGCTCGTAGATACCGATTACTACAACACTTACCCGACAAACTTTCAATTTCTTACAAAAAACTCATTTATATAACTATTATAAGGCCTATTTGGACCTACGCCATTGAGTTATGGGGGTCCACTAAACCATCAAATTCCTCTCGCATCCAATCCCTGAAATCCAACATCCTTCGGAAAATCCTTAATGCTCCATACTTTGTTACAAATAAAATTATCCATAAAGACCTAAATATCCCATTAGTTGAAGACTTAACCCGAATCCAGATATACATCCTTCCATTCCAAACTTCCTGCCCACTCAAACCCGTTTATCCGTGACCTCTCCTCAACATCTATTCCTGACAATCCACCGAGGCGACTAAAAAGAACATGGCCTAGAGACCTCTTACGATAAATTGGACATTGGAGTTCTACCAGTAGTTTCTTCACAGGACAATCATGTGTCTTAATCTCAAATCAATCCAATTTACTTGTTGTATTGAATCAATACAGTTGTAAATTTCTTTAAATAAATAAAAATCCTTTTAAGAAATCATAGGACCAGGTTAGATCCTACGCCATTGTGCATAGAAGGCTGTTACACTATCCACTAAACCACAGGTGACCCCTCCAATAAAGGTACTAGTAGCGGGGAGGAAGTAGAAATAAATTTTCAAATAGACATATAAAGAGAAGGACGGGAGTAAAAAAAACAAAGAAAAAAACGAGTTTTAGCAAAAAAGAAAGAAATTCTAAAAATGTTATACACGTGGTCTATTTTTGACCTATATCGCGATACATAAATAAATATTAATGAAATGTAAGACACATAAATTATCATCGTTCTCTTAATGTGTCCGATATCAATTCATGAAATATATATTTTCCAAAACAATTAAGAAACAGTTATGCCATTATCGTTGGGAGTAATTAAACTAGTTAATTGTAGGCAGGGAGACGAGAAGTATCATCATCTGAAATTCTGTACAATTCCTTGTAGGTCCAATATTGCTCAATGCCTTGGCCTTCTTTAGCTAAATGAATGTGGAGGGGAGGTTGGAGCAAAGCGGGACTAGCAACGAGTTTAAACAGAGCAGAGAATTAAGCTTAACCTAATTAGAGTAATTTCAGCGGCTACCATTTCGGCCCAAGTTCCGTTATGAAAACTAGCTCCCTCCCCCTCCGAGCTCTCTCTAGGTCACAAAATAAGGGGAAGAAAATTCAAATTAGTTCAAATCTTTGTATCTGCATCTGGTTATCTGCATCCGGTTCCTACCATTCTTACATTTCCTCGAGAAGAATTCCGTCGAAGGTTTACTGCCGGCTCACCTTTAGTCAAAGTCATTAGCCCTAATTCCTCATTCACAAAGAGAAATCTTGTATTTTATATTGAAAACTGTATTCAGTCATATTTAATTCTGTCTTAATAAAGAATAATTCCGTTTTCGGCTACTTCAAAACTAGCACTTGGTTGCTACCAAAGTATAAGGCCGATATGGACTTGCGGAGTTGAGCCTATTCAATCCTTGCCAAAAATTTTTTATTTCATTATTTTCTGCTTATTTTCGCCGTTTTAGGCTACTCAACACTTATCAGACATGCGCTCATACCTTTTTCTTAACTACACAAGGCTCATTTAGTTGACTATTATAAGGCTACGCTGGACATTGTTGATCTTTGGAGCTCCTCTAAACCATCGAATTCTTGTATCCAATCCTTAAATTAAAAAATTTCAAAACTCCTAACGTTGTCACGAATAAACTCGTCCATACTGACCTTAATGTTCCATATGTTGTTAGCCCGATGTGGGTACCAATCTATCCACGATAAGCTTTATTTCTACTCTAACTCTTCTTCTTTTTTCTTCTTACATAGCCACATAGATTACACATCTCGTCCTGTTTCCAGGTCCTTCTCCTAGAAAAGGGTTTTTCCTCTTTCCTGGCCTAGTCCTTAGGTATATTCTTCTTGTTTGCCTCGTTGTCTACCAATTGACCGCACTTCCATTCACTTCTTTGGTACTGTATGTCCCCCTACAGATGCGTTCATACCATGGAAGTTGTCGGCATTCTATGTTTGATTTCAGTGAGGGTACTAAGATTTGTTATCTTATTCTATCTTTTCTGTTTTGTTTTTTCCTATATTCTTCGTAAAAAGGTCATTTCCGCAGCCGTTATACCTTTAATACTTGTCTTAGTTGACCCAGGTTTGACTGGTATGAAACAATGTAGGGAGATACAATGCTTTGTGGACTTGTTATTTGATATTTTTTCCTACGTCTATCATTTCTAAAGGAGTGTTAGAAATCTGGTAATATTAGACTCCCTGGGGATTATCCACTATCACCTGGATGACAATTAAGGAGTGAATTTGTGAAATTGATTATACGATGTGCCAGTTCTCGACGGCTAGGGTGGACAATTAAATTTTGAGTATTTTGTTTTTATCCATGGTTTTCATCAGATAGCCAAAGTACTGCAGCGGTCCCCTATTGACTTTTTTTTTTTTTTTTTTTTTTTTTTTTTTTTTTTTTTTTTTACTTTGAGAACTAAGTACTTCCTCAGATAAGGCCACCAGAGTATATTACGAACATACACAGGGTGTCTCATTAATGTCTCGTCAAATTTTCTGAGCAGATTCTAGATCGTCCGATTCTCAACGGTAAGATTGAAAAATGAAATTTTGATTTTTTTTCCTGTTATCCATGGTTTTCATGTACAGAAAAACTCAAATATATTTACTTGATGCATAAGCACAGACAAATAAGTGGTACCAAACGAAAGAAAATGAAAAAGGTGAAGAAGTTAAAACCCTTTAAACAGGAATGTGTCACTCAACGCCATGCAGAAAATTAAATTTTTATATTTCTAAGAATATGCGGCGAACAGTTTTATTAATAACAAGTTTTTATTACTCATGTAATAAAAATAGGATGGGTAAGTAGGAAACCTTTTATGGTATAAAGTGGCTCTTCTGGTTCGCCGGTTTTGATGAAAACGCTTTAACATTCAGGCGTATACGCTTCTAAAATATAAAATTTCAGTGTTATAAAACTTATCGTTATCGAGCTAAACTTATCACACACACACAGACCTTTTTATGGGACATAGTTAATTGGACACTGGGGACCCTAAAATGTGTATTTCAGGTGAAAACTGTAATTTGAAATGTTTTATGATCATAATACTTTCCTTAACTATGTGAAAAGATAAGTATTTATAAGAATCATCAGAATTATTTTTTTTTATATATTGATAATTATTACAGAGTAATAAATTAGAGTTGTGTAATAGCCAAAATGCACAAGATTTTTTTTGTTTTTGTCTATATATCCTATCGGAGAAACTGACGGCTATTACTGAAGAAAAGGGCACCAGGGCTACGGCTGAGTAATGGAAAAACTCGAGAGAGCTAGTGGAACAAATGGCTAACACATAAACTAGCTGGATATGAACCAATGTAAACCTCAACGTTTTTTCCTAATTTTATGTGATGTTGCCATAACTCATATTCAAAAGTTAAGTATTACGTGTTGCTTTTAAATTACGATAAATTTTCTCCTATTTTTTTTAGGAACTAATACTTTTTTTTTACTATCGATTACATATATATGAAATATATAGTAAAGTAAAGTATTGTGGTCGTGAAAATTTTTGAATTCGAGTTGTCATAAAAAAAACTCATTTTAACAAGCCCTTCAAACGAAAAATTGTAAAAATTGGCGAGCCTAAATTAGCCATGTTTAAATTAAACTAGATATATCGATGTTATATTTAAAATCATTTAGCATTTGTTCTGTAGTCCATCCGGAGTAGTCCATCAACTTTATATCGATTTTAAAAAGGCTTATGATCCAATAGACCGTCAGAAGCTGTATAACATCATGATTGAACAGGGAATACCTAGAAAGTTAGTAAACCTAGTACAGATGTGTTTGTCGGAAATATTCCATAAAGTTAGAATCCGTCATAATTACTCCGAGAGATTTGAGGTGCGATCGGGTTTGAAACAGGGTGACTCCCTTTCACCTGTTTTATTTAATATAGCGTTAGAATATGTCATAAAAAAGGTTATGTGTACCGAGAAAGGTTTAAATATGGGCATACATCGCATGCATACATGCATCGCGGAGACTCAAATGGGCGAGTAAAGTTGTTGGGCTCGATGAGGAGCGGATTCCGATAAGGTTAGTATTCGCTGATCTGACTGGTAGACGTCCGAAAGGTAGGCCGAAGCGTCGATAGGAGGATTGCGTTAAGGCTGATCTCGGGAGCTTGGGCTTGACCGGCGAACATTGGACGGGTCTGTGCAGGCGAAGTTTGGTAGTATCGGCATCGAACCTTCGGTTCCGGTAAGCCTATTATTATTATTATCTCTTCAATATTACATTATTTTCTTACAAGATCAGGTTCTACGCATCTTGAAACGAAGGCCTCAAATTTTGAAGGGAGGGGGGTTATTTTTTTTTTTTTTTTTTTGTCGATTACAAAGGTTCATTGTTTAAAATAGTAAAGCAAAAGCATGTATACTAGATTGTGTTTACTGTGTCATATTCTTTTCACTTCAACATTACATTCGCTGATCTGACTGGTAGACGTCCGAAAGGTAGGCCGAAGCGTCGATAGGAGGATTGCGTTAAGGCTGATCTCGGGAGCTTGGGCTTGACCGGCGAACATTGGACGAGTCTGTGCAGACAGAATTTGGTGGTATCGGCATCGAACCTTCGGGTTCGGTAAGCCTATTATTATTATTATTATAGCATTTGTTCTGATTGAAATATTCTGACATGGTTTAAATGTTGAAATTTGAATTTTCTTCCTCTAAAATACCGCCAATTTTAAATATTCTAAAAAAATTAAAAACATAATCCTATAGGCTTAAAAAAAAAAAAATAAAATAAAATAAAAATGGCCAAATATTCGAGTTGAACGGATTTAATAACTGACTAAAGAACAAAAGAGCAAACATTTTTTTAATGTTTTATTTTTTTGATAATAAGAACAGAAATCTAACATATTGTTAAAATGGTAAAGATTTTAGAAAAATTATTTTCTTATACACAAAGTTGCAAAAGTTAATGGAAAGTGATGGAAAGCAGATTATTATTGTATTTTTTTTTTTTTTTTTTTGTAAACTAATACTATTTTTACTTTCACTTACCTATATATGAAATAAATAATTAGGGAATGTATTGCGATCTTTTCGAATTCGAATTTTTCCTGCGTCCAAATAAACAAGTTCCGCAAAGATGTGTGCGTGTGGTAAGTCTAACGCGAAAACGAAAGTCATGACTGAAGTTTCATATTTGAGACAACTAAACGCCCGAGATGTTACAGCAACTTTTAAAATAAAATCGGCTGACCTAAAGTGCTACTTTATACCATGCATTGTGCCTCTTTTTGCTTTTTTTCTCCAAAACGACTTTGGGAATTTTTATTAAACTCGCTATATCAATGTAAAATTTAATGGGCTATAATAACATGTAGGTAACATTCTGATTGAAACAATCTGACAGGGTTAAATGCTTAATTTTTTTTTTTATTCTCTAAAGTACTTTAATGTTGTAGATTTGAAAAAAATAACCATATCATCTTCTTAAATTGATAAAAAAGTAGAAAATATAAACGTTGAACCAATTCCATATCAAACTAAAGGAGAAAAGAGCAAACTTTATTTTTTATTGAATTATTGTTTTTTTGAAAATAAGTACAATATTATAGAGGAATTATACCGTTGAGAAGCTAAGCTTTTATAAAAAATATCTAACACACAAAATTGTAAAAGTTAATGGGAAGTGATGTAATGCCAATAAAACTAACTGATTATTTTAAATAATAATATAGTAGATTATTTAATATAATCATATGTTTCTATCGAAACTGAATGTAATAATTTCTTAAACCTTTTACCATCTCTAACTTATTGAAAAAGTCTTAAATTGATTTTCAAGGAGGTAGGTGAAGGTGTGTGTTGCTCTCTCCAATTTTTTTGATTATCTATGAGTGATGATCTATCAAAATATTTTAGGATATAGGAATAGTGTTAGTATATGGTTTTAAATAAATAAATGGCTATAAACAAATTAACAGAATTAAACAACATAAATATTAGAAAGCCATGAGTTTTCAAGTAAGTAACTGACAGAAAGTGATAAACAAGTAGTGACAATTAATAGAACGATGAATTAATCCTAAAATAGTAAAATTAGTAAAAATTATGAATACATTGTTAATTTATTTTATCATTCATAATTTAGCCTCTTAATATTTCTAAAAAAAAAAATAAATAAATAAAATTAGCCCTGACGAAGATCCACTGCGTGGGTCAAAACGTTAGTTCAATAGTTGATGAATCACACACAGTGAAGATATTAAAATATTGCTTTTATTATGAAAACATAATACACATTCTGAATACAATACACTGTGCTGAGGAATTTGGTGACTACAAGTGTACATTCCGAGGTCTCCTTCTTTGAGTGTGACACAAGTAATGTTACAACAAGAGTGATGAGTTTAGGGATAAGGAAGCGGCATGGGTACCACAAAGCAAGTGCTTCCAGGTGTTGGGTACTGTGTCCTAATACAGATATGTGTTCTTTGTCGGTACTTGGTCAGTCCTTTCTAGGTTTATGGGTGACACCCTTAGGTATAGAAAAGGAAGTTATTAATAATTACTGTATATTATTTATAAGTTAAGTATCATTCTATAACTAATGAATAGTTTTGGGACTACTTTGTTATCATTTTTTAACCGCTACCCGAACCATCTTATTCTTTAGTTTGAGTGCATAATTTTGTGTGGTGTCCTGTCTTTTGATAAAATATTGGAGGAAAGCTTCATTTGCTGTTGTATCGGGTACTAAGTTGGATATATTCTATGCTAGTTTTATTATCAGTTTGAAGTTTCATTTAGGTTTCAGTTAGTTATAATAACATAATATTGTTTTATTAGCAGCATATTTACACGAAAAAAGTCTTTTCCGAAGGTACAAAAAAGTTCAGCTCAGAAAATATAATTCTTCTCGTATAAGATTAATCCACTGTAATCCACAAGAATAAAATACCATATCAATTAAAAATAAAAACAGCAATTAACGATTTTTTCTAAACAATGATACTTTATAATTGTAAACTTTTTTCAAAATTAAAAAATGGAATTATTATTTTTTAAGTTTTTAAATAGCACTGTAGATTCTTTAAACTATTGCAGCGACTTTTATCCAATTGGTCTATACCGTTCTTCCACCTCAGATACGGTCTTCCCCTGCTTTCACGCATGGTCTTAAGGAACGCATTGCCCATCTATCGCCCTCAATCCTTGCTGGGTATTTGGCCCACCTATATTTCTGTTTTTGTCTTCATCGCTTGAATTTCTAACTTCTGCGAAAAAGTTATCTTTAGTGTTTAACTTTTCCCTTCTTTTGATTCTCACCTTAAAAGCTTTAATTGGATCGTGCATATTTTTTTATTTTCTTCCTTGGTCTGTGCGCCGTATAGGATTGTGGGATAGACACAGTCCTGCAGTACTATTGCTTCGAGGTCAGTAGAGTAATTGCCTTTAAAGATTTTCTTCAGGGGCCAGTATTTACTCCTTCCTATCTTCAACCTCCTGTCCAATTCTTTAATTTTTTTTTTTAGTGAAGTTTGCTTGTCAATGTATACAAACTGTTTTGAGGGTTCTGTGGTATATTTTCACATTTTTCAGTTATTTAGACCTTCGTTATCCTAAAATAATTCAGAAGATATCGTAATTCCATCTGTCCTAAAACCCATCAGCTTCAGTATCCTCTCTGATTTTGACTATGGTTGCCTCGTGTATGGCGTGCGGTATGTCTGAAAAATTAGACATGATACTCAATAATGAGACCGATTTCCAATTACTATGGGACAGTTTTTTACGAAATTTATATATTGACACATTTGTATTCTCATCAATTTAGTTTTATTTAAATCTTCTATTGAATTTTATCTTATGAACTCAAGTCCTTTAAAAACGCGATTTAGAAATGCTGTTATTTTTTAAAATTATTAATTACGCATTCGTTTCGTTCTAAATCATACTAAAACATTTCATTTCACAACTTCAATACAGTAAAAAAACAATTCTAGATTCTAATAGGAAAATAATCAATTAAGTTAGTTTAATAATATAGTAATGAGAGATTTTTCCGCTTCCTATAGAGTTTCCTAGAATATATATTGTACCTTTTCGAAATCAACGTCTCAATCGTTTTATTAGATTCATAAGTAGAAATCCCCGACGTTCCCATATTTCTAGTAGTTACACTGATATGAAACGCTCTACTCTCTTTCCGTCGACAATACCTCCTTGGTGTCGTGTCTTTTAATGCTCCTTATATTTTCGATATGCTTACTGCATGTTCCTCTGTGCCTTTAGAAAACACGAGATACTAACTCATTAACTCTTACATACCTTCTCACAAATTCGCCTTCTTTAATAAATTTTTTGTCATTCGTGCTACTATATTTTGTAATTCATTGCCTATGTTCATTCGTAAAGCTTCATCATTAACCACCTTGAACCATCAATTATTTCTCCATGTCCTAAAATATCTATCTTATGGTGCTACAACCCTGTGATGGGTCCTGGCCACCTCCATGAGCCTCCACAATTTATCTCGGTTTTGGTTTGCTGCCTTCCAATTTCGGACTTCAAGCCGGTCTCGTGCGTCTTGTACTGCGCCATCCATCCACCGGATCTTAGGCCGTCCGACTCTTCTTGGACGATGGATTTCCTCTTCCATGACTCCTCTGGAGCAGTTATACTCCAGCATTCTACATCCCTTGCTGGCCCATAGATTCCTAAGAAAGACCAGGAGATTTTTTCTATCCTGTGTAGATAGAATCCATGGCTGAGAGTTGTATGTTAGGACAGGCCTAATGAGAGTTTTATATAGATAGATATTTGTTTTCCTACTATTAGCTTGCTGCGAAACTGTTTAAGACGTCCACGCCGGCGCCGATTTTCAATGTCAGCTCTGTCGGTCGGCGCACGACTTTATACCACGTTTCATCGATTATTGTCTGTTGAGACCTGTATACGAGTTTTATGTTTGCTAACTTAGTGCTTATTTTGAAATTCGTGCTGTTTTTTTGTTGTTTTTTTTATCCCAAGCTCAAATTTATGCCAGTAAGCATAACTCGAAAGATAGTTAAAGTGCTTTATTTGTTTATTATTTTGCCCTTATAAGTAATAGATAACATGGATCTGGAAATAACTGTGGTACGCGTCGTCTGATAAGATAGTGCGGGGCACCGGTGGTACACGCCGACGTGAACGTGTAAATAGACTTATCTCTATCTTCTTAACTTTTTAATAAATATAGCAAAAGGTAAAAACTAATCGTTGTTTCCAAATCCGATCCATTTCTCTACTGAAGTTTCAGCGAGCTACATTTTGAAGCTTTTTAAGAGCTACAAAATATGATTTATTTTGTACATATTTATTATCCATAGGGAACTATTGGCCCAAGAATAAAATTTATTTTCATTCATTAATAAATATTTTGTCATATGACTTCAAGTTCGTAAATATTATTTTCTATGGAAAATAGAAAAGGATTTGATTAATGAGTTTCTCGGAGGAGGGGTAAGGTTGGTTATTTGATTTATAAGTAATGAGATAAGGGGAGGGGGGTGCTGAGGGATCCAAACTTGGAGGGGAGCGATTTTAGTAGGTTTATGAGGCCAGTGGAATTGGTGAGGGAGGGACGCTTGGTAATTTGGTGTTGACTTAACTTTTGGTTATTAGACCTAGACTGAGGGATGAAGGGATGTGAATGTTGAGGTTGGGAATGATGAGGTTGAGGTTCTGCTTGTAATGGTTCTCTCATTGCTTATCTGTCTCTATTTCCTAATATTTACACAGATTTACCTCAGTGTCTAGCTTTACCTCTCCGAGTTTCTCGCCTTCTTGATTTTATGAATCGCAACACCTCTTAAAGGTGGCCTAGGGCTTTGTGAAGTAACTTGTGCAGTACTGATGGTTTCCCTTGTAATTGCTACATACCTCGAATAGGTAATTAATACAAATACGTTATTGTATGAGCGAAAGATATATTTTTGTTTAGTAACGTCGAAGAAAGCTGCAAATACCATTTGACTTTTGACCCAGAAGTAAAACTCTGAAGTTTTGGATAAAATAAACGAAAAATACAGGTACTCTAAAAAAAAACACGCATCTTACTAGTTCATAATTAAAATATAACGAGTACAGATCAGGCATTTTAACCTAAGCCATGTCAAAATAATCATTTTTTATCCTCATACGATGTCATCTATTATTTACCTATTTTTCATTCTTAGACATTTTCGCTCTTAATTTATATCAAACATGCTATAAAAAAAAAAGAAAAAAAAAAAGAATCGGAAATAAAGCTTACAGTATCCAAGTCATACAATATTAATAGTTCGTGGATTCCCAGGACCATTTTACATTTTTATTTTATTTATTTTTTCCGAAGGAAGGCTTAGAACAAAGATTTTTTTCTTAATTTAAAATTACCTATATCTGTCCAGCATGTTTCAATGCTAAATTGATAAAAATCTGTCGTACGAAACACACGACTTTCACATAACTTCGTTGTTAAAAAATGGATTAAAGATCTTTTAAATTAAAATATTGCTCTGATTGTTTAGCTGTCTCTATTTTTTAATATTTAAACAAATTTGCCTCTATGCGTAGGACTTTCTCGCGTTCTTGATTTTATGAGTAGCAACCTCACTTGGGACGCGTTTATACTGCACGCGTTTTGGGGGCTAAAGTGGTAGTGGATCTTTAGTACTTTTATTAATGTTTTTTAAAAACTGTGGTCAGAATAGGATTCCTTTTTAGGAGTGAGAAACACTGTTTTTAAGAAACCTTATTAATAGTTCTGTTTTGACGAGATTATTTATATTTTCAGGGTTAATACGAAGCATAAAACATAAATATTTTTGTGACATTTAAAAAAAAAAATAATTCTGCTTTGAAATAGAGTAATTATATTAAATAAATGTGTTTTTCGTGAGCAAAATTTCCTTTTTTTTATGCGACTCTTAGAGATTGTTAGCCCCTGATATTTTGCTTAGTCAAATGGTTTAATGTGTAGTTTTATCTAAAAAAAAAAAATCAACAAATCGGTAGAACACATTTGGGTTTCTCTCCTTGTTATTTTTGTCAGAAACAGCATTATTTATCCTCATGCAATGTCATCTATTATTTACCTAGTTTTCATTTTTAGTAACTAGCTTGATATCAAACAAGCTATTACAGAATAAGGGACCCACAGATGCCAAGTCATACAATATTTATAGTTTGTGAATTCTATGGACGTCTTGCTAAGGTGATGTTTGCAGTTTTGTTCGATGTAACTGTACAAAAATATCGCATTTCATTATGAAGAAAAATATATTTTATAGAGAGAAATCCACGATTGGATAGGCAGCTAAACATTGCTAAGTTGTTATGAATACACAGCAAATTGAATCAATTATGAAGACAATCTTACAGAAAAAAAAGAAGGAGTTATCCTGCCAAATATGCGTATATCCATGTAACATTTATCACAATAGTTCTAGCCTTATTATTATGGTGGTGTAGACTTAGACAGTCCAGAAAATATAGTCACCTACATGTTCTGGAACTGATTCCTTGAAAAGTACGTACTTTTCCCAAAATGCTTTCGTATCTAATGGGATGGTCTCCAAAGCCCTTTGACAGTTGATGCCCTTTCTCCGAACTCCTCACGAAAATTCTCTTGCATGTTGGAAATACATTTTGCATAACTTTTTTTCTTTCTCTTCTTGAATTTACTCGCCTTGTTCTCGATCCTTTATATTACCTTTATATCCGATTGTGAGATCAACTAACAGTATTTCTTTTTATATAGTACTAATAGCTAAGATGTCCACAAATTTTGTTGAACCATCGGTATTAAGGAAATCGTTATATTATAAATATAGTTCAAGTCGCATCGCAGAGAAATTTGAAATACCCTTTTATGTCGTCTCTTTCACTTGATGTCGAGAGATTTGTATAAAACTACCAAACAAGAATCAGCAGAGTGTAACAGGTATGTGCGTTGTTTAACATATCTGACGTAAGGTTAGTTGATGTATTTATAGTCCTATACCTTTAATTTTAATTTCAACCATTTTTTTTTTCTAATTAAAAAATACGCCTGAAAATCGGCAATTCATATGCATTTCTTTGATAGTAGTGTTTTTCCTATCAATACCCATCCATGTGTTTGTATTGCCACTTATATCACGTGGGTGTATTAACCCCACTACTCATGTGCTGTGTTCCTCTTACACAAGTTAATCATAATTAACACTTTAGCATCCTTTTACTAACACAAGTTTATAGAGACTTTAAGAGATCACGTTTGCAACATGAACCGTGAAATGTCCCATTAACACGCCGAGAAAAGGCACAGTCTATTTAGTGTCAGACCTTTTTTTTCTTATTTCTCACTTGGGCTGGGTTGATGTAGAGAGGTTTCTGGGAATAGGCGATTCGGTATACTATGATAAGTAAGTTTTTTTTTCAAAATATTCTCTTAATTTAATTCATTATTGTTCAAGTGTGCTATTTTTTCTGTTTATTGTTTTATGATTAAGTAATTAAGTTATGTACAATAGACTAGCTGACCCAGCAAACGTTGTTCTGCCATATAAATTATTTTGCATATTTTTACAATAGTTTAAAAAAAAATGTAAAATTTATTGGGCTTTAATATCATACAGGTATCATTCTTGAAATAGTCTGATAGTTCTTAAATGCCAAATTTCTTTAAATTCAAATTTTCTTCCTCTAAAGTACCTTTGATTTTGTCGATTAAAAAATCAACCATTATTAAGTTTGATAAAAAGCGGCTAAATATATAATTTGATAACCAACTAGAAAGGAAGAAAGGAGCAAACATGTTTGTTTTTTTAATGTTTCTTTTTTGTTTTTGTGCTTAAGAAAAGTAGTATAATATACCATTAGAAAGCTGGAGATTTGGAAAAAAATATTATCTTTTATATAAATTTGTAAAAGGTTATGTAAATGGATCAATAAACTAATTACTGACTATTATACAATTACTATTACAATTTTATATCGTTATATATATATATATATATTATATATATATATATTTTTTTAAAAATTTATATTTCATTTAATTTTACAACTGTATATTACATTAATAAAATAAGTAAAAGTGTTGAATTATAATAAAAGACGTAAAAGGCTTGTTAAGAAACTACCCAGCGGTAGTACTTCGATGTTTATTTAAGTAACTAGATCCCGAGACCATCTTCTTCTCAATCGGAGGGTTTTCAGGATTATGTGAGGTTGATAGGTTGCGGACAAGAGGGTTTATATGGGTTGGGAGTTTGGAATTATAAGTGTTATATCTATCACGAGAAAGGTCTGCAACAAATGGGATATTAAGGTCGTTATGGATGATTTTTTTGTGACGAAATAAGGAGAATTTAGGATTTTAGATTGTAAGGATTGGATGCGGGAGGAATTAGATGGCTTAGTAGAGCCCCAAAGCTCGATTCCATATGTCCAGATGGGCCTGAGGACAGTAATATAAATGAGCTTTTTGTAGTGAATTGGAAGTTTTGAACGTTTGTTTAGTAAGTGTTGTAGTAATCGGTATCTATGGACAGTTTCTTGTCGTTTTAGTCTCGTGTGAGGGTTCCATGTAAGACGCATGTTTTATATTATTTAATCTTATTTATATGCTTTCAACGAAACTGAATCAAATTTTTATTTAAATTAACTTTAAACTTCTTAAGAGTTCTTAAACTGATTTTAACAACCAATGTTGGTAAATGTCACTAGTTCCCGCAACATATTTAGTAATACGAACAAAACTTAAATTATTTGAATATTGTGCATACAAAAGTAATAACATCGCTACAATTAAATTATGCGAGGGTGGGAGAAGGAGGGTAGATATTTGGGTTTACAGGTATTTTTTGGTATCGAAAAAAATTATAAGTGAATATACTATTGAAATATACTTTTTGGACCGATTTTCATAGCAACCAAATATATACTTCTAAATTCATAAAAATCGGTCGAGCCGTATCGGAGGAGTATAGACTACAAACACTGTGACACGAGATTTGTAAATATAACATTTTAAATATGGTGCGAATGAATTCTTTAATATTTTTTTGATTGAAGCAGACTGTAATATTACTCTATAAAACAGGGTTATAAAAAAGCGCTCTATATAAGAATGGAAAAAGTTTTATTGGAATGGGTTTAGCCGTTTGATCGAGGAAAGAGGGCGAAATCCCAGTGAGATCCCCTAATGCACCAATGTAAAGATAAAATAATATTACTAAGTCATGTTCAGACAAAAGTATACATTCATTTATAAGATTACATTCTAACTTTCACATAGGAGACTATATCATCCCACCAAGATTAGATAACACAACCCATGCTGGCTTTTGTATCCTTATGCATAAATTCTGATTCGCCCCACTCTAGCAGTCTTAGGATTTCGTTCAATCAACCTCTGTAATTTCATTTTCTCGCCTTTTCAAGTTAATATGTTCAGCTATTTATAACTCTCCTTGTACTCATTTTCCCTTAATAGTTTAAATAATCCCCAGACGATTGGACATCATGTTATATAAAAGAACCAGGAATGTTACAACAATTTTTTAGAAGGGAAAACGATGTATAAAATTTCCCAACATTTCTGATATTTTTCCATAATGCCTAATTCCCCTAGTAAAGTTACGAAAATGAATAAGCATGTTGCTAAGTTTGTGTTCTTTACTTAGATAAGTCCGAATTAGGTCCCAATTAGCAAAAAGGTTCCGAATTGAGTCCCTGCGTTGGTTTTGCAGCATCATAGTTGAGTTCCGCTTGTTACCTGAAAAACGTGTTAGGTATTTGGTCCGGCTTTTCAGTACACCCAGGTTAAGAAGGCAAAAAGACAGCTTGGTTCGGAGACATGGGGAAATGGTTGAAAAACTTTAAAAAAACCACTTAAGACCAACAATATTGCATGGTATGGAAACAGTTTGCCTTCCGAGTCTTGAGAAATTTCTCAAGATTGAGAGAAAAATTCTTAGGAGGCTTCTTGGTTCCAAAATCACACAAGAGGGTTACAGGCTAAAATCCAATGAAGAAATTTGGAAAACCTTGAAGTAGTCATCAGAACTAGGAGACTGAGGTTTTATGACCATGTGGTAAGAATGAACAATCAGAGGCTGAACAAACAGATTTTTTGACAAAGTTCTAGGCTATAAGAATATGGGTGGTTATGCAAAGCAAATAAAAGAGGAGCTCGATAGGTTAAAAATGAAGAAAATATACTGCTTAGGTAGAGAGCTTTTCGGGAAGAAAATAAAAGAAGTTGGGGTTCTTACAGGAAAAACAAAGAAACAGGGGAGAAAATGGACAAAGGAAGAGCGGGAGGAACAGTCCAGAAAGATGAAAGAATATTGGAGAAAAGGGAAGATGAAAGGTGTGAAGAAGACAGAATGATATTCACGTTGTCCTTGATGGCCAATTCATGCAAAAAAACAACAACAAAATATTAGAAAAAAACTGAGTTTAATGATTTACTTTTTATAAAATAAGTTATTTTCGCGTACCTTAGATTGCAAAACCAATGGAAGAAAAGAGAAAAAAAAAAAGATACATTTTTAGACAAATCTTCTCGGTATTTTAAAAATTGTTATGAAATGTTCCTGAATTTAATTAATAATGCATACATGTATATATTTTGTTAAAAATTTAAATTTAAACTCGACATAACTAATTGAAGGAAATTGAACACACGAAAATGAATAAAAGTAAAAATACATTACCTACTTTCTATTAAATACATACGTTATTTATTTCATTGAATAGCGGTTTTTCTTAGTGACCAAATACGTTAAAATCCATTTTGAGCTTTGATTTTGTAGATATTGAATATTGTATTATAGGTCGATCAATTCAAAATCGTCCAGACCTTGCCGCTCGCCGTTTGTAATTTTTTGACCAGTTATTCTATATTCATTCGTGAATATAAAACCATTAAAAAAAAAAAAAAAAAAAAAAATCGGACCCATACTTTGCAATAATTACTATATTGCAACTGTTTTAAGTCAGCTCCACGGGCAAAAACATGTGATGGTAAAATCTTTCTAATTCCTGTAATATTTTAGATATCAAATGAAAACAAAAATTAACAATAAAATAAGGACATGCTTTGTATTTTTTGTCCCCCACAATGTATTACCTAAATAGTAAAGAAAGTGGTGTAAAAAATCCTCTAAATGAATGAAAAACGAGACTTTTATCGAGATAAAAGTATTTGAAGTAAAAGAGACTCGCCTTTGATTAAATATTTCTTATATAGATGGTTTAATGACTAGTTTTATCTTAGAATTTTTTTATTGAAATCGGTAGAACACATTTGTGATTCTCTTCTTAAAGAAAGTCGTGTCAGAATCACCATCATTGACCTAATTTTAACGTTAGTGTAAATGTTACAGAAACCACGCATTATACGAAAATGCTGATTCAATGTCCATTGATGTATATTATAATGAGTATTATTGTACCATGGTTGGTTTCTGTGATATTTACCTTCATAACGTTAAAATGATATCAATTCTCGTATTATAAGGAAGCAATGTATTATAAACAATATATTATAAGGATAAATATATCTCGATACCTATGAGACCTACAGTCTGTCACCTCTTATATTACAGCTTATTAGATGCTTATTAATTTTTATTATAATGAGTATTTAGGTAAAATGGGCGGTTTCTATTATATCGGGCTGAACACTGCTAAAAGTAGATTAATTTCTCGGTTTAAGACACAACTTTTTACATGGACAAAGATATCCTGGTACCTATAAGACCTGCATACATCTATGAACTTTTAAATTGAGGCTTATTTATTGTCTATTAATGTATATTATAATGAATATTTTAGTATAATGCGTGATTTTTGTAATATTTATATGTCATATATGACATATCAAAAGCCATTATATGTCAGGAATCTGGGAGAAACCATCGACCAAAATCTATCCTTCAAAAATCATTTTTCCGAAATCTCTAGTCGTACCTTTTCAACCGTCACCTATTCCCGCTTGAAACCCGAAAACTCCTCGTTATCTCTCTAATGTTTCCTTACTTCGACTATTGCTGTAAGTTATATGACGGTGTTTCTGGGGACCTCGGGGTAAATATAACGCTTTATTAATTGCTCTGTTTGATTCATCTTTGAGGTCCCTAAATACACCTCCGTATCCCAATTTTATGCCGAGTTGAAGTGGCTTTACCCTTCCAATCGTCGCAATTATTTCCTCGCATCATTCCTTTACCAAGTTATCCAATTCCGCCGTCCATCATATATTTTTGACCTCCTACAATTCAAATCCTGTGTCTATCCCCGTTTTACACGCTACAGACCTTTAGATTTATAAAGTAAGGCCCACCGAACTGCACATTGCGACAGATCCTTTCTATTCGATCCCCAATCCTATGGAATTCTATCCCTCCTTCCACCCGTCACTCCCACTCTCTTTAACTAACCTGTACCACTACAACCCATGAAGGGTCTTGGGCTCAGTACATATAAAGATTCGTACTGTTTCTAGGCCAACGACAGTGCAATGAGGTGTTTAGGCCTTAATCACGCTCAGCCGCCAGGTTTTTCCCCAATTAATTTGGGTACCCACTTTATAGAGGCTGGGTCTGCCCCAGGAGGGTCTCCATAACCTAGGGTCGCCCCCGACTGAATTAACAGAATAAATAATATTTCTGCCACAGCCGGGATTCGAACCCAGGACCCGGAGCACAGCAGACTAGTGCTCTATCCACTAGACCACCCGCTCCCTCCCACTCTCTTCCTACCTTCAAATCCCGCATATTTAATTACTTAATAAATATCCAGGCTCAATAAAATTATAAATAAGGTTTTTTTTTTAAATTTGTTGTGATTGTTGTTTTCTTCACATTTAAATATTTTTAGTTTATATCAGTAATTATTAACTTGTTATACTTATTTAATTTACTTTATGACTAGAAAGCACATTTCGTACATTCTGTATATCTTCTATATTTATATAAGAAAGTGCCATTTTACTCGATTTTCTGGTCATCGCACTATCTCAAAACCGACAATGGTTGTGAAGTTGAATTTTCTCCTGGAGGTTCGTCTTACCGTCTAGTTGTGCAATAAGCCTGGGTTTAGTAAAATTTGTCCTCTAAGTGATTTAAAAAATTTTTTTTTTCTAAAACATATTGGTTTTCGAATAACTCAAAAATTATACGCATCCTCAAAAACTATAAGTACTCATTTTAATGACAATCGAATTTCTAACTACCTAGAAGCAAAATCGTCTTAATTTGATCAGTAATAGCATAGATAATACAATACTTATATTTTACAAAACAGATATATTTAGGTATATTTCGATTCTTAGCGATGTTCCGTGTGTAGGTTTCTATCAAATCCATATGTTTCATTTGTTTTTTGTTTTTTTTAAATTATCAATAGGATGAAAAACTTTCAGGTTTTAAAAAGATTATAGAACCTAGTTCTGAATCCTAAAAACAATGCGAGGTTATTCAGTTGGAAGGGTACATCCCCGAGTGGAAAAAATACCCATTTATGTTACCTAAGAGTTACGATGGTATAGAATGATTATGTTTTAAAGCAAAAATGTCAGTATTAGATAATCACGGGTATGGCTACTTGCTAGTGGTATGTTATTGTAGATTAAACTGGATAAAATTAATATCTGACAATCAATAATAATGAATTATTTTTCATACGTAGTCATAGTTAAAAGTTTAACTCACTGCAATCTTAGATATATTTATTTATATTGTATAACTTCACCTAACACAGTTATTATAAAAAAATTTCTTAATTCGCAGCAATTAAAAAAAAAATGAAATAGTCGCGTGCAAAGCCGCGAGGTACAGCTAGTTTTATTCTAAAGGGACATGTCCCAAGATAATAAAGAATTTATTTATTATTATAACTAATGTTAAAATGAGGTCAATTTTTGGATTTGGGCTGTTTCGGATGGCCGCCATTTTAGATTTCGACCGGTTTAAGGTAGCAGCCAAAAAAACAAAAACAAATTGTTGTACAAGTTGGCTAAAATGTGACAATCACATTATATGTAAAAATTTTGTGTAAAACTTAATTTCCTTGTTTTATATTTTATTTTATTTTACATCATCCACCAACAGGCCTAGGCCCAATTACAGGTGTTAAATCATACAAAATAAATACATTACAATACAATGATTAAAATAATAATAATAATTGAAATTCAAACTAAATAGTAATGTACTACACACCAGCTTAATTTATATAATGAAACAAAAAATATATTAAACTTACAAATATCATAATCTAACTAAAAAAGAAATAAAACTTCACACAATTCATCATATATATACTCCTAAAAAATTAATTATATTAGGATAAAAAAACAAAACAATGACAGATAGAAACAAAAAGAAGCAGAGAAATAGAGAAGTAAATCCAAAAAAAAAAAAAAAAAGTATGAAAAAGAAAATTAAAAAATAAATAAAAATCAGCCCTAGCTCTGAGTCATTTCAATTTAAAGATAAGAACACGAAAAAAAATGTACACAATTTCGCAATAATATTTTTATATACATATCCACATAGATGTCACTCATACTAGATAAAATCAAATCAGTATATTATTATTTTATTTTATTATATTTACGTTATGAAGGAATTTAGAGCTTACTGAAAATATATAATTATTAAATGACTGAAAAATGGTTACCAAAGATTTGTCTTGTCCTATTTGACTCAACGAAAAACTGAAATCAAGCGGAAATATGTTCCTTAAAGAGTCCTAAAGTCTTGTAGCATACTGAGTCGGGCTTCTACAGCGGGATTTATACATTAAAAATTTTCTTCTTATAATGCGAATTTTTCGGCCCCTAGAGCTCTTGGACTGTTACAACCCAAACCATTACACCTAGGAATCGATTTTCTCTTTTGTTGAATACGTAGGGAGACCCGAGCGGCTAGAGGAGGACAAGTTAGTGGACAAATAGTGTCCAGGGGCGACCTGTAGCTGATAGGTCATTGTGCTAATTCTGAGGAGTTGGCTTGAAGCCCTCAATAAGCTCACTCACTACCGAGCCGGCTCCTCAATCAGTCAGCGATAATAGTTAAGCCTGCGTATTGAGCCCTCTTCCATCAATTACATCCTATTGTCTCTATAACTAATTACCTATACAACTTTATAAATCCTCGTCAAATTTATAGTATTCATTGAACCTCTATCACAGCCGTTCCCGACAAAAAAGGACTCCCTAAAAAAAACAAAAAAACAATCACTTAATGTTTATTAAATCACACTGAATAAAATTGGATGCTGATTTATGCTCGACACTCTTTTATTAAAAATAATTGCACTACGATTCGGCTAAAATGCCATCTTCAGGTGCAATGGAACTCATTTCTAAGGCTTTTGGTTGAAAGCATCTACTCACATTAGATAAATTAGTTCCATTGCACCGGATTATGGTTTTTTAGCCGAAACGTAGTGCGATTATCGTGTTGTGTCACATGAAATGTCCGTTTTCAAGGTAAAGGATTTTTATTGAAAATGCGATATGAAAACAAGATAATTTTAATCGAAGTATTTACCTTCTTTTTCTACACATTTTTCCCAACGTAACACCAATTTTTTTATCCCCTAACTGAAAAACAAAATCTAAAAACGCACTTTTGTTCATCATTTTCAAAAAGTTTTCCTTTGTCGAAGTCTAAATTCCTGAAAAGTTGGTAATCTGTTGGAGACAAGTCGGGAGGATATGGTGGGTGCGGAAGAACTTCGCAGCCCAGTTCTTTTTCTTTTTTTTTTTTTGCACGGTATGTTTTGAAACATGGGGTCTTGCTGCCGCTTAGTGAGATCATGAGGTACCCATGTATCGAGCTTTTTTACTTTCCCAATACACTTTAAATGTCTGGAAACGGTAGATGCACTTGCATTTAGTTGTGCTAAGAGTCCTTTAACTGTTTAGTAGGGGTTTCCTTCTACTTTATGTTTGGGGACATTGTTGTCTATTACGGACGGGCAAGTTTTCCTAGCCGGTATCCCCAGCTGAAAACTTAGCAAACCAACGGCGAATGGTCCGTTCATTAATTAACACTCCCTTCCCCAAACGCCTTGCAAATATTTCTAGCGGCCTCAGCTGCTGAATGGCCGAGTTTAAACTCGTACAAAAATATTACTCGAAAATCGCGTGTTTCCATGTTCATATTTGGCGGTATACTAAAAAGTGGGTATTTGACTGGGAAGCTAATGTTTATAGAGGATAATATGTCAGTCTACTTTCAAATAAATCGGGCAGTTTAGACGACACAACTTTGTCGTTAGTTATTTATTACTGGATAGTAAATATTAATCAGTTTTAACGGTAAACGTTAGTTAGCTTAGTTATAAACCAAATTAATACCTAATTAAAACTGAGTTGACCTGTAGGAGGAAATAAATTGAAGGCATATGATAATATAACGGTTGATTAAAGCTGATCGGCCATGTTGGTTTACCATTATGCGTGTTGATGTTTAATGACAAGCTAAATAGTAAAGTTAATCATATGTAATACAGGTTACGGAATAAGGAGAATTAAGTTACAATTTTACACCCGTTAAGTTTTAATTTAAAAAAGTAATTCTATCCAAATTTGAATAGTCTGAGGAATTATCTGTGAGAGCCCTGAGCTGAGAGCAACAGGTCACCCTGATAAGATCTTACATTAGTCAGAATCTGCGTCTTTATTCTTCATCAAATTGGAGCACACTAAAATATCCTGATAAAGGACAAACATTTTGAATCTAAATAGTTTCTAATTATTTATCTACAACTGTACATTTAAAACTAATCCATGGAATCATTTGTTTCAATCGTAACAATTAAATCGTTATATATTTCATGTTGTATGATTAATAAATCTTTCCTGGTGCTCTAAGATTCAGGGAAAACAAAAACACTTTGGTTTAATACAACGTATTGTTTTAGAGCTAAACTTTCCATAGTGTACTTATATAAGTAAAATACATTGCAATAAAGTTTTTTTTACACGAAAAATCAAATTTTCCGTAACCAAGGCATCCAAAAATCTTTCTTGAAATATGAGTAATAATGCATACATGTAATATACAGTTGGAAAACGCAAGATTTGAGAAAAGTTAATATTTAATAAAATAATTTGTACAAGTCAACATAAAGCTGTTATAGGCCCCTAAACATATGTTATTTATAATGAAGGAAGATATTGGGTTTAATGTTGCCGCCGTACAGTGTCGTACAAGTTACATTTTTCCATAAACCACGTAAGATTTTTGAAACAATGTTAAGTACCTATTCTCAAAACAGATGTTCTGCTGGTGTAAGAAAGCATGATATTTTTTTTTCATATTATTTTACCGTTTTGATTCATTTAATGTAAGGTTATTCATGAAAGGAAGTATTAAATATCCCTGCTTTTA
This sequence comes from Piezodorus guildinii, assembly GCA_023052935.1. Lineage (NCBI taxonomy): Eukaryota > Metazoa > Arthropoda > Insecta > Hemiptera > Pentatomidae > Piezodorus > Piezodorus guildinii. The sequence goes on along the minus strand of CM041295.1, from coordinate 28,018,493 downwards.
ACTCTCATTTTTTCTTCTCTATCTATGTGTAAAATAATCTTCCGACTCTTGGTTTCATTAGTAAATCTCAATAAATATTTCTTTTAAAATGTGCGTGTAACCCACGACTTTCACTTACGAAGTGAAAGTGAAAGTGAAAGTAAAATTTTAAACAATTAGATCCATTAATTTACGATTGAAACATGTAGTTTATTAAATAATCTATTATGTTATTATCTACAAGAATCATTTAGTTTTATCGACTTTTCATCATTCTCTATGAACAGTTTTGTGTAACAGAAGACATTTTTTTTACGAACGCAATTTTTCGGGACAAAAGTCTGCGCTGGTCGTTCTATTAAAGATGTATCAGCCATTTTAACACCATTTTGTTCCTTATTAAATTCACTTTCATTGGTGTGATTAACATATTATTTAGCTCATTTTAATATCATTAAAATATAAAAGTTTTGTCGATAATTTCTAGAGAAATGTCCGTGTAACTAATTATTCTTATATACATCTTTATATATCTATATTTGTTGCATTTGACTTTGTTTATAATCGTTATTAGATAACTTTAAGTAAACTTTGGAGTTCATATAACGACTTGGTGATTTTTTTAAGAAATTTCAAAAAATGTTTAAAAATTATTTTAAATATCTCAATATATGCTCAACATAACGAAGTGCAATTAGTGTTTCTAGCTTTTACGTACAAAATTTGAAATATGTAAATTGATTTTCTCGCTCTTGGTAAAGTAGAACGCATTCTTGTCTATAGAAATTTTCTTAGTGGAAAGACCAGAAAAAAATTGACAAATAAAATTATTTTGATGTCTAACTTAATTTTTCCAAATAATAAACAACATTGAAGTACTGCCCTGAAGCGAGATATAATTATAAATATGTTTTTGTAGAGTATTTTTGTTATTTATTTTTCTTAAATTTATTGTATCACATCTACAGATTGCAATTTATACAATATAAATAACAAACTAGCGTTTCAAATTAGATAGAATCTATATAAATAATAAATAACAAAAGTTCTGCTCCGAACGCAAAAAAATGTCGCATAGTGGAACTGGCATGGAACACCAGGGACACCTCTGCGTCTACCAGATACTTCTGTATCCGTGGCATCACCCACCAATTTCATTTCTCAACATTGTATTGTATTTCCGAGCATAACGTTTCTTTCTTTTTTTTAAATATAAATTCTATCTGATCTGAAATGCTGGTCTATAATTTAAATTGTATAAATTACAATAGGTAAATTTTACATATTTAATTTAAAGGAAATAAATAACAAAAATACCCTACAAAAACACATTTATGACTGAATCTCACTTTAGGGCAGTACATCATTATGGCTTATCATTCGGATAAATTAAGTTAAACATCAAAATAATTTTATATGTCAATTTTTTCCTGGTCTTTCCATTAAAGAAATATTTATAGCCAACAATGCGTTCTACTTTACTAAGTGCGTTAAAATCAATTTAAAGTTTTCAAATTCTGTTCGTAAAACCTAGAAACAAAACTAAAAATTTTAAAACAATTTGCTCTTCGTTATGTTGTGCATATAATGAGATATTTAAAATAATTTAAATTTTTCAGCATTTTTTGAAATTTCTTAAAAATCACCAAGTCGTTTTATAAAACCCAAAGTTTACTTAAAGTTATCTGATAACGGTTCTCAACAAAGTTAAATGCAGGAAATTAGATAAATATAAGAATATGATAAAGAGACATTTCTTTGAAATTATCGCCAAAACCTATATATTTTCATGTTATAAAAATGAGCTAAAAATATGCCAATCGTACGATTTGAAAAGTGAATTTATTAAGGAACAAAATGATGTTAAAATGGCTGATATATCTTAAATAGAACGATTGGTGTAGACTTTTGTCCCGAAAAAGTGCGTTTGGAACCACCGTGCGGTGTATATTTTACATATATATTCCTGTTCTTATGTTAAAACTCAACATTGCATTAAAAAATATGTCTGCAGTTTTATTCTTTAATTAGTTGTCGAATGTTTTCACATTCTGTATTTACCCGTAATACGTCAATGCTGACAAGATACCATGCTAAATTTATTCGAATCGATAAAATTAAAAGCACTTTAGAAGAACAAAATTCAAAACATCCACATTTAAGCCCTTTCAGACTATTTCAATCAGAAATAATCCCACATCATATTAAAGCCCATTGAATTTTACTTCGGTAAAGCGGGTTTAATCCATATCGTTTGAGCCGTTTTCGAGGAAATGGTAAAAAAAGTCAAAATGTAAGTGTATTGTAGTACTTCCAGTCTGCCGATTTTTTTATGAAAAAGTTGGTGTAACATCCAGGGCGTATCGTCTTGAATATGAAATTTCAGTTTCGTACGACATTTCGTTTTCGTGCTAGACTTACACAGAATATTATATATTTAATTAAACATATGTTTAATTGTAAAATCGAAGCGTCGATGGGAGGATTGCATTAAGGCTGATCTCGGAGGCTTGGGCTTGACCGGTGAACGTTGGACGAGTCTGTGCAGGCAAAGTTTGGTGGTATCGGCATCGAACCTTCGGGTTCGGTCAGCCTATTATTATTATTAATTGAAAAACATTAGATATTAATTAAAAGAGCTTTTCTAATTGTAAGCATAAGAAAGAGTGGTAATGTATGGTTTCTAAGTGAGTAATTATTTAATAGTATTAAGCAGATATAATGTTAGCGATTATGGATAAATTTAAATCAAAACGTACAGTTTGTAAAAGTCAACTTACAAGAATAGAGAAGTTATTAAGAGAATCTTAATAACTTCTACCACCACTATCAACTGAGGAAACAGCTTACTGTAGGTTAAGAGAGATGAAACGGTTGCACTGTCAATCACAACACGGAGGTTACACGACGGTTTTTCAGGTCCCTCAGTGTTTCCAGGTGAAAAGTAATTTAATTATTAATATTAATTTTTTACCTGCAACACTGAGGTAACCAACCAATTACCTGCATCGTGTGTACCGTGTTGTTTGTGGTAATATTGTTAACGATCTCGTGTGTGTGGACTTAAAAAAAAACATTCTTTTTAATTTTATTTGATTACCCAGCAGAAGTTTATTTTTTATTTCTTTTTTTTTCATAATTTTATTTGTGTTAAAATCGTTTTTTCATTTAATTAAAATAACTTTTATTTTAGAACTTTATTTATTTTATTATTCTTCAACATCCATCAAAGGAATAAATGACAAATTGAAGGAGGTTCAAGCTGAATCGGAAAGTCAAGTAAGTGAAGAGAATCTGTCTGAACTGTTAGATTACTGATTTAATTTTGAAGAAATACATAAAAAAATCTGGTGCTGGCAACACACGACTTTCACTTACCTCTAAAAATCGATTAAAGAATTCTCAAATACAGTCAGAGATAACATTAGTGAAACCATTAAAGAATTAAATTTCAATAGGAACATGTGTTATATTAAAAAATCTTTCATATTATTATCTAAAATAATCAGTTAGTTTTATCGACTTTTCATCACTCTTAATCATCCTTCACCAGCTGGTGTATAAGATAATATTTTTTCTGAAATATTTAGCTTTCCAATATACATGTAGATTACTGTTCATATGTTCAAAAACAAAAAATTGCATTGAAAAACATTTTTTTCAGTTTTCTTTTTTAGTTGGGTATCGAATTAGTTTAACTTATTTATTTACCTGTTTTTTTTTTTTATCACTGGTGACAAGATAATATATTTATTTTTATAGAATCTTCAAAATAGAAGGTACTTTAGAGGAAGACAATTTAAAATATCGGCAGTTAAGCCCTGTCTAACTATTTTAATCAGAAATAAGCCTACCTGGTATTAAAGCCCATTAACTTTTACATGGATATAAATCGTTGAAGCCGTTTTTGAGAAATTCGTAAAAAGGTGCAAAATGCATGTTATAAAGTGGCTCTTCCGGTTAGCTGATGATTTGATGAAAAGGTTTCTGTAACATCTCGGGCGTATAGTTGTTCTAAATATGAAATTTCAGTATCACAGGACTATTGATTTACGCGTGGTAGTTAACACACACACACATACCTTTTTGCGGGACTTGTTTATTTGGAATCAGGAGACTGGAATTAAAAAATTTTCACGATCGCAATAATTTTCCTCACTATATATTTCATATATAGGTAAGTGAAAGTAAAAATATTTTGAAATTAAGATGTTTTAAAAATAAATTAAATTTTGAAAATTTAGTTTGCAAAACAGCAACTTTGGATTCAGATGCATCAGTCAAATAATGTGGCTTGAATTTCGAAAGTTTTAATGAGGAAATAATGACGTACTCTTATGTATCAAATAAAATATAAAATATTTTATTTAATATATAATAGGTAAGATTAAAAAATCATTAGCTTGTTCAGTTTGCCGTAGTACAACTAGCTAAGGACATTAAAACCTACTCAGCCAGTATAAATTATTACAGAACGTCGCGGGGCCACTGCCGTTTCAATCTTCGAGGAGGATTGTAGGGGTGGGTGGAGCTGGAGAGAGATCGAGCTAGAGGATTAGGATGATGAAAAAGGTTCTGATGGAATTTGGAAAATTCGGGTGTTACCAGGTCTAAAATAAATTTATGGTACAGTTGGTAACACGATAAGGAGCATTAACTATTGTTTGGAGGAATTTAGATTGGAAGGATTAGATGCTTTTGATGTTAGAATATTTAGCTGTACCCCACAGTTCAAGACCAAAGTCCATATACGTTTCAGTACTGTCTTGTATATTAGTAATTTGTTTTCAACTGTAAGATGAGATTTTCTGTTTAGTATAACAGTTCTTTACTTTTAAGTCTTATATGTGGATTACACGACAGTCTTTAGTCTAGTAAAAAGCCAACTCTTCCCGTCTAAAAAAATATATTTTTGGATCTACCCATAAGTGCTTGAAGCTTGATATGATTGCATAACTATTATTATCCCTCACAATATCATATATTTCGATATCATCTCTCCTACTGCACCAACGAACGATAATTTATACTTTCCCGGTTTTGCACATTTTTAAATTATTTTCTTTAGGACTCTCATGTTATTGTTCAACTCCTAGATAATTATATTCACTAAGGACACACACTGAGTTATTCCCGTGGAGACAAAAGAAAATGCTTGTACATAAATGCCTCCCAAAAAATAAAAAATCTTTGTTTCCTTGAAGCGGAGGGGTGGATGTCGGATAAAGAAGTGGCCCCCTGCTATTCTTTGAAGAGGATATTTCCGGGAGTTGAGTTATCACCCCATCACAATTCTAGAAGCGACTTCAACCCATGATAATTCTCCTCGCATTCTCTTCTTAACCTTTGATAAACGACTTTTATTATGCTGAATTTCTTCCCCGGTGAGATCCTGAATTAATAATAAAAAAATAGTTTTATTACACATTTGATGAATTTTATTAAAAATCTATATCGAATACTTTTTTCTAACTTTTATAACGACCAGTTAAAGTCATAAAGTAGTTATATTAAGTAAGATCTTTTATTGAACTCAAGGGTATTTTTCACATTTATCACTTATCATTCCAGTGCTTTTCTCATTTGAAATTTAAGAAACTCGGTGGATTTTAATGCAAAAATAGAGGAGAGTTACCAAATATGAGCTACCATTTTGTTTTTGCCTAAAAATACACATACACTTTTAAAGAGCTAAGTGACAATCTTAAATTGAGCATTAAACAAAATATACACTAAATGTGGAACGGGTACTCTAAGTAAAAACTTATAATATCTTGTACAAATATAATAATTATAAATATTTATCTTATAAGAGATCAAAAATACTTTGTTAGATGAAAGAAAGAACATAATTTACTTAAGAAAATCCCTTGGTGTCAAACTCTTATTAAGCTTACACATTAAACATCTGATCCACAGTTCTCCCTTGTTTTCGGAAAAAAGTTCCTGACAAAACATACACGTTGCATCGGCAGTGTCAGGAGCCTCTCATCCCATTGGGTTGTGTCACATGAAATGTCCGTTTTCAAGGTAAATGATTTTTATTAAAAATACGATATGAAAACAAGATAATTTATTCGAAGTATTTACCTTATTTTTCTACACAATTTTTCCCAACGTGACACAACCTTTTTTATCCCCGAATGAAAAACTCTGCTTTGAAGTGAAACAAAATCTGAAAACGCACTTTTCACTTGATCGTCATTTTCAAAGAGTTTTCCTTTGACGAAGTTGTCTAAATTCCTGAACAGGTGGTAATCTGTTAGAGACAAGTCGGGAGAATATGGTGGATGCGGAAAAACTTCGTAGCCCAGTTCTTTCAATTTTTGCACGGTATGTTTTGAAAAATTAGTTTAAACTCGTACAAAAATATTACTCGAAAATCGCGTGTTTCCATGTTCATATTTGGAGGTATACTACAAAGTGGGTAATTGATTGGGAAGCTAATGTTTATAATACAAAGGTAAAGGATTACTAAATGTTTACTTTTACTTTTATGTATTTCAGAAACTATAAAAACGGACATTTCATGTGAAACAACCCAAAATATATATATATACATACTACCTGAGTTATAGGTGTATTTAGGAGTAATATTTCCATTTGTTTCTCCTTTATTTATTATCTGCTGAGTTATTCGTGGTTTCATGGTTAAAAAAATACTAATAAATTTGTTCTCTATCAGTTTCAATTGATCCTCACTATAGAGATACATGGTATGGACTGTTTTTGTTTTTTTGTAACTTTCCTCACATATTTTATGATATTTTAACCTTACGACCGGGATTAACCGTCTCAAGGGTGTTTTAGTTATGGAAAAATGTATATAAAATATAGTTTTTGTTCATTTCATTTCGCTTTAGTTTTGGAAAAAAATAATAGTAAAAATATAATTATAATAGCAATAGCAGATAGTAATAACCAGTAAATTTTAAGGTTATTAAACCCCTAAATTACAGAATAACGTAATAAATAAAGTTAATAAACGTTAAGCTAATAAAGTTTGTGGGAACTTGGGTATGAAGTTGTGGCCAGGGATGGTATATACCCACCCACGAGGTAATATGAGTCATACCCTTTGACAACCGAGCTTCAATACATATTATCACCTATTATCATAGATGCTGGTGGCTTCCGAAACACAGGGTACTAAAAAAAAACTGCAGGTATAAATTAATACTTATGCAAAATTATTATTATTTTCCTAAATTTAAAATAATTCATCCCTGTAGAAAATGTCAATCCAGGCGGGGAATTTTAGATTTATATTTACCGTTAACTAATACTTTTTTTTTTTACTTATAGTTACCTATATATGAAATAATATATGACAATTTTCCAGTTTTCACGTTTTATTGTAAATAACCAGATTGCGTGAAAAGATCTGTGTGCGAGGTAAGTGAAGGGAAAAGGAAATTCGTACGAAATTGAAATTTCATTTTTAGGACAACTATAAGCCCGAGATTTTACAGCCACTTATTTATCAAAATCGGCGAACCAAATACCATGCATTCTCAAAAACGGCTCTAACGATTGAAATATCTGATAAGGCTTAAATGCTGAATTTCCTCCTCCAAAATACCTTTAAATATATAGTTCTAAAAGATTAACCGCCTTAATTATTAATTTGATTAGCATTGATTAAAAACTTAAATTAAATTACTTAAATATTATAAACAACCATACACACAATAACAAACATTATCAATAATTTTAATGTTTGGCAGCAAAATGTTGAAGGAATTATTAGTGATGATGAAATAATAGATTATTTTAACAGACTGACAGAATTATTCATATATAGGGACTAAATATGAATAATATTACATTATTAAATGACCTATATTAGGACATAATATGGAAATAAATGTAAGTAGAATTTTAATAAAAAATTTTATATACAGAGTGTAAATATTTGAAGTGATAAATGAATTCTAAATTATTGATAATGTTTGTATGGTTGTTTATAATATTTATTGAATTGTATTTTAGATGTTTTTTAAAGATCTGAAGAGGGGCATAAGAAGTAACAGACTCGAAACGTAACAGTTTTAATTATCATAGTTTATATATGTTATAATAAATATATATATAAATAAAAAGAAAATATTGTTCCGAATAATACATTCATAAAAAAATGATTGTTGAGTGAAGAATAAGGATCTCTTGTTTTATTTAGAAAGAAGCTAAAAATAGACGCTCCAACCTTCCACTTATCTACAAATGGCTCATCTATATTACCATCATAAGGCCTATCTGGACTAATAGTGTTGAGCCTTGGGGCTCTACGAAATCATCAAATTCTTCCCGTATTTAATCCTTACAATCCAAAAACCTTAATGCTCCTTACTTTGTCACAAATAAACTTATCCATAAAGACCTAAACATCCCATATGTTGCTGATTTGGCCCGAACCAGGTATCAATCCTTCCATGACAAGCTCCACTCCCACTCTAATCCACTAGTTTCAATCCTTGCTTCCTCTTCAATTCCTGACAATCCTCCGAGGCGTCTAGAAAGAAGATGGCCTCGAGACCTTATAGTTTAGTTACCTAGTGGAGTGATGCCAATGGGCATTTTCTCTTCATGTTTTTTTCAGGTATTTATCATTACCAGCATATTTACTAGTTGTGTTACAAAATACAGTTGTAAATTTCAATAAAAATATTTAAAAAAACAAATGTTATCACTTTTACTAATGTTCATTCAGAAACAAATTGTAATATATCTCAATAAATATATATAATAAAATAAATGTTTAATGTTAAATAATAAGTATTAAATGCTAAACTACCTTATGAAGAAACTTTTTTTAGCGATTACAAAGAACTATATTATCAAAATGATAAACAAATTATTATTTAATTATTTTTTAAAATATATAAAACTTACCTTCGCTCAGTCCTCATTATAATGGTGTGTTATAACGTCAATACGGATTCGTGTTTAGAGAAATTTGCTATTCGAGACAGATAGAACACGTTGCTCGTCTTCCCACTTGACATTTATTCCAGATTTAGAGCTTACTAGGATAGCAAATAAGATCCACTCCGGAAGAAGAAAGAGAAAAACAAAGTCGGAATAAGTTGACTGGGACTACCTTTGAAGCTAAAGGAAAGGAAACAAGGCTGGATGCAGCTCTCTTTAGGCCGCTCTGTTAACACAAGCGATAATACCCCTGTTTTTACAGTTGCTTAACTGCTTCCCCATCTATTGACCCCCGTTCACACTTCGCCACAATTTGGCAGGCCTCGTGTTCTAGAATCAATACTCAACATAGCTTCCGTTTTTAAGATATTTTATTAATTTTACTCTATTGATAAAAACACAATGATTATTTTAAATATACTCTTTTGTTTTCTTTTTTTAAATTTATTTATTGGAATTTACAACCGTATACAAGAATACAATTAGATGGAATATATATAAAGGCATGAAACACATGCAGAGAAGCTTCCCAATGGAAGCACTCTATTTATACTCTTTTTATTTTTAGATATCTCAACATTAACTCCATTTATTTGTATTTATTTTATCTACAAATTTTATTATTGTATACGTTTATTTAGTTTGGTTTTATTTTATGTAATTTGACTTTTGTTTATTTTGTAAATATTGTATTAATGTGATCCTTACGCACTATCATTATTGTCCATTGTGACGAATTGTAATACATAGGAATAAATAAATTAAAAAAAAAAAAAAAGAAAAGATATCTCAACGGATAAATTGATGAATAAAACAAAAATTTTATTTATTTATAATAAACTGTATTCAATGACAAATAACTAACATTTTCACTACTTGACTACTGCTAATAATAATAATGATATAGAATTATTATACAATGAATTATACATATGAATTATTACTTTTCTTTTATATTTTTTTTATTTTTAGAAAGCTTTATTTAATATTTTACACTCAAATGGCACTCATTTACTTTCTTTTCCTACAGATTTATTTTTCTTCACTATCTATGACATTGTTTTTCTACGTTTTAGGGTTCTGTCACCATTTATCACTTTTTAAACACACACACACACACACACATTATGTTACATATCTACCTAACTGTTTTATCATTTAGCCAATAAACATCAAATAGGACGGATAGCAGTAAGCTAGATATGTGATATAATGTGTGTGTGTGTTAAACAGTGGTTATAAAAAAAATCTGGTGCGGGCAACACACGACTTTCAATTACCTCCATTTTTAAAATCAATGAAAGAATTTTCAAATACAGTTAGAGATAAAAGAAACTATTAAAGAATTAATTAAATTGAATTTATATAGAAACCTTTGTTTTATTAAAAAATCTATTATATTATTATCTAAAATAATCAGTTAGTTTGATCTTCTTTTCATCACTCTCTATTAACATTTAAAAGCTTGAGTATAAGATAATATTTTTTTGTAAAATCTTTAGCTTTCCAACGGTATATCATACATGTATATTACCGTTCTTATGTTCAAAAACTAAAAATTGCATTAAAAAAATATTATTTCAGTTTTCTCCTTTAGTTGCTTTTCGAATTCGCTCAACTTGCATATTTAGCTGTTTTTCAGCGATGGTAACAAGATAATATAGTTATATTTATAGAATCAACAAAATTAAAGGTACTTTGGAGAAAGAAAATTTAAAATATCGGAATTTAAGCCCTGTCAGACCATTTTTATCTGAATGAAACCTAAATTTTATTAAAGCCCGTTAACTTTTACATCTGTATAGCGAGTTTAATCAAAATCGTCGGAACCAACCACTTCAAATTCAATAAAACATGAAAATAAAACAATTAATAAAATATTAAATATGAGGTTGCTTCAATTGAATCAAACAATTATTTATTTATTATTTTTAATTTAACAATATTAAGAATTCATCTTTGATCATCAGCCCAGAGTCTTTTGTATTGTATTGTTTATTGCGCTTAATAAAAAAATAAACTAACAATTATAAGAAAAACAAAACTACTAAAAATAGTAATTTCGTCATAAATAAATAATTCATTATAATGAAAAACTTTTTATATATTATATTAAATAAAACATTTCAAATCAAAGTAACTCTCTAAATAACCTTTATACCATATTATATCTCTATATTCTACTCTTTTATTTGTTTTATTTATTATAATTCCAGCCTTAACATCGATCGGATTAACAAATCTTTGACTATCTATTTGAGATTTTGGTATTGCAAGATGAGTAAAACCCAAAACTTGAACTAAAATACCGTTTTATTTGAAAAAAAATAAATTTGGTGCTGATATGGCTTCACATACTTATTCCGCTACGATCTTTGTAAGAAAAATCATGTAAAAACCTAACAAAAAGAAAAAATAGATAAAGGAATAATATTAAATACAAACCAAGATTAACTTACATCAAATTAACAGCGTTAACTCAACAACACATGTTAGCTTCTCTTATGATATGTTTATGGTAGAAAGGTAGAAAAAGGGAGTTACTTACCAGAAGGTATAGGTAGAGGTTTCGCTGTTATATAGATCAATAATTATTTTAATTTAGCTATCGTTTAGAATATGTCATAGATTTTTACAATCCTTCTTTGCTATATTTGCTGTAGTTTCTAATTTTCTTTACTAGTAGGTTTTCAGAAGCTGTAGTTTTATTAAAATATGTATCAGTTTGGTCACACAAAGACAAATCGCGTCATTGAAAGGGGGTTTTAAGTCCTTAATATATATGATATTTTTGTGTACCGAAGATATTCATCGATTATTATTATTCATGAATTTTGAATTTATCCAAGTTTCTAGTAGTTTTTGTTTTTTTTCTCTTAGCAATTCTAGCTTCTGTGTTGTGAGATAATTTTATATTAGTATAGATTATTGTAATAAATATATTTAAATATTAAGGAATATTTATATATGTAGGTTCATTTCACAGACATTTAACACTCCTCACATTTTTTTTTTTAATTAGGTCCATGTAAGCTTTTGTTAGTAATCAACAGGAATATTAAAATTGTGGTATTACATGCTAAGCGTGGCATTATTTTTGCATGTTCATCCAACCCCAGATTAAGTGTAAGGATTTCCTCTTTGCAAGTTAAATGTTTCGGAACATCGTATTTCAACTCCATACACAATATACTTGCGCGATATATAAAAGGGTTCAAGCATAAGTTAGGAACAAATATCATAGTTTTGGTTTTATAAGAATTTAAGAAAGATATCGTAATTTTATAAGAATTTTGTAAAAATCAGAAGTATTCAATGTTGTTAAATTTATCAGGGAAAAATGGGATTGTTATGTCAATATTACTATTAACGGAAGATCTAGCATAATAGTAGAGGCAGATATAGATATATAATGAACCGACTGGTAGGCGTCCGAAAGGTAGGCCGAAGCGTCGATGGGAGGATTGCATTAAGGCTGATCTCGGGGGCTTGGGCTTGACCGGCGTTCATTGGATGAGTCTGTACAGGCGAAGTTCGGTGTTATCGGCATCGAACCTTCGGGTTCGGTAAGCCTATTATTATTATTATTATAGAGATATAATATAATATAATAGTTATAATATAGAGGTAGGAGTGAGATCCCGAAACGTTGAATTGGTAATTTAATAAAAAATTAAGAATTTGGAAGAAATAAATCAGACCTAATATTTACTTCTAATGGGATTGTTACTTTCAGTGTTTTATAGTAAGGAAAAATATTGTGATCATAAAAATTTCCAATTTAAGTCTTGCAAAAAGGTCTGTGTCTGCGTGTATATGTGGTAAGTCTAGGTCAAATACGGTAAGTTGTACGAATGTGAAATTTTATATTTTAGAAAGAAATGTGCCAGAGATATTACAGCAACTATAACGATACATTTAGTATTTTTTAAAGATTTATAAAAAAAAAAAAGTATTAAACTTATTATATTGATGTGAAATTTGGTGGGTTTTAATTTTTTGTGATTGAAAAAGTCCGACAGGGCATAAATGCCGATATTCTAAAATCATTACCTTTAATTTTTTAGATTCGAAAAAGTTAATTATATCATCTTGTCAGCATTGATAAATAAGTGGGAAATATACAGGATAAACGAATTTTATAACCAACTAGTGGAGAAATCGATGCAAATCTTCAAACTAGTTTTCAATTCTAACTTCATTTAAAAGTTCTTAAATTGATTCAAACATCGGATTTTGGTGAAATTTTGTAATATATATATAATATATATATATGTGTGTGTGTATATTTTTTTTTAATTTAATCTGTAGTAAGTAACATAGTTCTTGTTGAGCCAATCGAACCAACAAATGTTCTTGATATTTTTGTCATAAAATGACATTTTTAACGTTTTTTGAGCCAAATATTAAATTACCGAGCCAAGTATGGTCTGAAGTTGTAGCATGAAGGATTAAATGGAATAAGATGGAAATTAAGGGAAGTGGGTAACGTACTTAAAGTTTGTGTGTCATTGAAGAAGATACGATTAACGTCTGCATTGATGGCAGCTCTAAGAACAATGTGCATATCGAGGTATGAATTGAGCGAGGGAGTTTTCCAGTATAGCGAGAAAACTGGTTTTAGATGACCTATGAATGATATTAATAATCAAATAGATAAGTCAGACTTAAACTAGAATAAATTAAAGATTTAAAGCATTTAGTTAAGTAAATAATAATTCAAACTGCAAGACAAATAAGCTACAACGAAGATAGAATTAATTACAAAGAAAGAGGTACTATGATTTTTTTATTACATTAATGACTTTGTAATTACGTTATGGACGAACTTCTTTTAGCATGATTTGGAATGAAAAACTTAAAACGAACTGCAAGTTTCAATCTTGTTTTAGAAACAAAAATGTATACAAATATATAATTTAATAAATTAATACATTGTATATAATATAATGGCTCCATTGTAGCGAAGAAACCGGTTTCAAACGGTCTATAAAAGAAAGTAATTAAGAATGTTCTATGTCCTTTAACTTTAATAAATTTAAATTAAATATTCTAAGCAATTAATTGACTAAAAATAGTTTTAACTATAAACTTGCGAGAAACATAGTGCCCAACGCCTTTGTGGAGCAGAATTAATTACAAAAGTATAGGTATCAGGTTCTAAAAATATTTAAGATTTAACTAGAATACTCTTTTCTACTTTCACTTACCTATATAATTTTTTTATAAAGGAAATTATAAGTCCGAATGATCGAGCTTCGCAAAAATGTCTGTGTGAAGTCTAGTTCGTAAACGATGAATTGTATACAATTTGAAATTTCATATTTTTGGGGCGTATATGCCCAAGATGTTACAGCGAAAAAATCGCCAAACCACCAGAGCAACTTTATAAATACCACACATTTTGCATATTTTTTAAAATTAAGATTGTCTCAAATAGGGGAGACCGTGGCTGAGTGGTTAGCGCGCTAGTCTCTCATGCTACAGGTTGCGAGTTCGAATCCCAGCCCCGGCGTGGCTTTTATAAGGATGTAATATAATGGGGATTCACTCCGCAGCCTCTCCCCCGGGTATGTGAGACCCGTCAGCCAAATGGTGGCCACTCACAAAATTAGGTCTAGGGAGTGATGACCCTACACTATAAATTGCATCGTGAAACGCGAGTGTAAACTCCGAGGAGATTACACCGCGAGGCACAGTGATATAGAAAAAAAAAAAAAAAACTCTTGATCTAAATTACCTTTAATTATATAGATTCGAAAAAATTAATATCAATATACATATTGAACAAATCTGATAACGAACTGAAGGAGAAAATATGATATAATATATCTTTAGCCATTTCTACTGTATATTATGCTAATTATTATTGTTTTTGACTTTCCTTTTGTTTATATTGTATGAATGAGATCCTGTAGCACTATTATTATTGTCTATTTTGACAAATTGTAATATATACGAATAAAAAAAAAAAATTATTATTAAGCTGCTAAAAAGTAGTATAAAAAAAAAACATTTTGGCTCTTATCTCCTTCAGTCGCTATCAAATACTTTTATATTGTACAATAGATAATTTATATTGTTATATTACTTAATTTTGAAAAACATTTTTCCGTCAACAATTATTTTAATTAACTTTATATTTAAAAAAAAAAAATTCATTTAATGAACTCTATTTTTAAAATGTTCAGAGGTATTGTAATATTCATTTTGTATGCAAATTTTATATTTTTAATTTCTATTTCTATTTTTTTTTTTTTTTTTAATTCCAGAGGTATTTTGAATTTTTGTTAATTTTGATCGTTTGAATGTTATATTTATAGTTATTTTTACTCTAGAACTCTAAAATCCACTTTTATTTACTGTGATATTATTCTGAAGAGACTTGTACTATAAACCAAAAAGATTCATTATTAACTCTACAACCATTTTTTAACTCTACCTATTTTTAAATGTTCATAAATTGATTTCAACAACAGAGGTAAGTGAAAATGGTGTGTTGGGCGCTCTAGATTTTTTATTTTATTTTATACCGAATGTTAAGTAATGAGCTCGTTAGATTTTTTATTTCAAAGGCTAGACAATTATCTTCGAAAGGCTAGCTTCTCTATTTCTATAAATCCGATATTTCCTCTCCCTATCCCAAAGTAAGCGTATTAGGAAATGTTGAAGACACCTAAATCCAGAGGTGGGGCAGGTAAAATAATACTGGAAGGGGCAAAAGCTTATAAATTGCAATAAGATTAGATATCTTTGGGGCCCGCGCTATCGTTTGACACGGCCAATTAAACCATTTTACTTGAACACTCCCAAATACTGAGGCCCGTTGAGTTATTTGCAGAGATCTGACCCCAGATAGGCCGAGAAATTTATGAATCAGGGACCTCAACTCGGAATAATTCTAACTGGATCAAATGGTTGTGAAAACTAACCCGATATCGCCACAGGGGTCCGACTTTACGAAAAGTTTTCTCTCATAATTCAAATTGGGACATTTGAAAAGTGAAAACAATGACTTGATCTTATTAATAACGAATATAATTATAATCTAATATATTGAATTTTCGTGCCACAATGTAAGTTACCATTATCCTCCGAAACGGCTTGGCCGAATCTTATAAAATTGTATATGCCTATTCAATAGGTCTAAGAATCGGCTACTGTCTATTTTTCATACCCCTAAGTGATAAGGGTTGTCTACCCCTATCATTATTTTTACATTTTATGGGTAATTTTTTTTTATAATGTTGCATTAAAATATAAATACAGCCCTACATTTTCACCCTTCTGTAACTCACTCTTATTTTTTAATAGTAATTTTTCTTCCGCTCGATAACTGATCAATGATGACTTGGTAAGTTATCCCCGCCAGTAGACCTACCGGTGTCACACCTCAGCCAGCTAACAGCACGGAGTAGGGATGGGTCCGAAGCCGGTCTACGTTTCTCTCACACAATAAGCCTTCTCTCACTCCCTCCACAGTGTTAGGCCATTATTATTGTTTACGCATCAAGCGTAGTAGTAACCTTTACAGTTATCATTTTACTATCTCTGTGTAACTCATATTTTTCACACGGATAATTATACGTGGCATTCTCTCGTGTAACAAAAAATATTGTTCACGCTATAGCATTAAGAGATTTATATTGTTGGTTAGTGTTTCTGTCGTACTTAATTAATATGTATATATATATATATATATATATATATATATATATATATATATATATATATATATATATATATATATATTAAAGTTAACTTCAGTTAATATGCATGAAAATGAACCTTTATGTCAATATAAAATAGTTCATTTGAAATCTTAAACAGTATAAACCTAATCCTTTGACCTCAGTCATTTGGAATCAAGGGGCTCTAAAACATGTATTTTCTTTAAAAACTGGAACTCGAAATATTCATCATCGCACTACATATATATATATATATATATATATATATATATATATATATATATATATATATATATATATTATATTTATATTATAATTATGGAAGTAAGGGTAAATCTATATAATTGTATAAATATATAATTTCACGGAATAAATTTTAAAAAATTAATGTTTGGTGTTTTTGTATGTTTTTATTCCCTCATCGTTCACAGTGCTCTATGCCTCTATCACTCATGTGTCATATACAGTTACAATAAGTTAGTTGTTTTTTGTTTTTTCTACACTAGAAATTTCCAAGAAATAATGTGTATTGCAAAACAACGTTTGCCGGGTCAGCAAGTAATATATATTTAAATACAAATGAATTAAATAAAATAAAAACTAACTGGAAATGTTTTCCTGTAAAAGTTTCTAAAATAGATTTATTATTTATTGTTAATCATTACCTTAATTTTCTACCTCATTTTTACCATATTTTTTTATACTCTAAAAATATTAACCGAAAATAAAATAAAATAAAATAGTTTCTTTATTAGAGTGTTATCTCTTATATATATATATATATATATATATATATATATATATATATATATATATATATATATATATATATATCCTAAAATTTCATGAGGGATGTAATTGAAAGTTGTGAGTTTATACATTTTTATATAATATATATATATATATATATATATACTATATATATAATATAAAATATATAGTATATATACATACTATAGATTAATACATAGTAAGGTATATGTTACTATACAAATGTATACACTACGTACATCAATTTATAACAGCATTTTCTTTGTAATCAATAACTAGTGTATGACGGGATAACTTCTAGCTGGGTGGCTAGCGTAACAGCCTCCCATGCAAAAGGTCACGGGTTCAAATCCGCAGGTGGTCCTAGGATTTTTTAATGGGAGTAAAAAATCCTTAGTTACGCCATCCTTCGGAGGAGACGTTAAAAGGTGGTCCCGAGCCTGTGCGATGTCAGGTACTCGTTAAAGATCCCTATCCTAATAAAACCTGGATAGGCAAAATTTAGGACTCCCACTGTAGCATCGTCCGATTAGCCATAGTAGCATAAAGTGACGTTTAATAAATAAACAAAAACAACTAGTGTATGCAATGCATTTAGGTAGTGCTGGTACTGTATTCTTTACCCCGTGTAGCTTTCTTGTAGGCGTGTTTTAGTTTTTATAGAACCAATTTTTAAGTGTTTCTATCTAAAAAAAAAAAAAAACTCAGATTCAAGGTACATAGATATTTTTAAATTTTGAATAAATATAATTTAATATTCATTACTCAATAATTATACGTTTTTTAAAAGGTAATACATTTAAAATGTTGCTATTCAGCATATAACAAACTTTCTTTACATAATTTGCTTCTTGTTTTTGAACTTATAAATAATAAAATTACCACAAACCTAATTATTCACCCCGACCGAATATTGTTTTCCATATTTCAAAGGAAACTTCTAACCTTTCTCCTTTAACAACTTTGAAATTATTAAGTCCATTTACCCAACGGCTTGTTGAGTTGCTAAAACTTGAAAAAAAAAAAAAAAGAAAAAAACAATCTGATTTATTAATTTTATAAAATATTAAGTGTTTATATTTTCTGTCTCTTTAATAAAAATATATTTTTAATTTTTAAAATAATATGATGCTGGGGAATTCTGAAACATGATTTATTTAATTTTTTTCGACAGTGATTTCTTTTTCGTTTAGTTTGACGAATATATATATATATATATATATATATATATATATATATATATTATATATATATATATATATATATTTTATATATATAATAAAAACGAAGATAACTACTGTTTTTTTTATGTGTGTGTGTATATATAAATAGACAGGGTGCTATTAAGATGTGGTTTCATTTCTGTTAATATAAGTACGCTTGACCAATTTAGAGTAATTAAATTTAAGATTATGAGTTCATTGTAACAAAAAGTGCACTAAACAAGGAAATATTATGTTAATTTTATAACTTTTATTCATTATTATATTTAACTATCCTCAGAAATCAGAAACATAAATTAGTCAATAGATTGGTTCAGTTTATTTGTTTGTTATGGTAAATCATTCCTATTCCATTTAGCCTATTACTATTTTATATTTCAAAACAAGCAATTGAAAATAAGTTTTAAAAGTTTAATTTTTTTCCCATAGGATTCCTTTTGAACGGCTGTTTTGATGAAATTATTTAAAAGTAAAAATAATTAATAAAAATATTAGTTTTCGGATTTATAACAACTCTCCATTTATTAAAAAAAAAACTTAAGTACGATTTTGTACTAGATATTTTTTTCTTAAAATTTTGAGTATAAGAAGTGACTGTACGACTGCAACACTAAATCACCATAACTTCCTTCCTCACATTACAATGATTATAATTACTTTTTATTATCTTGTATGACTTCTTTTATTAGGAATAACTTTTTCTAAAATATTGCGCTTTTTGATGGTATATTATGTGTCATATTATACCGTGTATATTACTATCATATTTCAGTAATGAATTTTTGATTTCAAATTGACGGCATTTTTTTTTTGGTAAGATAATTCGAAGATATCAATGGTTCTTTTTCTGTAAACCACGACATTACATTAACTGTTTTTATTTTCACAGGATTTTTATCAAAAAATTTTAATTGCCATAAAGAACGCCATTCGCACTAATTGCGCAATAAGACGCCCTGATTAATGTTTCAAACTTGATTATCTCAATTAATATTGTATCTGGAGCTGTGAGTGTGGCAGCATGTTGAAGGAAATTTAATTGAAGATTATTAAATTGCCTTTTCCCAACCGCAACGCGAGGCAGAATGTGGTTCAGATCGTGAAATACTTACTAACCGTCAAAGGCTAAGAATAACTTATTTAAAATTATTTGAAAAAAGAAAAAGAAAAAGGTTATCATATTGCTTATTGGAATGAAATTGTAAATTGCATAATAAAAAAATCAAAATTTATAAACATACAACTTTCACTTATCTTCCTCATGAAATTTCAGATATATATATATATATATATATATATATATATATATATATATATATATATATATATATATATATATAGTTAGAGTCGAAAAAAGTTTAAAATTACATTGGGGTTCATTTAAAACATTTAACTGAGATTAAATAATCTAAGATAAGAAATCATATTCTAAAATAATCACATTGTATAGAAGATAACATTTTTTCCACAATCTTTACCTTTCTAACGGTATTGTATACATGTATGTTACGTTTAGAAAATAAAAATTACCTTGATGCCGTATTGGTCACCTTACATCACCTCCCATAACTTTGTATATAAGATGACATTTCTTTTGAAATCTTTAGTTTACCAACGGTATTTAAACATCTATATTACTATTCTTATGTTGGAATATAATATATATATATATATATATATATATATATATATATATATATATATATATGTTTACTCTTTTTCCTTTAGTCGGTTATCAAATTCGTTTTACTTGTATATTTACCAGTTTTTTTGTGGGTTTTTTTTCAATGCAATATGATACGGATATTGTTTTCGAATCTAATAAATTAAAGATACTTTAGATAAAGAAAATTTAAAATATCGGCATTTAAGCCTTGTTAGACTACTTTAATCTAAAAAAAAAAAAACATTCATCATACTTGAGGTTTTTAAAGTTTATATCGATATAGCAAGCTTAATCATAATTGTTAGAGCCGTTTTTTTTTTTTCGTAAAAAGGAGTCTCGGTTTAGATGAAATAGCTTAAGGCATATTGGTTTTTTTAAATGTAAAATTTCCGTTGTATACAATTCGTTTTATGTTTGAATTATCACATACTTACAGGCACACACATAGACCACATACCTATGGTGTAACTTAGTTACTTGGTAGTAGGGTTGTCGGTTTTTAAAAACCGGTTTTTTGGAGAAAATTATGAAATTCGAAAACCGGTTTTTTAGTAGAAAAAATCGGTTTTCAATGTATGAATAACACTTTAAAAAAAATGTTAAATGAAAAATGTAGCGAAATGTACAAGATTGATGAAAACACTGTTGCAAGCGGTTTGGTTCTTGGAATAATATCTGTCGGAAGTATGTATGCATAAACTTTATTTAATCTTTTCTTTCGGCTTTGATTATAATTTACATTATTTGATACACAGTTATATATTTCTAATTCTTTTTATCTATCTGTATCTAATAACATTGTTTTGTTTTTTAAATATAATGTGTTTATTATGAAAATATATTGTTTTTATTTATTCGAACCCTTTGCTCGAATAACTCGTTTCACTATTATAAAAATATTTACATCCTTATAGTGAAAATTATGCATAAACAACGAATAATTGTATTTCAAGTTATTTTACCCTGGTCAACCATTATTTCTTTGTTCTACTAAATTGCATAAAAAAAAATTTTACTGTCAATAAACTTGAACAGTAAATAATTTCAGTCTAAAACTGCTTATAATCACTCTAAATTTTCTGTTAATATTTTTTGTTCAGAATATTCGAGTAAAAAAATGTTTATGAAAATTGGGCTTTAACCGGTTTTCTGGGAAAATTACGATTCGAAAACCGGTTTTCTAAAACGTCAGTTTTTGTATAAACCCTACTTTGTAGAGTCAGACCGAACAATGTTTTAGCGTTGAAACTCTTGAAATTAAAAATTGTAACTACCGGAATACTTACCAAATTTGATACATAGGTAAGTCAATTTAAAAATTCAATATAAGTGACGATTTTGAAGAGGAAGAATTCGCATAATTGTCGTGTTTGGTTTGTGATGGTGTTGGCATTGTAAAGAAAGAACGGAAGAGCGCAAATCGTTTATCAGCATTAAAAACTGAGCAGATAAAAGAGAAGACGAGGTTTCCAAAGCTGTATAATCCTAAATCCGATAGATAATGTTTATCATGGGATCGCGGCTCCTTGCCAACTTATAAAAGTAAGGAGAAAATAACGGATCAGGAAGTGGCTTTACCGTAACGGGAAAATTAGTAGATTTCTCGATTATTTCTAAAAACATTAAGGGTACTCACTACGTTTGCTATAGCATGCTATTTGTACTATTGTGCTAAACCCATCAATTTTATATAGGAAATAACTGTAGAAACTCGACGGGTTTAGCACATAGCACAAATAGCATGCTATAGCAAACGTAGTGAGTACCGCTATTATTTATTTAGTTGTAACTATAGGGCTCTAATCTTACAGCAATTTAGGAAATCTCTGACAGGTATTTATTGATCAAAATGTTTACAAAGGGCTATAGTGTCAAAAAAATGTTTATATATAAAAATTTAGACTATGATTATGGGACACAATATTTATTTGATACCAAAATAAGTTTTAATGGGGCGAAATGGATATTTAAAGTTAGATGTGGATTGGTATAACTCAACTATAATAGATTTTGGTCAAATGACAATGCGATTTGCTCGCTTTGTAATAGAAAAGAAGTAGAAAATACGTTTCATTTCCTCGCCACAAGACCCATTTTATCTGAAATTAGAATAAGGTGTTCGGAAAGAATTATTTAAACACCGATGAAGTAATAAACTATCTTAATGGACAGAACTGGATGGGTGTGTATAAATATTGTAAAATAGCATGGCCTTACAGATATAAACTTATAAAAGAATTTAACTATATTAAAAATTATTATATATTAATATATATATATATATATATATATATATATATATATATATATATATATATATATATAAAATTGTTTTGGGCCTGATGATGAAATAGTTGAATCAGTGAGTGAGATTGTTTTACTGTTATTGTGTATTGTATTATATATGTATATATAGTTACTGTTGTATAAATTGTAAAATTGGACAGGTCGGCTCCGGACTAGACGGTCTAAAAGACCATAGTTCTATTAATGTTTTTTTTATATGTTATATTTTTTGTTGTAATATGCTGAAAGAAAAAAATTAAAAAAAAAACAGTTATCTATCTATCTATTTAGTTGTAACGGTCGGTATTTAATATTTATGCTTGTGTTTTGTTATTTTTAACAACTTTTACTACGAAAATTATCATGTACAATATTTATGGTTTACTTGCACTATAATATAATGAAGTAGAAAAAAGTTTCAGAAATGTTTCTTAATCTTTTATTTATTTTTTTTGTCGAGGTTATGTATGTAAACATGATAATTATGTAGTTATTTTATTCTTTAATTAATTAATTTTGTTTGTTTAATTGTTATTATTCACTGTATATTTATTATTTTTTATTTTTACTCTAAGGCAATATATCTCGCATTATTGTATTTTGTATTATTATAAAGAGACTTGTTCCAGAATAGATAAGAAATTATGATTATTATAATTTAGATTTGCTTTTAATAGTAATAGTTAAACCTTTTCTTATTTTTAACACATTTCCGAAAATTGGATTGCTTCTCATTCTAAATATTTTTATTCTGACTCTTTGTCGTTATTTTATTTCTGTGATTTTATTTTTTCAAATTTCCCTTTCCTTTATAAAACTTTTTGTAATCCTGAGCTTTTGATATGGATTTGTTTACTCAACCTCAATGTTAACCATTAAGGTTTCCTATTTCTTTTGTCATGCTTTCAAAAAAAAAATATATATGCATCGAAATTTAGGTGTAGTGGATAAAGCATTGGTCTACTGTTCTCCGGATCCCAGGTTTCATTTCAGACGTGGTGCTACCCTGGTGTATGAAGACCCTCATGGGGCAGACCGAAGTGGGTACCTGAAATTCTAGGAAAACCCTGACCGAGTGTGATTCAGGCCTTGAAACAGTGCGATTCTCTATAGATACTGAATCAATTCAAGGGTTGTAAAGGAAAGGTTTTTTCATTTTTTTTTTTAAATTTACGTTAACACATCTTATTAATGAAGAATACATTAAACAATGCCTTGATTTATGTAGAGAAACCGTCTTCTGAAGATACTAATACTAAACATACTAAGGATTGCAAGTCTTGGATAAATGTCTGATGTTTTCCCTTGAACAATGGTTAATGGAATTTAGATGAACTATTAAAATACAAATTGTATTATCTTAATTTTGACAAAGACAAACCTCGTGGTTTTATCTGATATAATTCTTTTTTGATGTTTTTTAAATAAATCTAAGCAACAAATAACTGCTACAATAAACATTTTCTTTATTTTTTGTTATATAGATTAATATAGGATTAAAAATGACAGGCAATTATACTCTCTCCCAGTGCAATAAAAAAGTGCTGAAATTTGTATTCCTTATTTTTATTAATAAAATAATTAAGTAATATATTTTATAAAAATTCGAGTCGCGAAATAAATAAATTCTTTATTATTCTGAGACATGTCTCTTTAGAATAAAATATACAGAATGTACAAAAAGGGCTTTAGAGTCTTATAGTAAATTAAATAAATATATACAAGTTAATAATTACTGGTATAAAATAGACATATTTAAATGAAAAGAAAACAAAATAAAAAAGCTTATTTACAATTCTTTTGAGCCTGGATATTCATTAGGTGATCAAATATGCGGGATTCGATGGTAGAAAGAGAGTTGGAGTGACGGATGTTTTCGTGTATAAGATAATAATTATACGAATGAAATCGTAATACAATTATTACGAAGCTTCATAAGGATTTTAGCTTTAGCCTACATTACCGTTCAAAAAATATTATCAAAGTTTAGTCCCCCAAAAAAAACAATAATAAAAATAAATAAATAAATAAAATAAAAGATACACAGACTCCTTTTAGTCCTCTTAGTTGGTATATTTGTTTTTTTACCTTCAGGTATTGGTAATTTTAATAATTCGACTTGATATAAGTATTTATAATAATACATAACCCTTGGAAAAACGAATTATTGCAATTTTATTCTCTTCCCCATTTCATATATTTTTCCGTTATATATCCTGACATATAATTGTTAGTTTAATATTACATTAGTTTAAAATTTAAAATAATATTTTTTTCATATATATTGTTTCTCGTTTCTAATGACTATGTTCTTTTTATATACTACTATGTTCTTTACTATGGTACTATCTTTTTAATATATTACCGTCAAATATCACTTCAAAATTGTTCATATTTATGAATTTTAATTGTTTACATATTGTTCTTTACAATTTTTCATTTGCTTATTTTCTCTTTATATATTCTTATTGAAATATTATCATCTTAATTTTGTTTACTTCAATACTGTATAACTATCATCTTATTAATTATTTTCATAAGTGTCATCCATACTTTACAACTATCATCTTAATTTTGTTAATTTCCATACTTTAAACCTGTCATCTTATTATCATTTTACATTTAATTTTATATTTGTTCCCATATTATATTACTGTCAACATATTATTATTATATACCTAACGTATTATTAAGTCTGTAATTACATTGGTTGTTATCTTGTTTCTTTTAGGCCTGATGAAGGCCCACAAAGTAGGCCGAAACGTCGGCACATAATTAAAATATCACCAAGTTTTAATGTGTGTTTCTGTTTTATGACCGCACCCCCAACTATCTTCCTCATCTAATCTCTCAACGGTCAACTAAACTCCATCGTTATTGCAATTTTATTTTACTTTAACAATTTAAAATAATGAAAAATCAAAAACGTTTTTTATATTTTTTCCGTTTCACATCCTCTTGAGCAAGAATATTTCAATTGAGACCTTCAAACACATCGGGCGACAAGTGCTTGATCGATTGTGTACGATACTGTTCCATTGCAAACAGGAATGCATCAGTGCACTGTACATGTGTCGTTTGACCAACATCCAGACAATATGTCTTCTCGGTTAACACCAAACCGCTGGAAACATAATATGTACAGTTTGATTTAACCCTATAAGAGAATGCATGTACGACCCAGCGCTTTGTGGCTAACCGACAAGGTCTATAAATATGTTCTGTGACTATTTGCATTTTTTTTGTTATTGTTCTGTTGTAAAATAAGTTAGTACCGTTTTTCAATATTTCCATTTAATCCTCTCTGTGTGTATAAAAAATCTGTTGCGCGCAACACACGACTTTCACTTACCTCCGATGTTAAAATCAATTTAAATAGTTTTTAGGATTTTTTCAAATACACTCAGAGATAAAAATAAATTGTTAAAGAATTAATTACATTGAATTTCAATGGAATCCTGTGTTTTATTAAATAATCTATTATATTATTATCTAAGATAATCAGTTAATTTTATCGGCTTTTCAGCACTCTCCATTAACTTTTAAACGTTTGTGTATAAGATGATAATTTTTCCTAAATCCTGAGCTTTTTCGTAAAGATTGTTCGTTTAGGTTGTCAATTAAATTAATTTTTTTCATTGTATTTCTTCTTGCAGCAACATACGTTTGCTTACAACTTTTTCAGAAACTCACATTTTAATAGAATAATGGTTATCGATCAAGCAAATAGTTGGAATAAGCATTCCACGAACTTGCTAAATGTGTGAAGAAAATCAGTGTCCTTATCTAACTTAGTGGTCGATTTTTTTGATTTTCCTTATGTAAAATAAAAGCTCAAAAGTTATTATTTATCAGTATAAATGGTTAAATATTGTTTACACGTAGTTAATAATATAGATAAATTTGCTAAATTCACACAAATAGTAAATACTAGTTCAAAACAAACTTCATAATTACATACTTTCTTATAATAGTGCCATAAATAGATAAATTGCCCTTTTAATATTCACTTTCTTCATGAATAATAGATATTAAATGTAATTAACCTACAAAGAAAGATATTTCTCAGAGAGAGGATAAGGAAATATACATAATTTAGTTATTAACAATATAAAGATGTTAGTTATCGGTAATGTTGTATCAGGAAGGTTATAGTGACTGTTACCAACTTATCTCGCGTTATATTCTTCCAAAAAGTATTATATCTCTTTTAATTATTTCCAAAAAGTACTATATCCTTGTTATATTGTTTGAAATTCATCGGAAAAGTGCAATAATTTGGAAAAATAAGTTGGTAACACGCTTGAAAATCAACTTTAGATTTTAATAAAAAAAGAATCAAGTAAATTGGTCCAGTAATAATTAAGTGACAGATTTATGCGTTTCCTCTAAAATTGTCTAAAGTTAATATAGTACCTTTTGGAAATCAACGTCTCAATTATCTTCGGGTTTTTTTAAGAGAGGAAGTCCTATCCTTCAAAGATTTGATCCTCAATGCATCGAAGTCGGTGCATTTAATGCGCTGAGTATTCTCGGGTACACCGCAGCTAGAGCATAGGGTCGATAGTTCCCAAAGCCATGAAGCTTAACCCGAAAGCCCTGACGCCACAGTAGAGTCCGTTGGGAACCATTTCGCTCCCAAATGTGAACGGACAATGGAGAAGTAATACTTGGGCAGCATCATCTTTTGGGGTAGCCACCCTCCGTTGTGCCCTCCCATTATATACCTTCTCATTATGTTTTTCTGTATGTTGGGATCCTCTGAAAGCCTTCCTTGTTGAACTATTGCTTCAACGCAAGGGTACCGGTATTGCTAATACCTCATGAGGCAGGGTCCAGTACACCCTTGAGACGGGAATCGGTGCCTTCGGATCGAAAATATTTTCCAGAATTTGTGAGATTGTAATGCCACGCTACCTCAAAAAGACGGTTCTCACGCAACACACGCCATTCACTGCTTAGACCAGTCGTTCCCGAAAAGTAGTCCGCGAGACGACTTTGTGGAATAATTTTAAATTGTTTCTCTAGATGAAAAATGAATAATGCACTTCTGGTGTATGATGTTTTTATCGTAACTGAATTGATAGTGTCATCTTTCTGTCCTTTGTTAGCTTTTCAGTACTACCTTGCAACACTAAGCCTAAAAACTATAAAGGTTTTAATTTTATAAATGTCTTAGTGTTCAGAACAGAGAGGTACACTAAGAAAAACTAAAGATCAAAGCCACTAACATAAATCTTTATAGAGCAGACAACACAACTAAACTTTATTTTTTGTTTTTTCGTGATAAAAGTTTACTGTGCATTAAAAAAAAAAAAACAAAAAAAAAACCATTAGTATTCTTTCGACAAGCAATATTCCCTTCAAGTTGCTGGTCCGATAAGCTTGCTATTTAAATTTAATCGAGTAATTTGACTTGATTAATTAGTTTATTAACTGAATAAATAGCGTGACAAATGCCCATGAGAATCATTAATCATTAATGCCATGAAACCAAGCCCGGTTTCTTTATATATAATACATCGGCTAATATTTACACCAAGCCTTGTATTAGCTATTGCTACCTTACACGTCAGAATATAATTGATTGTATAGTTTTTAGATCTTTAAGAAAAATAAACTAGATTATATTTCGTGACAACTAAAGATCTGATGCGAGCATCACAACTTTCTTTGTAAATATATATATTTGTTTAGTTTTTTTTTTCTCTGGCGCGACAGGCCGTGTAGGCCCTTGGCCCCGTGGTGTAATCTCCTGGGGGAATACACTCACGATTCACAATAAAAGTTTACAGGGTAGGTCATCACTCCTTACGCCTATTTTTGTGAGTGGCCACCCTTTGGCTGACGGGTCCCACATACCCGGGGGAGAGGCTGTGAGTGAATCCCCATTTAATTATATCCTTATAAAAGCCACGGGCTACCCAATATATATATACACACAATATATATATTACAACACAATAATAAATAAATAATAATAGGCTTAATCCGAAGGTTCCATGCCGGTACCACTAAATACAGCCTACACAGATTCGTCCAATGATCATCGTCCAACCCCGAGCTTCCGAGATCAGACTTAATACAATCCTCCCATCCACACTTCGGCCTACCATTCGGGCGCCTACCTGTCGCTTCAGCGCATACCACCATTTTCGAAATCTGTTTTTCACTGAGCCAACAACAACTTTTTTACGCAAATTTTAGACGCCACGATACTATCAACCTAATTACACCGACTGGATACAAGCTCCGCGATTCCGCGTTGTTTAACCTTCTGAATTCCCCAGTGGCTTGCGTCAACTCTCTTCGGACAAATACTTCCGTAACGTATAACGTAACGTAGAACCTTATTAAGGTGTTGTTAATCCTTCAAAGTAAGCGACCACGTTTCATATCCTTATGGATCCGTCGCACAGTGGGGCGAACCTATGCATTTTTTGGACATAGGACCAATATCTGAAATTTCGAATTTCCCCATATTTTTTTTTGGTTAAGCTGTTCTTCTTAGTTTCTATTATCATTGATAATCGTCAGTTTTTTTTTATTTAAAATTTTCTACCTAAGATGTATTAAAAGGACCGTCCATGGAAAATGTCCTGTTTAAAAAAAAAGTAGCACAACTCTTTTGATGAACTAAAATTAATAAATCATCATTTTTACGACAATTTAACTTTTTTTTCATAATTTAAGTTTATGCTGCTTAAAATTTTATAGATTCTTAAAGTTTTTTTTTTAATGAAAAACAAAAAAATTTAAAACATTCATAAAGAAAATCTCTTATAAATCTACCACCACAGAAATTAACTAGAAGGTTTAGTTTATTTTCCATCAATAATTACCTCCGGTTTCGTGCTGGTGTACGGGAAAACAATTTTATTTTATGTTTTTTCGTTTAGCTCTTACTTTTTTAAATGTTGGCCCATAAATTCCAGTTTCTTTGTTTTAAATTAAATGTTTATTTATACTTTATGAACGTATTGTCTTTAATCCTCATGAATTGTAAAAATAAATTATCCCAAAATGCTCTACATTTGTTGATTATTCAATTTTGTCTACTTTAAAAAATATATATATATTTTATTAAACTAAAATACCTATAGATAATTAATATCTTTGTTGTGATACATGACTATTTGCAAACATAATCAGTAAATGTTACTAATTATAATATTTTGAATACATTTTTTTATTGTTTTCGTTCATGTTTTTGTATTGTCAATTGAATGGTGCGTACTCCTCCTATTTGAAAAAGAGGGGATTTGGTTTGCCGAAAAAAACTGTTATCCTTTTAAACGGTTGCTCATACCAAAAAAATTGTCCGAAGTAAAAGTTGCTAGAAATAGGGTATGGAATAAATTTACGAAATCAGATCATAGGGTTCTAATATAAAGAAAAAGAAAAAAAAAAAAAGTGTCTTCTGGGACACCCTGTACATCAAAATTAAATTTTTATTTTTATTTATTTATAGTAATTTACTACTGTATTTAAAGAACACAATAAGTAAATATGAGGAATGAAAAAAAAAAGTCATGAAAATATCTTGAGAAAGAACTACCCAGTGGTAGCACTTCATTTTAACTATTTTAACTTAGTAGGTCCCGAGGCCTCCTTCTTTTTAGTTGGCTTGGAGGGTTATCAGGGATATCTAAGGAAGATAAATTACGGACAAGTGGGTTTGTATGGGCAGGGAGTTTAGAATGAAAAGAGGAGTATCTATCACGGGCTATGTCTGCAATAAATGGGATGTTAAGGTCAAATTAAAATCTGAATACAGAAATTGACTCTTCATTAAAAAATTATATCATTATTAGTTGGAAAGGCCCTTAATACAAATATTTCCCGCCATAACGTGTTTACAAATAAATAGTAAATGAGTGAATCATTCGTGAAAACTATATAACCCCCAAGTTACCCCAAGGATTTGTTTCAATCCTTCAAATCTTTAAATATAACAAATAATTTTTGCGGTTATTTGCGTTTTGAATGATACATACTCTTTTTCAGACACAACACTCCGAATCAAAAGTTTTACAATCTATAATTTGAAGAGTTTCCTAAATGATACAAAATACATCTATTAGCAGGTTTGAGAATAATAAATAATATTTTATTGCTTTTAAGATTTACATCTTTTAGCAAGAGGTTTGGCCTCTATTTCATTTAGACAGAATCATTTTTTACATTTAGTTAGGAAATATTGTGAATATTGAAATAAGAGTTGAACTAACTACTTTAGAAACGACATTATAAGAAAAAAAAATAACAATTAACAAAATAACTAAGAATACAAATTTGATTAAATAATGAACAAAGAAACTTTAAATAAATAATAATAAACTCAAGAAAACCGAACAAAAAAATGTTTAAATAATACGTATCTTGATAACAATTTTATATAAACAAAAAGTAATGACATAACAAATGCATATCAATTTTGTACTAGTCGTTTGTAACAAAACTTCTTATCTTTAAAGCTTCTATTGAAAACAAAAATAAATCGTTCAACTTCCTATAGGTGGTAATTGTTAACAAGTCTTCTAAATTAAAATTTTTCATAACATACTTAAATAAATAGAATCTTCTGACTGGATCTAAAACTGGACACGGTATTAGAAAATGTTGAATATTATCATAACCATCGGTATTACATAGAGGGCAAGACATGCTGGGTTCAAATTTATAATATAATCCATTCACTATTATCCTCTGTGATTTCTCGCCTGCCAGTCTTAGTTGAGCGATTAACCTTATTTTGTTTATATTGCATCTAAGATTTAAATATTCTTCTCCGAATTGGAAGTTGGTTATATGGCGATATATTTTACTAAAAGAGGAATTTTCAATAGCTTCTATATCCCTGGAATATAAATGATTAGTCAATTTTCTCAAACAATTTGCTCTTTGAATTTTTTAAAACAGCTGGATCATTGAGAGCCCATATTTCCTCTGAACCTATAAGAATCAGTGACCTACGAACTTCTGCGGTCCAGTTAAAAGGCACGTTTTTATTTGTTTCTAGGTCTCTAAGTCTATTGTAAAATATTTTTGGAAGTTGGTATTTTCCATTTCTAAAATTTTCTGCCACCAATTTATCATTTTTTTAAATATTTTAAATTTTAAATATATAAAACCAGACTCAATAGTAGGTTTGAGTAACTCCGAGGCATAATTAGCTTTTTTGTATTATTTTTTTTCCGTATTCTGTGAATTCAAACGTAAAATGTTTTAGGGACAAAGTTTTAGATTTTAGCAAATAAATTTTACTGAGTTATAGAATTTTGTCCATCTAATCGGTCATATTTTCCACTGTTCTTCGGGAGAATAATAGTTTTATGAATTCTAACAAGTTTTTTCGTAGAAGCAATGTCGTCAAAACTTCTACGACTAACCAAATATTTCGTTTAATCCGTATTTATTTTGAGCTTTTTCTCATTACTTGTTTTCATTAACGCTTTGGTATTTAGTTGTATAGTTCTCTCATATTCGCCAAGCAGTACCAAAACATCGGAATTTTATTTCTCATATTTTATCATTTCTTGGCAGGCACACCTTTTCTATGACCTATTCTGATCACAAGGCAAATATGTGAATGTATTACATACCTAAAAAAAAAATGTCCTAAAGTAAATTTTGGGAATCAACGTTTCAATATTTGATATTCTGTCGAGGAAAAATACAATCAAATCTGTGTCTGTCTTTTTTACAATATTTATTGATTGAGTGTGTCAGTGTGAATTTTAATAGAACGGAGGGAGCTTTTTTCTTTTTTTTTAAATAAATTTAGATTGAAACTTTTTTTACTTTTCCACTCTGGATAGATCTGATAAGAATGGTTTCTGCATATTGTGCAGGGTATACGATTGCCTGTCGATATAACAAAATGATTTATGGGACTCGGCCGTCCCCGACACACCGCTTTCCATATTGATATTTAAACTTAATAACTGAAGTGATAACGGTCAGGTTAATTATAGAACAAAGTTGAATAGGGTAGTGTAGAATGAAGCTAGTTGGAAATAAAAAATATTTAAAAAAATGCAAATTATTACACAATGGTTTATTATTTCTATGTAACTATATTATGGTATAACTGTTGATACATCTGTTTAAAGACAATTAACAAACATGCAAATAATTCAAAGGAAAATGATAAATTATCACTGCTAATTTCAAAACGATATATCTGCTATGTTTATGATTCTTTTTTCGTTTTATAGAAAATTCAACTCTTTATTAAATATCACAACAAAATAATTCATGGCATTTATTTATGTATTGGTATTTATCTCCCAAAATAACTGCGTTAAGGGTGCAGATATATATATATATTTTTTTTCATTTATTGAGATTTACAACTGAATTAGTTAATACATCTAGTAAATTAGCTTTCAGATAATATACATGAAAAGAAAATGCCCATTGGCATCACTCCACTATGAATCTAAACTAGAAGGTCTCGAGGCCATCTTCTTTTCAGGTGCCTCGGAGGATTGTCAGGAATAGAAGAGGAAGCAAGGACTGAAACTAGTGGGTTAGAGTGGAAGTGGAGTTTGTCGTGGAAGGATTGATACCTGGTCCGGGCCAAATCAGCTGCAAAGGGAATATTAAGGTCGTTATGGATGAGCTTGTTCGTGACAAAATAAGGAGCGTTGAGGATTTTGGATTGTTAGGATTGAAGACGGAAAGAATTAGATGTTTAGTAGAGCCCCATAGCTCAACTCCGTAAGTCCAGATAGTCATGTATGTTCATGTAGGTGAGTCTTTTGTAGTTAAGTGGAAGTTTAGAGCGTTTGTCTAGTAACAGAAAGCGGCGAGCAGTTTCTTGTCGTTTCAGTCTAGTGTGCGGATTCCATGTTGGAAGTTTCTCAAGTAGAAGTAACGGATCTGTTCAACTGGAACAAGCGGAATATTATTAAAGGGTACTGTAGGACAGGATGTCACAGGTTTACGACGAAGGGTAAAGGTTATTTGGTGGAATTCGATGGAATTTATTTGAATTACCCCAATTCTGACACCATACCTCAAGGTCTCGGATGCGGTATTGAAGAAAGGATGTATATAAATGTGAAATTTCATTTTTTTTTTCTTTTTTATAGTTAATAGCGATGTAATAATTCTAAAACTCAATAGAATTAAAAAAAAATTATTTCATATATACATATTATAATATATAACTAGTCGGACGTTAGTTACCTCTTAATAAAAAATATGTAGTCAATTTAACCTTCACCTAAAAATATCAATATATATATATTTTAGTATTGTACAAATTTTTCGGTAATGTTCAGTTTACCAGCTGTGTATTAATATTTTTACTACATTTTCCAAATTAAATAAACAATACTGATTAAGATATATTAAATTTTGTCTCAATATGAATAATAATAATAATACTTCGAGACCTAATTTATACAATATTTACAAAATAAATAAAGGTAAAGAATAATTACATAAAATTAGATTATTGCATAAATATATGTATTTTCAATTTACCGGAGGAACCCTTGACTGGGCTTATGGAGGGAAAAGTAGAATCCGAGAGATCCCAGCGTCTTACCTAGTGCGTCACTGGTGGGAACCAGTAGAAGCTGGGGGAGGGCGCCATGGCCTCTATTTTTGTTTTTTATTTATAAGGTAATCATTAAAATATTTAATATTCCAATATTTATTGCTAATAACGAAAAATTACCAATAATTTATAATAAACAGATTTATTTATTTATTTGTAACATAAAGGCTTTTCAACCATAGAGGTTATTTTAGCCCTAACCTAATAATGCAGATACAATATAATAAAAGTAATAATACATACATATATACTAAAAATAATACATACATGATAAATAATAAAATGACAATACAAACATTATACATAATATACGAAATAATACATACAATACGAAAATAATACATACAAATATACTAATCACAAAATACATAATACATAATAAAATAAAATACATAATACACTAAAAATACATAAATACAAACAATTATATAAGATAACTACATATAAGAAAAGAGTAAAAATAAATAAAAATAAAAAAAAAATAAATAAAATAATAATAATAATATATATATATATATATATATATATATATATATATATATATATATATAATATTAAAAATAAAAAACAGGAACTTTTTTTTTTTTTAAATTTTGAAAATATTGATGTGTCTTTTAGATAATTCATCAGTTTGGTGGCTGACTCCTGGGTATTTTGTAATATTGTCCCAATATCATTCTCCATACCAATCCCTCTTCGCTCGGCTTCGAAGGAAAAGCAATCCAACAGTATATGGGTACTGTGAGGAGAACCCCACAGATAAAAGATTTAAAGGTAGTTTTGAGAATTTAGGCGTAAAAGCAGTGACAATAAGACCTACATCATATTAAGTTTTTATTACTTCAACATCGGTGTGACTAGTTTAATGAAAATCGTTCGAGTTTGTTGTATGATATATAATTGTAAATATCAATGAAATGTATACATACAATTTTATGTAGGATGAGGGTAAACAACTAAAATATTATTTTATACTACTTAGATTTAAGTATATTATTAATAAACGTTACAGTAATTGAGAATAAGCGAAGAATTCTAGGATTTACGGCCCCAAAAAGACAAAAGAAGGATACAGGCTAAGATCCAATCAGGAAATATACAAGGACACAAGAGATCTAGAAACGGAAATAAGGATCAGAAGACTGAATTCCACGGACATATGGTAATGAATGGCCCAGAAAGACTACTAAAAACAAGGAAATATTCCAAAACATCCGTAGATACAAAAGCTTGGGAGGATACATCGGGTAGATGAAGGAAGAAACGGAAAGACTTGGAATAACCTACCAGGACTGTCTGGACAGAGAGGGTATGGTAAGAGACTAAAGGAGATCACAGTTCTTGTTAAGAAGAAAAGTTCGAGAAAGGGAGTCGCGTGGAAGGAGGAGAGTCGGCGGCACGCGGTGATAATGAGAGAGAAGTGAAAAGAAAGGAAAAAATCTGGTGCGGGCAACACACTACTTTCACTTACCTCCATTTTAAAAATCAATGAAAGAATTTTCAAATACAGTTAGGGATAGAAATACGTGAAAATATTAAAGAATTGATTAAATTGAATTTCTTTAGGAACATGTGTTTTATTAAAAAATCTATTATATTATTATCTAAAATAATCAGTTGGTTTCATCTTCTTTTCATTACTTTCTATTAACTTCGAAAAACTTGTGTATGAGATAATATTTTTTTCTAAAATCTTTAGCTTTCCAACGGTATATCATACATGTATATTACTGTTCTTATGTACAGAAACGAAAAATTGCATTAAACAAATATTTTTTCTGTTTTCTCCTTTAGTTGGGTATCGAATTCATTCAATTTATATATTTACCAGTTTTTCATCAGTGGTAACAAGATAATATAGTTATTTTTACAAAATCAACAAAATTAAAGGTACTTTAGAAGAAGAAAATTTTAAACATCGGCATATAAGCCCTGTCAGACCATTTTAATCAGAATGAAACCTACATGATACTAAGGCCCATTAAATTTTACATCGATATAGCGAGTTTAATCAAAATCGTCGGAACCATTTTCGAGAACATCGAAAAAAGGTGCAAAATGAAGGGTATAAAGTGGCTCTTCTGGTGAGCTCATTTTGATGAAAAAAGTTTTGTAACGTCTCGGGCGTTTATTTGTCTTAAATATGAAATTTTAGTTTCATAGGACTTACCGTTTCCGCCCGGGAGTTACCACTCAGACCTTTTTGCGGGACTTGGTTATTTGGACTATTGGGACCCTAAAATGTGTATTTCCGTTGAAAACTGGAATTCGAAAATTTTCACGATCGCAATACTTTCCCTTACTATAAATAGTAAGTGAAAGTGAAAAAAGAAAGAAGCCAAGTGTCATGATATTCGCGTGGTATCTATGACCGTTCCGTGAAAAAAAAAACGTTACAGTAAAATACTGACGATATTATTATTATATTAAAATTTACTTTATGAAAAGACTGATCGATAGTAAGTATTATGAAATAAATAAATATAAACATATATAATGGGGAGCTTGGGGTTAGGTGGCCAAAGGTTAGCTAACTATGTTGCAGGCTTTGATTTAATTTGGGGGCTAACTAAAAAGTGTCAGAGCCGGTGGGGTGGTTTAATTTTAAAAATGATGAATTGAACCGCCAAGTGAACGGGTCATTCATCAAAAAAGTACCCAGAATGAAAATAAAATGACAGAGGTCCATTTGTCTTGCCGCGAGCTGCGGCCCCCAAGTCACCCGAAGAAAACCTCATAGTCTCCATTAATAACGCTTTTCCTATCCTCTTTTCCAGCCTTTGTCCGCATCAATTTGCATCAGTGTATATTATAATGTGTATTAATAATTTTAACCCGTAATAGTATACACTAAAAACCGGTAAAGAGGTTGAAATTAATACGGTTAAGTATATGACTTGTAACAGAAACGAAAGTAAAAACTTAAGTATTTAGGGCCTATGATAACAAGAAAGATAATACCCAAGAGCAAATAAAGACCCGGTTAAAGGCAGAAAATGCGTGTTATTATTCAGTTGCGAAATGACTTAGCTCGCGGCTCCTATCTAAAATCTTAAAGGTCAAAATTTATATAACTATTATACTTCCGACGCACAGAGGCTCAAAACCTGAGCAATTCGAAAAAAACTCCCTAGATTGTACAATTTCGGCCTAAAATAGTAAACGTATCCTTTGAATCAGACTATATTTGTGCGGTGTAAAATATTAAACTACCTCTGTCCGATGATACAATAAAGCAGAAGAAATGTAATTAATCCACCTTACATCTACAAATACTGGGAAAATCTTATCCTCAGGGCATTGGTCAACCTATATTTAGAAAGAAAAGAAAGAAAGAAAGTAAATTTTATTCTGGGACCTTCAGTCCCCTAACAATAACAGAAAAGTACAAAACTTTGACTTTTGTCTGGCACAGAAACAAAAACATAAAAGAAATACAAACTTAAGATATAATATTATTAAAAAAAAATAAAGTTAAATAAATAACTAAGATTACTTAGTATGCATATATGTTTATAATTATATAATCATAAATGTGTATCTGAAGATATATTACTATTGTGCTTCTTATGGTATAATAAGGTCACCGAGAAAAACAGAAGGAAAAAAGAGAAAGATGAATATATATCTGAAACATTGTTTACATATTTGTTGTGGTCCTCATTTTAAAATGTAACCACTATTCTAGCGTTATGTTTACAATCAATCTGAAGATGGATGGTTGAGATGATGAAGGAACAGTTTGCTTTTAAATGAGGTTAAAGAAGGTGCTTTGCGTATAGAGGTAGGTATGGAATTCCAGAACGATGTGGCACGTAAACTAAATGATTTTTTAAAGGATGATGTTTGATGAGAAGGAAAATTGAGGTTTATGGGCTGGGATCTTGTATTAAACGAATATACCAATGAACAAGAGATGAGTAGGTCAAGAATGTAGGATGGATTTTTGGTATTGAAAGTACGGAATAGAAAACCTCCCAAGAAATACTTTTGCCGGAAAACTGGATTGAGCCACTTCAACTCGGCATACCTGTCAGAAACGCTGGAGCGCCTAGGGACCCCGAAGATGAATCTAATGAAACATTTCATGTCTTTCCGGTCTCATCACACAATCTTGAGAACAGTTTAAGAGTAGCGATGGAATTACGAATGATATGGGATACATGATTATTCCAAGAAAGGTTTTGGTCAAAGATGAAACCAAGATTTTTAACAGTAGTATGGAAATGGATAGGTAGTCCGTTAAGGTATAGTAAGGGATAATAAGGAAGGGAATTAACGAGATGTTTGGAACCTATAATTATGGCCTTAGTTTTATCGACGTTCAGTCTTAAATCATTCTTTAATGCCCATGCGTTAATATTATCTATGTCTTCCTGCATCTTACGAATCACCTCAAACATCCCGCTGGGATAAAAAGAAAGGTAGATCTGTAGATCATCGGCATATAAATGATATTTATAGAGTATGATAGAGTCAGGTAGATCATTTAAATATAAAGAAAAAAGAGTCGGAGGGAGTGAAGATCCTTTTGGAACACCGCGAGTTAGTAAGAGTGGAGAAGAAGTAGGTTTATCAGGAATAACAACTGGGAACGGTGAGAAAGGTAAGATTGGAACCACTTTAAGACACTGTTATAGGGATAGATTTATAGGTGTAAATGTTAATTTTTACTAGATCCAGCCTATATTTGACTTGAGTTTTTTATTTTTTGGTTAATCGAGCAGAGTTATATTCAAAAAATAATTTTTTAAACATTTTATAACAAAAACCTGACGCATTTTATTCTTAAAACATTTAAGCGTAGTTAGTTTAGCTTTATTTTTCCATCTCGTACCAGATATACCTCTTTCAATTCTATTTTTAAATTAAATGTTGCAATATCATGATAATAAGAGAACATTTACTCTGTAATTTGGTATTTCTGTAAAAATGGTCCTGTAATTTTTTATGGGATATCAAACTTTCTTATATTCAATGTCCGATTACGTGCGGCTGCAATGTTGGGTCCCTTATTATTGCACGCTATACTCAGCTTGGATCTCTCTGTCACACGTTTCCACTCGCGTTAAAATTTAATCTTTAAAATTCGGCAACCCAGATTAGGACCAAGTTTTTTGCAGACAACCCTATATCAATGTGTTTGCAACAAAACAACGCTTATATTGATAATTTTTTTTTCTATTATCAAGCTGCTGCAGATAACGATAACGACATACTCGCTTTTACCTGACAACCGATAGTTTGTCCAGGAAAATATTAGGCAACCCGACGGCTGCACATTCTATACCTTTGATACTTTAAATCAGGGTAAAAGTTTTCTTATTATCATGATGTTGCAACATTTAATTAAAAATCTTTTTTTTTAAATAATTAAAAATAGTCTGTCCAGGATTTTTTTAGGCAACCCATTCCTAACATATTTTCTAATATACTATTTTTTTTTATGAAATATGTTTTATTCTATTATCAGCTGAGTGCAGATCGTTTTAAGTTCGGATCTCAGACTACTATAATAGGGTAAACCCCACAACTCTTCAATCCCTTCAGCTGCTTCCCCTAAATCTTGGTATTTTCTTTTCTTCTCAGAAACTGCCTTCTGAAGGTTGTCATCCGATGGCACACCTATCTCTATAATTTGTGCCAGTTTTTATTGCGATCGATAACAAAGATATCTGGCCGATTATTTGATTCAATTATTTATTTTTTTTATTGAACATTGTTTTTAGAATTTATCTCTTGAGTTATTTGATTTGTTTATTCTATTGTTTATAATTAATTCTCCTAAATACTCGAAAGTCTTATAAATAATATAGGGAGCGGCGTGGTGGGTCCTGGATTCGAATCCCGGCTATGGCGGAATATTATTTATTTTGTTATTTCAGCCGGGGAGCGATCCTGGAGTATGGAGACCCTCCTGGGACACATCCAGCCTCAATCAAGTGGGTTCCCATAAATGGGGAAAAAAACCTGGCGGCTGAGCGGGATCTCGGCCAAATCACCTCACTGCACGGTTGTTGGCCAAGAAACAGTACGAATACTGAGTAGTATAAACTGTACCTCTACATGTAATGAGCCCCTATATACATATTATTTTTTATATTAAAATATATATGATATTTTATATATATAATAATATATAATATATACATATATTTATTAAAAAATTTTAATTAAAATTAATATATAATAAATTTATGTATATATATATATATATATATATATATATATACATACCTGACCAAAACACAGTGCAATTATTTTCAATAAAAGAGTGGTGAAGAAGAAATCAGCCTCCAATTTTATTATATATTGTTTTGTTTTTTTGTTGTGTTTTTCATATGAGTTTGTTTATATATTAAAATTTAGAAGTATCCTGCAAAAAAAGTCAATGAAGCTGTGTAACATTTAAAAGTAAACATTTAGATTGGTAATGTATTACAGCGTTGAATCAATTTTTTTTTTAACAGTTAGAACAATGTTAGTACAATGTATTCTGTGGTTATTATGTTTCTGTTACACATGCTTTCGCCGAATTTTTAATTAAAAAATCACCTGCGAAAACATGTGGAAATAAACACGAGTTGTTTTTTGTACTGGGAATTCCAATCAACTGAAGTACCCGGACCTGTTTATGAAGTGTTTAACTTGAAAAAACGATAGAAAAAGAGAGGATATTAACAAACGAAAAAAAAAATACCGTGTTTACTTCGTGACATGTTAATATACAAAAGGTAAAGAAGGAGGTTTGTGATAATTATTGTAAAAAGCTGTAAATTAGCCTCACGACTTGGGCATTTATTTCGAAAAGGACACATTTTTCGAAATTTTTATTACAAATTTAAAAATAAGGACACATTATTACAAATTTGACATAAATTCTTCTAACCGTTTAGTTTTATTAAACAACTTATCTTTTAAAACTCAATTCAGAAATTCAATTATTTTCGAAAGTTACTTCTATAATTAAACTTTAATTCTGGTCCTATTCATACTAAAACATTTTCTTCATGAGATGAGAATAAATTTATTAATATAGTAAACTAGTAATTTTCGATTTGCAATGCAAAAAGAGCCAAATACGTTAGTT
Organism: Piezodorus guildinii; assembly: GCA_023052935.1. Taxonomy (NCBI): domain Eukaryota; kingdom Metazoa; phylum Arthropoda; class Insecta; order Hemiptera; family Pentatomidae; genus Piezodorus; species Piezodorus guildinii. Next base: position 27,977,287 of record CM041295.1, on the reverse strand, counting down.
TAGTACTAAAATATCGATAATTTAAATTTTCTTTTTCAAGCTGTAAGCATCAGTTAAAAGTGAATAATTATACAATATGAAGGAATTCGACAATCTGTAGGAGAAAATTGCTAATATGTTTTTTTAGTTAATTTTTTTTTCGTACATATGAATTGTTATAAATATATATTATATACCGTTAGAAGGATAAAGATTTTAGCAAAAATAAAATTATAATAAGGGTACTCACTACGTTTGCTATAGCATGCTATTTGTGTTATTTTGCTAAACTCGTCGAGTTTCTACAGTTATTTCCTGTAGAAAATTGATGGGTTTAGCACAATAGCACAAATAGCATGCTATAGCAAACGTAGTGAGTACCCCTAATATAGAACATTTTTTAGAAGGTAATAGAGTATGACGAAAAGCATAAAAATAAGTTAATGTTGTAGATAATCATGGAATATACAGTGCCGGTCAAAGGTTTTGAGACTACATATGCTTTACATCAATTAATCTGTATACATTTTTTTGCGGCACTTTGGTCCTCGGAATTTTTTCTTTGTGTATTATGTGGGTTTTACTACGCAATGCAACTGAAAGTTCATTCTTATTAACCGTTTTTTAAAACAAAAACACGAAAATTACCTGTGCTGTGAACTCAAACGAAGAATACAATTTGTCTTCTCAATTCCCCTTAGTGGGATTATCAGACTGTAAATAATGCTCTATGCTGAAAAACCACTTTTTTTTTCATATTTACTTTTATCACGTGAGAAGTCTCAGTTATAATTATATTTAATCAAATTATTTCTTGTTATTTACGATATTTACAAAACACCTTACACATAATTAGCTAATTTGTTTATAAATACAAATATTAAAGATACCTACATTTTATTTAGGTATTCATAGGAGTAATTCATGATTTATTGATGTAAAGGATAGGTCTTCTCAAACTTTTGATCGGTTGTGCATGTATAAAAAAAAAAAAAAAGTTAATACCTAATAGTACATACTTTAGAGCATTCTCTAAGCCTTTTTTATCTCATTAAAAAAAACATCAGTTTAGTTACCACCTACAAAGAAGAAACAATACATTGTCGTACGAAATTCTAGTAATTTTAAGGCATTAGTGAAAGAAAAAAATATATCACAGAGCCTGAAGCAACTTGTGAAATTATTAAATATGAAAAGGAAGGTGTCCTTGTGAACTTCACGTACTGCGCAACTAATTAGCTGTAGAATATGACGTATTTATTGTATTTTATATCACAAATTGTATTAGAAATAATAATACAATTATTTTGTCGAAAAACGGCAATTTTTTCGAAAAAAATGTATACTCATCACGCATCAATTATTAAATCATTTAATATAAAATAAATGATTTCATGGATACACGATTAATTTTTTCTATACTTACTTTATTTAAATTTTTTTACTTCGATATCAGTTGAAAGTCTTTTGTAGCGCCCACGAGATTTTTTTATGCAAAACAATGTAAAGAGAAGTGATGCCCCCCTTATTGCATTTTTTCCCCTTAACTTTTTTGTTTGGAGTTCATGTATCTCTCCCGCACTAAAGCTGGTTCAGTAGCTCCGAATAAGAGATCTTTGATATTAAAATCATTTTTTGACAACCGATCGAACATTCTGAGTTGTGTGCATACTCACAACAGGGTTCAACTAACTTTAGAATAAGTGAACCAAATGATTCCAGCTGAACGAACGTAAAAGACTTTAGTCTGAACAAAAGGAAAGATTTAATAAAAAGGAATTTATGCAAATTCAAGAAAAAAAAAAAACCTTAGTTACCACCCGCGGCTACATTTTGCTGAGCCAAGATACCCTTTAAGCTAAAAGTCAATGAGCTCTGTCGGTATTCTTTGCCAAGTCAACAAACTCTGTGTAAAAGTAATTATTATAAGTAAATAAGACAGTAGAATTAATAGAATAGTATTTGCATTAAAAAAGAAATTACATGACTTAAGTCTTCTTTGGAATCGGATTTTAAATATTCTTAAAGTTGAAAAAAGAATTAAATTGATTCAATGGAAAAAATTGTCCTCTCTCTCAATATACACAATTATGTTGCGATTCTTGATTTCTAGAACTCTTTCTAAACTACTGTACGGATTTTGATGAGGGTTTTACTATGATGTAGGGCATTATTTCCTGAGGTTTATAAGTAAAACACTTTTTTATTAAGCCTTTTAAGGGAAAATTAATAATTTAGGTATTTAATTTTTCAATACTAATAATACTCCTGAAATATGAGTAGTTATATAATTATACTGACCAAATAGGATTTGTTACCAAATCTTAAGGGTCAGTTGCTTTACAAATCAATAAATAAAATAATAATAATAACTTTATTCTGGGATTATGTCCCTTATATATATCTATGTCTGGCCGAGAGACCAATAAAATAAATTTTAATTCAGAAATAAAAATATAATTATATAGATATATTCAAAATATATGGAGCATAAAAAACCAAAAATATCTACTATAAAATAATGAGCTGAAAAATTTCGAAGGAGTTGGAAATGATGGGATTGGAAAAAGAGAAGGGAAGAAGCATGGCGAATATGATTAGGAATTCTAGAGGGATGCAGAGCGGACATAAAAGGAATTATCAACAGATTTAGCTGAAGGGGATATTTACGTATAATATAGCGTTGGAAAGTGAAATATTTTAGATAATTTAATATGTAGTAAAATTAGTCTTGGTTGTTAATATAAAGTTTTTGGTTGGTTAGTTGGTTGTTATATTTGTATTGGCACAAAACATCTCGATCATCAGTGCCAGACACTCATTTTAGAAAATCAATTCTAGGTTAAATAATGCACAATGATTTCAATTAAACAAATAACAACAAATAGTTGAAAACAAATAACTATAATAATAATGAATAGTAAGAATAAATATAACAGCAATAGTCATAGATAAATATATATCAGGTTAAATAAATAAAAAACAATAAATAAATAAATAAAAATAGATGTATAAATAACTAAATAAAAAATAATAAATAAATAAATTTAAAAATTAATAAAAAAAAAAAAAATTAATAGTAAAATGAAATTGGGTCAAATCTGCTTGTAAAAGTCCATTTCAGTGAGAAAGCACATCAATTCGTCAATTCTATTTACATCGTTCCCCAAAGCAACCGCTTGTTTGTTATAATTGTGTTTTAGAACTCACAACTCACTAAATTTTTGCTGGCGATTGGACTATTACACTGGTCTGCAAAAAAAAAAAAAAAAAAAAATGTTTTCCCTCCTTTCTATTTCGTGCATAACAATGATAAATTAGAGAATTCTGAATAGAAATATAGTATTAAATATTCTGTATCACATATAATTTTTTTCCAATGGTGTTATTAAATGAAACTCACTTCTTTGCTAAAAAAATATATTATAATTGTTCAAACGGATAAAAATGTTGAATAAATGAGTTAAAAACCTACAAATCATTAGATACTCTCATTGCTGTTATTAATAATATTTCATTTGTAGTTTTCTTCCTTTCCATATAATCTATAGGTGTTTCGCGACAGAGCGACCAACACAAATCGGCAAGCTTCGCTTCTGACCATTTTTCATAAAAGCGTTTTTCTATGTGCAATATTTCTTGATGAAACCTTTCGCCGTGTTTATCTGATACTGCTCCAAAATCAGCGGGGAAAAATTTCTAATGAGTATTTAAGAAATTATTTTTTAGGGAAATATTGCAGTTTAGGGCTTCGTATGAAGAAAGAAGTTCAAGGATCATTTCACGGTAGTTCTCTTATTTTTTGTTTCCAAGAAAATTATGGCATACTTCTACAAAAGCGGTCCATGCTCTCTTTTCAGCTTTATTTAATGTCAAAATTTGAGTCCTTCGTGAGCTCTCGTATTTGGGGACCCACAAAGATTCCTTCTTTGAATTTCGCGTCGCTGACACGAGGAAATTTAGTTTTGAGATATTGAAAACATCCACCGTCCTTGTTCATGGCTTTAACTAAATGCCCACCAGCTTTATATGGAGAGGTGGTAGACAAATTTTATCACTTAAAACTAAAGGTTCTATTACATTCTTGACTTCAGGGATCAAACTCATTATTTGTGGCCAATTTTCGCACTGTCCCATTCGCATAAAAAGATAAAAACATTGGTATATCGTTGCAGTCAAGTCAATTGCAGCAACTTTTAGATCAGCGCAAATGTTGCACGTATACTGTGAACGTTTAATTTTTTCCCAAAACAACTTCATATTTCCATAATTTTCTTTCATTCTTGTTGCGTTTGAAAGAGGAACAGAAGGATATTTATTACCGTCAGACAAAAAGCACGTAATTATGAGATATCGGAAAAAATACTTTAAAAAATCTGGTGCGGGAAACACACGACTTTCACTTACCTCCATTTTTAAAATCAATGAAAGAATTTTCAAATACAGTTAGAGATAAAAAAAATCTATTATATTATTATCTAAAATAATCAGTTAGTTTTATGTTCATTTTATCACTCTCTATTAACTTTTAAAAGCTTTTGTATGAGATAATATTTTTTCTAAAATGTTTAGCTTTCCAACGGTATATCATACATGTATATTACTGCTCTTACGCTCAAAAACGAAAAATTGCTTTCAACATTTTTTTTTCCGTTTTCTCCTTTAGTTGGGTATCGAATTTATTCAATTTATATATATACTCGTTTTTTATCAGCGTTAACAAGATAATATAGTTATTTTTATAAAATCTACAAAATTAAAGGTACTTTAGAAGAAGAAAATTTAAAATATCTGCATTTAAGCCCTGTCAGACCATTTTAATCAGAATAAAACTACATGATATTAAAGCCTATTAAATTATACATCGATATAGCGAGTTTAATCAAAATCGTCGGAACCGTTTTCGATAAAATCGAAAAAAGGTGAAAATGCATGGTATAAAGTGCCTCTTCTGGTAAGCTCATTTTAATGAAAAAAGTTTTGTCTCGTCTCGGGCGTATAGTTGCCTTAAATATGAAATTTCAGTTTCATAGGACTTACCGTTTCCGTCCGGGAGTTACCACACACACACACACACACACAGACCTTTTTGCGGGACTTGGTTATTTGGACCCTAAAACGTGTATTTCCGTTGAAAACTGGAATTAAAAAATTTTCACGATCGCAATACTTCCCCTTACTATATATAGTAAGTGAATGTAAAAATGTCTATATGTGATAGAGAAAAATGGAAAGCAAACATCGATTTAGCATATTAAGCTCTTCATATTTTTATTTGTAGGAGGATTTCGTTGCAGACCGAGTTTAATTAGAATCATGATGTTCTAGTGGCATTAATGGATATTTATATAATTTTTTGTTTGGACATTCTAGTTGATCGTTTAAAGTTGTGCATTCCGGGTACACCCGAAACTGATGAATTACAGAAAACTGTTGGAAAACCTCTTGTGGCATTTCATGGCGAATGGGCTAAGTAGTATGGAGGTTATAAATAAAAGAGACAGGATGGGTGATAAATGTTGGAGGAAGGAGTGGTCAGAGGTGTTTGGTATTCAGCCGATCCACGTTTGAGATTTTTATAGGTCGGTCGTGAAGCTAAGTTAGTAGCTAGTTGGATCATGCCTAGTGCTTTCCCTTGTAGCCTATTAGCATCTCTTAATCCACTTCACTCCCGCCTTATCGCTCGCTGTCTAATAGGAAAGGAAGCCTCCATCGCCTAGGAGATGGTGAAAAAAATGAGCAGGCGCTTAAACCAACGTCTTCTCTTTATCTATGATAATCCAAGCATGAACCGTTGTTTATGTTGTATTTCTAGTCAGCGGTTATAAAAGAACATAATCATAATTTTGCTCAAGACTTTGTAAAAGTATGATCCAGATTCGGTCTGATTTGGTTGACTTTTTTCTAATGGAAGACCTTCGCAAGTTTTGAACCCATAGGTGTAAGTTAATTTCTACTACATTAAACCATAATGTTCATTTTCACTTTTTCGTGTTTAATTGAAATTTACAACTGTGTATAAATACAATAATTAAATGTAAAACAAAATGATTGGCTTGAAAGAGTCTTGTGGAGAATCTACCCAGGTAGCACTTCAATTTGCTGAGCAGGTTTCAAGGCCACCATTTGTTCAGGCGCCTCGGAGGATGATCGGGAATAAATGTAGATGAGAGGCTATGTAAGGACCAGAGGGTTTGTATGGGCGGCTAGATAGCAATGAAAAGAGTTGTATTTATTTTTAACAATGTCTGCAACTAATGGGATATTCATGTCTCTACGGATGAGTTTATTAGTGACAAAGTAAGGATCATTAAGGATTTCACGAAGAATTTTGGATTGCATGGATTGGTTGCGGGAGGATTTTTTTTTTTAACAGGGAGTTTTGATCGTTTGTCAAGTAACTTTTTCAGTAGTCGGCATTCACGAGCAGTTGCTTTTCGTTTCAGTCTTGTATGATGATTCGAAATAAGACATTTGTTAAAAGGGAGTCCTAGGTATCGTTTTTGGTTTACATTGAGCTGCGTGGTCTAGTGGATAGAGCATTAGTCTAATTTTCCCCGGGTCCTGGGTTTGAATCTCGGCTTTGGCAGAATATTATTTATTCTTATAATTCAGCCTGGAGGGCGACACTGGGGTATGGAGACCCTCCTGGGGCAGACCCAACCTCTTTGAAGTGGGTACCCAAATTGGGGAAAAAAACCTGGCGGCTGAGCGTGATAAAAGCCTTAAAAACAGTTCAAATTTCTGTACATACTGAGCCCAAGACCCTTCACGGGTTGTAGAGGTACAGGTAAAAAAAAAAAAAAAGAGTAAAACTTTTTTTTTAATGTAATTTTTGTTATTTACATATAAATTACAGTAATATATACTTATAATATACTGTTGGAAAGAGAAAGATTTTAGTAAAAAACATTATCCAATACAGAAAGTTGTAAAAAGTAATGTTCAATGACCAGCATAGCATAAACTTATTACTGATTATTATACGTAACAATTTAATGTAGTTACATATTTTTTCTAGAGCATATGTTTCCAACAAAACTGAATACGATTTTTATTTAAATTAACTTAAAACTATTATTATCATAATCTTTAAGTTTATGGAATAATTCTTAAATTGATTTTAACAGCCGAGGTGTGTTGCCAGCACTAGTTTTTTTTAATCTTTCTAAAACAAAACCTAGAATATTTGGGTAAGAAAGATAATTTGGCCTGTATCCATTGGTCATACTTAATATTATAAATAAATCTTAGATTGAAAATTATTTGCCGACAAAGAGTTCTATAATATTTAAAGTTTAACATTAACTAATTCATAATGCATGATCAAAAAACATTCTCTAACTGTTATGACATTTGTAATACATGACCCGAAATTCATCGCGCCCGAAATAGATTTGAATTAGGCATGAACCTGTTGAATGAAATTAATGTTTAATACTATCCTCGAATTTTTTATAATAAAGGGATTTGATATAATTGTGATTATGGATACTTGAATGTATAACGAGTTCATTATTGTTAAAATATTTATGTGTGTATATTCTTCACCTGATTTGCAACTTGATAAATAATAAAATAAATTCATGTAGGTTATTAATTATTCTCGATGGTTTTTGGTGCCATTTTATATTTAAGCAAGCCTAGTTGATTTATTTTTGGTTTATATTAAAATATGTATTTTTAAATATATGAATTAGTAATATTTGATGTGTTGTAATATTATTAGTCATGCCAAAATCAAAATTGAAAAATCGCAGGTTTACTGCTGCAAATATAAATCTTTAGAGTTTGCCAGGGCAATAAAAAAAAAAAAAAATATTATTTTTGTTCATACCCTCTGGTTTTATTTTTACACAAAATACAATACAAATGTGATAGGTACACATGACACAGATATTTGTCCTACTGTTACCCGAAGGTATTCTAAGAAGGATTTCTATGTGCGCTGCATGCACTATTAACATTTCAAGAGCTTCTATGCCTTTATGTATCAATTAATAATAATAATGAATGAATGAAAGTAATTTTATTCTGGGACGAGTAGTCCCCTAAGTATAACAAGAAAAGTACAATATAAATAATAATTGTCTGGTCGTTTAAGACTTCAGTTTAAAAATAAAAGACAGGTTCTGTGACAATGAATAGTTATCATTATAGCTTTTAAATATTACATATGTTGGGAAGATTGATGCTTTAGGAGATGGAGAAATAGTTGGTGTTTGAAAGTGGATAATGATAAGGATTTACAAATGGAAGCAGATCTGTGAGAAGGTATATACAAGTTTATGGGTTGGGATCTAGTGTTTACTGAATGGACAGAGGAACAAGTGGTAAGCATATCAAGAATATAAGGAGGTTTTTTTGTATGGAAAAATCGGAAGTGACAGACACCAAGGAGGTACTGCCGACGGAAAGATGGATAGAGCCAATTCAACGCGGTTTACCTTCTAGTTATATACCGAGTTATATACCTTCTAGTTATTTTTAAAATAATAATAATAAATATCTCTATATATAAAATGATAACGCGATTCTTGGTTTCTGGGACTACTTCTAAACCACGTGACGGATTTTGATACGGCTTTTATTATCATTTAGGGCATTCTTTTCTGGATGTTTATAATTAAAATAAATTGCAATAAAGTGTTTCGTTATATTTTCTCTAATTAATGTATTGAATGAATAATACTATAGTTATATTATATACACATATACAATATATGTCAAACTTCTTAGACTGTCAGCCATACACCGTTGTCAAACTAGGGAAAATGAGAGTCCAGTATCATACAGGTTTTAGGAGGGTTGGAATCACTAAATCTTAGGAATTATTTTAGGATAGTTATCGATTTGCTCGTGATTTGAGAGATATGGTCACTCGAGGATAGATTTTGATCAATGATGACTTCAAAGTTTTTTTACTAAGGTGTGAAAGTGGGTAGGCAGTTTGTTAAGGTAAGGTAGAGGATACTGCGGAAGAGAATTTAGGAGGTTCTTGGCACCGATGAGGATGGCCTTGGTTTTTCCAGTATTTATTTTCAAATCAATGGTTGTACCCTGGTGTAGCTTTTGGAAAGGTTCGAGCACTTTAGAAGGGTGGAAATAAAATCTTCAGGTGGACAGTAACAGATCGTCTGCATATAAGTGATATAGTGAGTGGTGGATGTGCATTCGTGTGTGTATATTTGCAGTGAATAATTGCAGCAAGACCAGAGAGGGCCAATTTAAGCCGTCGTGCATAAAGCAACACACGTGCCTAATATTAGAGCAGAAAGGACTGACGAACAAATCCAAGAATATCACGAAAATTAGCGTTTAAACATATCGATATATATATTAACATATACAGGATTAGCTCTATTCTACCCTTAATCCGACCCTTTTACAGTTATCCAATTGCCTCATCATCATCACTAATTTCCTTACTTACTTTTATTCTATTTGTGTTATGTTGTATTTTGCACTGTTATATTATTTAACCCAAAAATAAATAAATTAATGTAAATTTTTGTATTCAAAATTGTATATATCTCTTATTTTGATTATTATATCGTTTAATTTTCATATATTTTTATTTAAGGTTGTTTTTTTAAAAATTATTTTTATATTTTGTGTAATTTGTTTTTTTTTCTGTTTGTTTTTATACTCTAAGACTCTAAAGTGTTTAATTGAATTTTCTTGTAATATTATTCTTAAGGGATTAGTCCCAGAATAAATAAAGAATTATTATTATTATTATATATACATATATACATATATATATATATATATATATATATATATATATATATATATATATATTATATATACATATTTTTTTTTTTATTCATCGTCTACAGCTCTCCATTCCTGTTTCTGTTACAAATCCCAACACCACACACTTACAATGCATTAGTTTTTTTTTATTTAATAACCAAAATATTCACTGAAATAATTTACATGGCAGAACAACGTTTGCCGGATCAGCTGGTATATAATGTCGTTTGATTTGAAATGACTGATTTTATTATTTCAGTAATTCAATTTAGTATTACAGGACTTCTGTAGGTTATTACGTTCGTGTTTACGGAGTATGACGAGCCGTCCTTTTGATATAATATTTATTGTCATTCCAATTGATCGCATATTGTTTGGTATGCCGTCAAATATGATCGTGGAAACACGCGATTTTCAAGTGTTCAATTTTTAATTTTTTTTTTTTTAGTTTAAACTCGAATACTCGGCAGCCCACACGCAGATTTTCGAGCAAAATTGTCTGCCCTCCTTCGATTAATGATATATCAGCCATTATTTTTTGTTTAATTCTCTTTTAATGTTGTGGTCAATCAATTTTTACTTTCGCTTAATTATGTATGAAAGATTTACTAAGGGAAAGTATTGCGATCGTGACAATTTTTGAGCTTAGAGTGATCTAAATCCAAACAAGTGACCAAGTCCCACAAAAAAGTCTGTGTGTGTGGTTAGCCTTGCTCAAAAACGATAAATTGTATAAAACTGAAACTTCATATTTTAGAAGCGCATATGCCTGAGATGTTAAAGCAGCTTTATCATCAAAATCGGTCAACCAGAAGAGCCACTATATGCCTTGCATTTTGTACCTTATTACAATTATTTCAAAAGCGGTTCTGACGACTTTGAATAAACTCGCTATATCAAATTACAATATAATGAGTTTTTTATTTTATTTAGGTTTCATTCTGATTTGAATAGTCTGAAGGGCTTAAATGCAAATATTTTAAATTTTCTTTTTTTAAAGTACCTTCAATTTTGTTAATTCGAAAAAATTATCCATATCATATTTTTAGGATTGATAAATATACAAAATAAACGCGTCTGATAAAACAGCAAAAACATTTTTTAGGTAAATTTTCATTTTTCTGAACATAAGAACAGTACGTTAATATTCCTATGGGAAACTAAAGATTTTATAAAAAAATATAATCTTATACACAGAATTATAAAAGTTATTGGAGAGTGTTAAAAATCTGATAAAGCTAACTAATCTTTGTAGATAGTAGAATAATATATTATTTAATACAACATGTGTTTATATCGAAATTTATATTATTAGTTCTTTAACTTTTTTACTTTCTCTTATTCATTTTAACTGTATTTAATTTTTTTTAATATAATCCAACAATGATGTAAGTGAATTTTGTGTGTTTTGGAATTAATACCACGCGCACATCAGATTTTATTTTCTGTAATTTTGGAAAATAAAAAGACTTTTCTGTTTATCGATCTAAAATATAATAATAATAAATTCTTTATGTATAATTTAATTAACTATTTAACCTTTGACTGTGTTTAAAAATTCTTAAAAAGTCGTGTGTTGTTCTCATCAGATTTAAAAATATTAATCTCGAATTTTTCTATGACAAGTTTATTGACATTAATAACAGTGCTATAAAGTCAGTAACTGACAGTACATTTTTTTTCTAGTGTTAAAAAAAAAAAAAAAAAAAAGGTTCATTTCAGAATGCCATAGAAGGTATAATGGTATGTGGGGAAAAACCCCTGGTTAGTGGGGTAGCATATAGGCAGGGCGGAAAATCAAATTTTATTCGCAAGTAGGTCAATCAGTTTGAAACAGCGTCAATTGTTCAACCGAAACGATTCCCAACTTAACGAGAGGCCCGGGCTCGCTCAAGTTTGAATTTTATAAATTACTCCTGAAATTGTTGATTTTGTCTTTCTTTCAACGGCAAATTTCTCTATTATAAATGCGTTATTTTGTGTTTTAGCTAGGTATCGAAAAATCCTTATGTTTGTCAGAAACCGGTTTTAATAACCATTAAAAAAATCTAATATAATTAAGAAATCTTAAGCGATAAACGCATCGTTTTTTTTTAATTTGTCCAGGTTAATATGGTTTATGTATTATAAAAATCTGGTGCGGGCGATACCCGACTTTCAGTTACTTCGGTTGTTGGAATCAATTCAACATATGCTTAAGATGAAATAAATAACAATATAAAACTAGGAATAATTATCACTTAAGTTTATGCCCTATTCGTCACTCTACATTTCCTTTTAAAATTACTATATAAGATATATATATATTTTTTTAAATCTTCAGCTTTCCTACGGTATATTACACATCTATATTACTAATCAATCTTATGTTCGAAAAAAAAAAATTGCTATTTTATACTCTAATTCTCCATCAAACTCTCACATATTGTATATTGTTGTCGTATTTTATCGTATCGGTAATAGGATAATATGTTTATTTATTTATTTTTATTTTTAGTGAAAAATACATGGTATTAAGTGGCCCTCTTTATAAAGTAACATCTCGGGCTTAAAGTTTTACGAAATGTGAAATTTCAATTTTATAAGATTTTCCGTTTCGGCCTAGACTTACCAAACGCTCACACAAAAGTTGACTCTTTTTGTTTTACAAACAATTTAGTTCTATATCCTAATCATAAAACCATTTTTTAGTCGTTAAAAATCTAAAAATTTAAACCAACATAAAATGAAATAAACGCGAGCAAAGCAGCGGGATACAGCTAGTATCTTTCTAATTTTTACCTTTTATGACAGTTTAAAACTACAAATAGTTATATAATACAAAGGCAAATCTGAATTAAAAATAGTAAACCGGCCCGGTAAGTATAATAGTTAGGCAATAATAATTCAGTAAGTGATACTGAGAAGAATAAATTATTACAAAATTATATAATAAGTGTATTTTAAATAATACAGTGCCTATATTAATTGATTACGACCTTAAAATAAAAAAATAAAATATTTTATATATATTATTGACCTGTTTTAATATAAATGTGGAAGGTGTGTATAAAAAATATAATTTCAATATACAAAAACTGATGCAAATATGATGTGGTTGTTTTAAGAATGTAAATTATTTATTTTTTTTTAAAGATATTTATTGATACTTACAACTGTATTAAATAAAAATACATCTAGTAAATGTGATGGTAATATACAAATCTGTCATGAAAAACATGTAGAGACACTACCCAGTGGCAGCACTCTAAAAGTATTCTAAACTAGAAGGTCCCGGGCCATTTCCTTTTCAGGTGCCTCGGAGGATTATCCGGAATTAAAGAGGAAGAAAGAAAGGATTGAAACTAGTGGGTTAGAGTGAGAATGGAGTTTGTCATGGAAGGATTGATTCCTGGTCCGGGACAAATCAGTAACAAAGAGAACATTAAGGTCTTTATGGATAAGTTTATTCGTGACAAAGTAAGGAGCGTTGAGGATTTTACGAAGGATTTTGCATTGCAAGGATTGGATGCGGAAAGAATTTGATGGTTTAGTAGAGCCCCAAAGCTCTCTCCGTAAGTCCAGATTGGCCTTAAAATAGTCATGTAGATGAGCCTTTTGTAGTTCAGAGGAAGGTTTGATCGTTTGTCTAGTATTGAAGTGTTGAAGTAGCCTAAAGCGGCGAGAAATTATTTTAATCTTGGTTTTAATATTTATTATTAAGTTTAATTGTTTACTTATGAATGTGAAGTGATGTTCTTTGAGAAGTCGAAAGCAATAGCAAAATTTTATAATTCTAAAAAATTAACGATTTCATTTAAGAAAAGAATAATTCTACATAAATTAAAGAAAAGAAAATCAAACACCTTGTTTCGTGAGATATGATCTGATAAATGGGTTCTCTGTGAAATTGAAAACGAGCCAGGGCAATCCAAAACTGGCAAGTAGTTAAAAAAATTAACTTCAGCTGAATTATTGCTCCAGATAAAATCTCTATTTTCATAAAGAAAATAATTAATCTAATGACATTAGCTAATTAATATTTTCTGCTGATTAGGGAAGGTTTACAGTAGGAAGTCACTTTAATATTAGGAGCACGTAGTAGGTTGGTTTGTAATGTAATGTACAATTGAGAGTTGATTTCCAAAAGGTACTATATCCGCTCTAGAAAACTATACGATACATAAGAATCTCTTTCTACTATATTATTAAACTAACTTATCTGATTCTTTCCGCATTAAAGTCTAGCATTATTTTTTTTTTACTATATTAATAACACCTTATTAAAGTTATGAAATTAAATTTTTCAGTATGATTTGGAAGAAAACTAAACGTATAATTAGTAAGTTTAGAAAATAATTGCATCTCTAAATCGCGTTTTTGAAGGATTTGAGTGTTTATTACATAAAATAACATAGAAGAATTAGATAAAACTAAATGATGATAATATTGAGTTGTTTCACACGAAATGTCCGTTTTTATAGTTTCTGAAATACATAAAAGATTTCGCAGGTCTCTGTTGTTTTCTTCCGAATGTTTACATATTTCAAGTAAACTGTTACTAATCCTCTACCTTTGTATTATAAACATTAGCTTCTCCATCAATTACCCACTTTTTAGTATACCTCCAAATATGAACATGGAAACACGCGATTTTCGAGTAATATTTTTGTACGAGTTTAAACTCGGCCATTCAGCAGCTGAGGCCGCTAGAAATATTTGCAAGGCGTTTGGGGAAGGGAGTGTTAATGAACGGACCATTCGCCGTTGGTTTGCTAAGTTTTCACCTGGGGATAGGAAAACTTGCCCCGAGGAAGACCTCCGTCCGTAATAGACAACGATGTCCTCAAACATACAGTAGAAGGAAACCCCTACCAAACAGTTAAAGGACTCTCGGCACAACTAAATGCAAGTGCACCTACCGTTTCAGGACATTTAAAGTGTATTGGGAAAGTAAAAAAGCTCGATACATGGGTACCTCATGATCTCACTGAGCGGCAGCAAGACCCCATGTTTCAAAACATACCTTGCAAAAATTGAAAGAACTGGGATACGAAGTTCTTCCGCACCCACCATATTCTCCCGACTTGTTTCCAACAGAATACCACCTGTTCAGGAATTTAGACATCTTCGTCAAAGGAAAACTTTTTGAAAATGATGATCAAGTGAAAAGTGCGTTTTCAGATTTTGTTTCACTTCAATGCTCAGAGTTTTTCAGTTCGGCGATAAAAAAGTTGGTGTCACGTTGGGAAAAATGTGCAGAAAAAGAAGGTAAATACTTCGAATAAAATTATCTTGTTTTCATATCGTATTTTTAATAGAAATCCTTTACCTTGAAAACGGACATTTCATGTGATACAACCCCATAAAAATATGTAAAACCTCAATTTCATAAAAAAATGTCCTTTAGTACCTTTTGGAAATGAACCTCTCAATTGTAAATTTGGATTAAGACGGTAAATTGTATAATGAAATTAAAAAAAACCTGTACCACTACAACCCATGAAGGGTCTTGGGCTCAGTACATATAGAGATTCGTACTGTTTCTACGCCAACAGCCGTGCAATGATGCCGCCAGATTTTTTTCCCATTTTTGGGTACCCACGTTGTAGAGGCTGGGTCTGCCCCAGGAGGGTCTCCATACCACAGGATCGCCCCCCGGCTCAAATAACAGAATAAATAATATTCCGTCATAACCGGGATTCGAACCCAGGACCCGGAGCACAGTAGACTAGCGTTCTATCCACTAGACCACGCCGCTCCTTAATGAAATTTTAAACCTTGAATTTATGAGACATAAAGAGATTACGTTTTTTTTAGTTATACTCTATAAAAAAAAGACGGCACCCACCCTTTACAATGTTCTGATGTTCTTGTCTAACCTGAATAATTGGCTTTTGAAATTAATTTAATTATTTTCACTGTATAATATATCAAAATTCTCAAAAATTTGTAAGTATGGACGTCCTTATTTAAACAATAATTCTGTTACAGAGTTGTGAAAAATAAAATAAAACGCCGACAATATTCCTATAAGTTTTTAGAATTCCGGTCCATGCTTGCATTTTTCATATGACAAGTATTGTAAGATTTAAAGACATTTCTTAAAATTATTTTAATATTTTAAAATACCAATGCGGTATCGAATATTGCGATCGTTAACAAAATTCATTTTCATTTCAATTATTAGCTTACAAATTGAACATCATTATATAATTTATTTTTTTATTGAGCCTTAAAAAGGTAGTTACAAATTTATAGAAAAATAACTCAACAAAAATAAATTGTAATTTTATAAAACGAATAGCCCCATTTAATAGCTAATTAAATAGTTGACATTTGCCTTTTTTTTTTTTTTTTGCATTTAATATATTGGAAATAATTATAAAAACACTAATTTGCATTTCCGACGGAAGTTATTGAATAGGGTTCTGATTTTCTAGTCTCACCTGACTGATTAGTTTTGTTGTAAAAAATGAAAAAAATCCCACAATATTTCGATCATTTTTTAGAATTCCGATCCATGCATATCTTTACTATATGACAAGTATTGTAAGATTTAAAGACATTTTCTCAGAATTATTTCAAAATTATTAAATACCAATGCGATATCGATTATTGAGATCGTTAAAAAAATTCGTTTTCATTTAAAATCCTAGCTTACAAATAGAAAATCACTATATAATTCATCGTTTTTTTGTTGTTGTCTTTTTATTGAGCTTTAAAAAAGTAGTTAAAAACTTGAAAAATAACTTTTAAAAAAATTGTAGTTTTATGAAATATTTAATGAAACGAATAGCCCGATATTAATTGTCAATTAAATAGCTGATATCCGCCGATTTTTGGCATTAAATATATTTGAAAAAATACTATTTCGCAATTTCTAACAGAAATTATTGAATACGAGTGCTGATTTTCTAGTCTCACCTGAATAATTAGCTTTTAAAGTTAATTCAATTGTTTTTATTATATAATATATCAAAATGCTCGAAAATTAATCAGGATGAACGTTCTTACTAAAAAAAAATAATTATCGAACAGAGTTGTGAAACAGAAAATAAACAACTCCGACTATATTTCTATCACTTTTTAGAATTCCGATCCAGGCTTGGCTTATCTGTACCATATGACGTGATGTAAGATTTAAGGACGTGTTCCCAGAATTATTTCTATAATATGAATTACCTAGGAGAAATTAAATATTGCGATCGTAAAGTAAAATTATTTTCATTTCGAATCTGAGCTTAAAAATAAAAAAATCATTATATAATTCATTGATTTTTTTATTTAACTTTAAAAAAAAAGGTTACAACTTAATATAAAAATAGCTCAAAAAAAGTAATCAATTATAGTGATGAATTGTTTACTCTTTTAACCTATTATACAAATTAAAAAAAAAAAAATGTTAGAGATTAATGTAGCCAAAAACTATGATTGTGCCTTAATAGAAAGAGATATAGTATAGACTTTTTTTTGTGTAACTTACCTTTCTTATTATTAAAAAGCGGTTTATCTATTGCAAACAAATTAATTTCATGAATTAATTAATGAAACGAACGGCCCGATATTAATAACTGATTAAATAGTTGATACGTGCCTATTTTTTGTTCATTAAACTTATTGTTAATAACTATACAAACACTAATTCGCAATTCCCATCAGAAATTATTGAATAGGGTTGAGCTTCATTAGGGATTATTCCTAGGCATTGGGATAGATATTTCTACAATACCGGATTCGCATTCATCAGATCGCCCATATCACGCAACTATCGATTTTAAGATAAAAAGCTTTCAAATTGAGAAGGTGCATCCAGTTTGTTTAAAAATAAAAAAGAGAAAAAAATTGTTTATTGGGAATTCCCATTGAAAACCTGTTTATGAACTGCAACGGAAATGAATAATTTATCCTATAATATATTCATTTTTACTCTAAAGTTTTATGTTAAAATATTATGTTGTAGATTAAGAATCAATCCTATAAGGACTAGGTATTTGAAATAAAAAAGTCATTTCTAGGCCGAATACTAAAATAAATAAGGCGAATACGGAAAGTCGTACTAAACTGAAATTTCAAAAATAAAAATACAACTGTACGCCTGAGATGTTATACAATTTTTTTCCACTAAAATCGGTTGACCAGAAGTTCAAATTTATACCATGCAGTTTGCACCATACAGAACTGCAAAGGGAGTCGTCAGAATCAATGGTAGAGAATCCAAATCATTTCCTCTTGATAGAGGAGTCAGACAGGGGGACAGTCTTAGCCCTCTCCTATTCTTGATTCTGATGGACGAGATCCATAAAGTCTGCAAGCGAAGAACGGCATGGACTGAAATAGGAAAATGGAAGATGCAGACAGTTCTGGTGAAATGCCTCCTATATGCCGGTGACATTGTTCTATTAGCGGACACAAAAGAAAAGCTGCAACAAGCTCTGGTGGAATGGGAGGCAGAACTATTGCGTAAGGGAATGTCCATCAACGACTCCAAAAGTAAGATTCTGGTTCTCTCACGGAATGAAGAAGAAAATGTTGAAATGGTATGCAATAGGAAGACCTAGAAGTGGTAAATGAATTCAATTACCTGGGAACCAATATAGACAGGTCTGGCAGAATTGACCAAGAGATTGCAAATAGGATCAATAAAGCGAACCAGGTGTACTACCAAATCAACAATAGTATAATAGGACACCGTGAAGTAGGGCGAGATGTTAAGATGCACATCTATAAAGCCATTTACCTACCAGTGCTTACATATGGAGGCGAGAGTTGGGTGATGCTCGACAAACATATCAGCCGAATCACTGCTGCTGAAATGAAATTTTTACGTAGAGCAGCGGGAAAGACAAGGCGAGATTGTGTCCGGAACAATAGAATCAGAGAGCAACTCGAGGTACCACCATTGAAGACGATAATGGAAAACAGGCAATTAAAATGGTTTAGTCATGTCTGCCGCATGGACGAAATAAGGGAACCCAGAAAGACACTGGAAGCAAGACCTACAGGAAGAAGACCACGTGGCCGACCTAGAATTTCCTATCAGGATATGGTCCAGAGGATTGGGAGTAACAGGGGCAAGACCCTTGTAGAAATAAAACGACTCAGCGGAGACCGGGATAACTGGCAGCGCTGGATCGAGGCCCCTCTACGCCAATAATGGCTCGAAGAGGAAGATAAAGAAGAGAAGAAGAAGTTTGCACCTTTTATAATATTCTAAAAAATGAACTCTCATCATCATCTTTTCCTGATAATCCTCTGATGCGCCTGAAAAGACAGTGGCCTCAAGACCAATTATTAAAATAAACATTACAGTGTTACCTAAGAAAATGATTGAAGTGTCACCACTGAGTAGCCTTTTTACAAAACTATTTCATGCCTATATTTGTAATTTTAGCCCTTTTACCTGTATATGTTGTATATACTGTTGTAAATATATATATATATATTGATTTTAACTGCTTAGGTATGTGAGAGTGGTGTGTTGTCCGCACCAGACTTTATACAACCTATTATATTCAGTGGACTAGCATATTAATTTGAATTATCGGGATACCATTGTATTTTCCTGACTATAGTGTATTTTAATCGAAACGATTATGCACACAATTTATTTACGCGTTCTCAAGTCCTCTTACATTTACTCAATTGAAGAGTCATTAGTAGACTTGAATAAGAGGGCATATTATTGGCGAGGAGAGACTGCTTATGTTGACTGGAACTGGAACCCATCCAGTCCATCATGGAACTGCTAAGTACTAAGTTGTGCTTAGGCGATGTCGTAAAATTGAGTTTATCGCTGGATACATATAGTTTGTAGAGCAAATCAACTTGTTATATATTTGAATATTCAGACATCTAACAGGCCACGGTGGGATATATGTAAAGTCAATTGTGAAATATTTCGTTTTAACTTATCATTCGCTAATTTGTTTTTTAAAAATTCCATTGTTCTTCATATTATTTATCATGCGCACTAATATGAAATTGACATAGATATGAATGTGATCAAGGTTGTTATATTTATATATATATATATATATATATATATATATATATATATATATATATATATATATATTTTATTTATTTTACATACATATATTTCGTCTCTTCTTTATTTATCCCTATTAATTATCCTTGCAATTTTTATTTATTTTTGATTCATTTTTTTATTTATTTTATTTTTTTCATTTACGATGTACATATGGGGTGAATTATTTCATCTAGTTGTAATACTCACTACCCCAAGGCAGATTGTATTATCTCTTAATAAATATATAAATTGAACAATGTGAAATTGTGTGTTTGGTTGGAACCTATTTTATATAATATGCAGTTGAAAGAATTTGAAAACCAACTAAAGATCTTTTCTTCTTTTACTTATTTTTTAAAATGTATTTTTGTATTTTTCGGACATATCAGGAGTAATATAGATGTATGATATACCGTTTTAAAGCTCACTTTTTCAAATAAAAATATTATCTTATATCAAAATTTGTAAAAAGTAGTGTAACTTGACAAAAAGGGCTGTTTATTTACTGTTTATTATACATAACAATTTTATATTGTTACAAAATTTAATCTAAATCATATGTTTTCAATGAAACAGAATATACTTTTTTTATATAAATTGAGACGTTGATTTCCAAAATTTACTATATCCATTCTACAAAATTTTACTGGAAGCGCGAAAATCTCTCATTACTATATTATTAAGCCAACTCGTTTGATTCTTTTCGTATTAATATCTAGAATTATTATTTTACTTTATTAATAACACTATTTCAAAGTTATAAAATGAAAAGTTTTAGTATGATTAGGGACGAAATTAAATGTGAAATTAGTACCTTTAGAAAATCACGTTTTTAAAGGACTTGAGTGTTCGGTGTTTAGAAGCAAATGAAAGATTCAGATAAAACTAAATGATGCGAATACAAATATATCTATTTCGTAAAAAATGTCCTTTAGTACCTTTTGGAATTCGACTTTATACTTTCTTCGACTTTTTTATTTTTAATAGTTCTTTTATTGATTTTAACAGCCGAAGTAAGTGAAAATCGGGTGTTTCTTGCACCAGATTTCTGTAATACGAACGATAGTTAAATTATTTAGATATTGTTTATACCAAAAACACTAAAATCGTGATTAAAAAAAATGTGAGAGTGGGGGAGGAGGGTAAAAATTTGGTTTTATATATATTTTTATGCTTAATAAAAGAAAAAAAAACATTTTCGATAAAAAACAAACAAAAAATTCTGTATTGGGGCATCCAAATCACCTTGCGGTATGAAACATACTTTAAAGCCTATTCTCATTAAGCTACCAAATATACATTAAAAATTTTATAAAACTCCAGCCGTTTCGGAGGAGTATGACCAAAAACAACTTGACACAAGATTTTTCTATATTACTTTTCAATTCCAGGTACCATATTGTTATTACTTTTTTTTTTCTTTTATTTACTAACTATCTACGGCTTTTCTCGCGATTATTTCATTTTTCATTAATTTATATGCGTTTACAGTAGAATTAACTATAAACTATATAAAAAATCTGTTACTCTTCAAACTATTTGTATGCACAACGAATAATGAGTTGTATTAAATGTCAAATTGTAATTGCATTCAGTCAAATTTACTGTAACTTGCCAATATAAGTAGGGATACCCATAATTACTCAAAACGTTTTAGGTATTAGTCCCATTCGTGAGTGGAGCTTACAATAAGAAAAACCGTGTAACTATAGGTTTGAAAATAATTTTGGGGTTCGCCAATTTCAATGTAATAAATATATAAAATAAAATTTCTAAAAATAAATAAAAGTGTTAATAGTAGCAATGTTGAGTGGGCTTGTACTATAGAAATGTACCTTAGCCTTGAGTTTCTCTTTTAACTATGACTGTCTATGATAATAATAATAATATAACAACAGGCCTACCGAACCCGAAGGTTCAATGCCGATACCACCAAAGATTACTGTTCAAGCCCAAGCTCCCGAGATCAGCCTTAACCCAATCCTCCCATCGACGCTTCGGCCTACCTTTCGGACGCCTACCAGTCGGTTCAGCGAGTACTAAATCTCACGGAACTCGTTCCAGTAACTTTACTCGCCTTGTCAATGATAAATAAAAGATTATTATTTCATGTCTGATATCAATTTTATTTACTAAGTTACTATAACATACCAGTACTAAGTAGTCACATCGGAATTATTCAATACGATCGTTTTATTTTTAAAAACATATCCATTGTATAATATAATAAAGCCTTTCTCTAGAATTACCCGCTTTTTGTTATTATTTATTTATTTTATTTTTTTTAGGATTCAGGATTAAAACGAAATGTTTTTCAGCAACTTAAGATTTTTTTAAACAAACTAATAACAATACAACATGTTTCTAATAGAATCTACACAGGAAACCTTGATACGATGCCCGATTTCCTTGAATACAATATATTTGTTATAAATAAGTAAACTCTTTTTGTTTTTGTCACGTACACATAGATCTTTTCGCTAAGTTACTTGGACTTGTTTATTTGGACTCAGGGGACCCTAAATACTATATAAAATATTTTCTTATATCAGATTTATTTAATATTTATAGAATATTTACTTTAGCTAACTAAATATAAAGCATTTAATTTAATTGCTTATAAAGAGAGCGAAAATAAAGTCGACATAATGTTAATACATTAGTAGCACTATGGCCTATAAAGACGAACTGCGACTCAGCTGAAAATTTCATTTTACTGAAACATTTCGTTCATTTCAATGTTTCTGTTATTGCCAGCTATTTCAAGTGGAAATTATTAAGAAGGGTGTTTGTTTCATGATAAAAGCTGTAATAGGGCTTTGAAATCCCTTCATTTTAGGATTTGACGAGCTACAGCCGGCAAAATTCTATTTGCTTTTTTATCTCTTTGGATGTCTTCCGTTCGGATTGATTTCTAATGCCATCTGTCTTTGACTGAGAATGTCAATAAAGAAATCAAGGGGCGGGACCCTGAGACTAGTGAATGCCACTTTTCCGCTTTATACTGTCAAGTATGTCGAGAATGTTATTACTTCCTTATAAATATCGGAAGAGTGCAGGATGGAACTATTCAGCACTATTCAACTGTTATTCGGTCGCGGATTTCAATTCCCAGCTATGGTAGAACGACTGTTTATTATTTAAGAAATCGTTTTATTATTTATTTATTTTTTTTATTTATTTGGTTTTTTTTATTGTTTTTTTTATAGTTTTTTTTTTTTTATTATATATATTTAGAACTGTATTAACAAAAAAATGAGACCCTCCTGAGGCAGACCCAGCCTCTATAAAGTGGGTACCCAAATTAATTGGGGAAAAACCTGGCGGCTGAGCGTGATTAAGGCCTAATCACCTCATTGCACTGCCGTTGGCCTAGAAACAGTACGAATCTCTATATGTACTGAGCCCAAGACCCTTCATGGGTTGTAGTGGTACAGGTTTTTTTTTTTTTATTAACAAAAAAAATACATCAAGTAAATGTGAACATTGAGATATGGACATGATAGGCGTGAGAAGAATCTACCCACTTCAAAGTTTATCCAGATAAGTAGATCTCGAGGCCATCGTCTTTTCATCCGCCTCGGAGGACGATCAGGAATAGAAGGAGATGAGAGGTTGCGGACAAGTAGGTTTGGGTGAACTGGTAATTTGGAGTGAAAGGAAGTATATCTTTATACAGGCTAAGTGTGCAACTAATGGGATATTTAGGTCTCTATGGAGTATCCAAGGAGTATGGAGGGTCCAAGAGGAATTTGATGGATCCCGAGGAAATACTTTAAGGAACTATAGCATTTACCAAAGTTTCGGAAAGCCTTAAAAAAAGAAAATCTGACACATGGGACACAAAAAAACTATTTTACTATTCTATAGTACTAGGCACGCTGTTATGCAGCACACAAGTGTGGGGAGTGTATTGTATAATAATAATAATAGGCTTAGCGAACCCGAAGGTTCGATGCCGATACTACCAAAGTCCGCCTACTCAGACTCGTCCAATGTTCATCATTCAAGCCCAAGCCCCCGAGATCAGCCTTAACGCAATCCTCCCATCTAAGTGTATTGTATATACTAAGATTTTTTAAAAGATTACTCTCACTTCCAAAAAAAAAAAAATAATAATTAAATAAATAGAATTTAAAAAAACATAATATTAATCCGAAGATTCGATGCCGATACCACCAAACTCCGCCTGCACAGTCTCGTCCAATGTTCACCGTTCAAGCCCAGGCCCCCAGATCAGCCTTAACGCAATGCTCCCATCGACGTTTCGGCCTTGAGGCCAGTTCAGAAGCAGTTCGTCTTTATAGGCCATAGTGCTACTAATGTACTAACATTAGGTCGACTTTATTTTCGCTCTCTTTGTAAGCATTTAAATAAAATGCTTTATATTTAGTTAGCTAAAGTAAATATTCTATAAGTATGAAATAAATCTGATATAAGAAAATACTTTATATGATATTTCAACTGTACAAACCTGTTATTCTTAAGGAACCCACCCAGTCCCGGAATAAAACTTATTTTTGATTCTATTCTATTCTAAAATGCAATTATTTATAACAAATATATAGTATTTAAGAAAATCGGACATCGTTTTTATGTTTCCTGTGTAGATGCTTATTGGAAAAATGTTCAATTGTTATTAGTTTGTTAAGTTGCTAAAAAACATTTCGTTTTAATCCTTAATCCAAAAAAAATATAATAAATAAATAATAATAGGCTTACCAAACCCGAATGTTCGATGCCGATACCACCAAACTCCGCCTGCATAGTTTCGTCCAACGTTCACCGTTCAAGCCCAGGCTCCCGAGATCAGCCTTTACGCAATCCTCCCATCGACGTTTCGGCCTACCCTTTCGGACGCCTACCAGTCGGATCAGCGAATACCAACTTTCTCGGAATCCGATCCTCACCGAGCCCAGCAACTTTACCCGCCCATTTGAGTCTCCGCAATGCTATCAACTCTATTATATTCACAAGTTACAAGCTCCGCAATTGTGCAACCTTCTAAAGTCCCAAGTGGCCTTATCTCTCATCGGACCAAGTATTTTAGGCATTACATCGATATATCTTATTTAATTAAAATACTTTTCGAGTAAAAATGCATAATATAAAGTAGCACTATAGGTTAGCTGATTATAATGAAAAAGTTACTGTAACATCACGGGCAGAGAGTTCACGATAATTTGAAATTTCAATTTCGTAACTCTTTTTGTTTTTGTCACGAACACATAGACCTTTTCCGCGTGGCTTGATTATTTGGACTCAGGGGACTGTAAAAAGTGTATTACCGTTGACATCTCAAATTCGAAAATGTTCACGATCGCAATACTGTCCCTCACTACATATTTCATATATGCGTGAGTGGAGAGACAAAAGTCTATTTAATATATATTTTTAGAGTTTATTGAAGGAATCGATCGCAGGTCAAGTTTTTAAAAAGTCGGGCAGACTCCTTAGAGGGAATAGAAAACTGGTGCAGATAATCGAGATAAGGGAGATCGATACAAGGCTGCTCTTGGATGATTATTTGCAGAAGTCAGTAAAAAAAAGGCTGAAAAGGAAAGGAAATATTAGGATTTTGCGGAAGAATTAAAACATTCTGTGGATTAAAGAGCTGTGGGGTATTGTCAATAATCGTTTTTTACAATGGTTTAATCCAGAGGAGGCACGCTTCACTCTGCCCACAGTCAGGACTATTTCGCGATGATTCTAGATAAGGTTCTGTAAGCAATATTTTTGGAAAATGTTAAAACATTCATTTTCTAAAAAATTAGCAATTTGAGCCTAACAATTGACTGTTGGAGGGCTCAGCCATATTATAAATTTTTAATGAGGAAGATAGTTGCACTTCTAACTATCTTCCTCATTAAAAATTAAAAAAAACAACGCACTAATAAGTAACACTGATTTGTGTGGCAACGTTTTGACCTACACCGTGGGCCTTCTTCAAAGCTAAAAGAAATAAGATAACAACCAATACAATCTGAAAATTAATAATAAGTTAGGTACAATAAAATTATAATATAATATATGTAATATAATATAAAAACAAACAAAAATGATAGTAAAACATGGAAGCAAATATATATATATATATATATATATATATATATATATATATATATATATATATATATATATATATATATATATATGTCATAGGAAAAGTGACGTGTACCGAGAAAGGATTAAATATGGGTGACAAGATTCTGGTTTTGGGGTATGCTGATGATTTGGTACAGCTAGATGAAGACACGGAAACCATACAACTAAATACATGTGTGGTAATAAAAACAGGTAAAGAAATATGACTCGAAATAAATACCGATAAGATGAAATATATGATTAGTAGCAGAAATGGTGGCGATCTTGATGATATAAATATATTAGGACATACTTTTGAACACGTAGAGAAATTCAAGTATTTAGGTTCAATGATAACAAAAAAAAAATGAAATCCAGGAAGAAATAAAGTCCCGGTTAAAGGTGATAAATGCGTGTTATTCATTTGCTGAATTACTTAGCTCGCGGCTTCTGTCTAAAAACTTAAAAGTTAGAATGTATAAAACTATTATTCTTCCGACGGTTCTTTACGGATGTGAAACGTGGCCGCTTACTTTGAAGGATGAACAACGGCTTAAGGTTTTCGAAAATAAGTTACTGCGTAAAATATTTGGTCCGAAGAGAGATGAGGCCACTGGGGAGTTTAGAAGGTTGCACAACAAGGAATTGCGGAGTTTGCACCCTGTGAATATAATTGAGTTGATAGCATCGCGGAGACTTAAATGGGCGCATAAAGTTGTTGGGCTCGGTGAGGAACGGATTCAGAGAAAGGTAGGCCGAAGCGTCGATGGGAAAATTGCATTAAGGCTGATCTCGGGGGCTTGGGATTGACCGGCGAATATTGAACGAGTCTGTGCAGGCGAAGTTTGGTGGTATCGGCATCGAAGCTTCGGGTTCGGTAAGCCTATAATATATATATATATATATATATATATATATATATATATATATATATATATATATTATCTGATACACGGAATTTTAAAAGTAAATAGAGAGAAATGGAAACCCGATAAAACTAACTGATTGTTGTAGATAAAAATATATTAGATTATTTAGCAAAACACTTGTTTTTATCGAAACTCAATGTAATTAATTATTTTATCTTATTTCATCTCTATGTGTATTTAAAAATGCTTAAATTAATTTTAACAACGTAGGTAAGTGAAAGTCGTGTGTTGCACGCACCAGATTTTTATTTATTTTTTTGGCGCGTAATGATCCCTGTATGGTAATAATCGATATATAAAGACGACTATCGATAGTTGGTTGAGCGTTTGCTGGATCCCGTTGCCATAACAATGCTAGCTTTAGTTTAATTAAAAATTGTTGCAAAGCCACGAGATAAAAGCAGGGTCTCCTTAAGAAAATCTGAGAGAACAAATTTCTTCCGCTTCCTAACAAAATAAAATTCCTGGAGGCAGTAAGGGAAGTACTTGAACAGGAATGTTTGTGCATTACTCTCTGTCCCAAGGGCTTCTCAAAAGAGGTCAAAATTGTTGGGCGGCGTTAGAAGAAGGCAGTTAGGGCCGGCTTGGAGTTAATTTATGACGACAATCGTCAATATTAAAGTCTTCCTTGTCAGGGAAATCTAGATTGAGGCAACGTTGTAGGCAAGTTTAATATGACTGTGGTCGTTTATTTTTAGTCTCGTCCTCTCTGACTCATAAGACGTAAAAATAATTAGAAGTAATGAAATGTTTACATTTTAATTAATTTAAATAATCCCGAAAACCTTATAAAGTGAGGTTTATATGACTGTTTTTTTTTCTATCTTAAACGTAAAGCCGTGGTCATAAAAATCGCATCATTCAAAAAAAAAAAAAAAAATTGCTTTCAAAATTAAACATAGCATGTTTTTAAAAAATACTGATTACACACACAAAAAAAAATATGTATACTGAAAATTAAACGAAAACACATACAAATCAGTGAAAAGAATATATAAGTTTAAGTTCTCTTGTAAAATGAATTATAATATTAATTTTGGAAAATTTGGATGGAGTTAGGTTTGAAATAAATGGAACGTTACGGTCGTGGTGCCAGGTATAGTTGGAGACATAATAAGGAGCATTTATATTGTTCCGAGGACTTTGGATTGAAAGGATTGAATGCGTTTGATGTTAGAACGTTTAGTTGCCCCCCACAGTTCAAGTCCGTAGGTCCAGATAGGCTGCTGTATTGTCTTGTATATTAATAATTTGTTGTCAACTGTAAGTTCTGATTTTCTGTTGAGTAGTCGGTATAATCGTCAATTGAGTTCTTGTCTTTTAAGTCTTGTATGTGAGTTCCATGTCAATATTTTGTCTAATAGTGACCCAAGATACCGGACTGTATCTGAAGGAGGAATTAAAGTATTTTAAGTTTTATTGAATTTAACTAGACAATTTAATTAACAATTTAAAAAAAATTAACACTTTTTATTTAAACATAAGTCTACCTATTAACCGTTTAATTATTGAGATTTGAACAATAGTATATTTCATAGTTTAATTAGTAATAGGGTGTTATTTTTAAGCTAATTTCAACCTATTAACCATTTAATTTCCGAGAAAGTTGGTACTCGCCGAACCGACTGGTAGGCGTCCGAAAGGTAGGCCAAAGTGTCGATGGGAGGATTGCGTTAAGGCTGATCGGGATCTTGGGCTAGAACAGTGAACATTGGACAATTCTGTGGTATCGGCATCGAACCTTCGGGTTCGGTAAGCCTATTATTATAACCATTTAGTTATTGAGTTTTTAAAAATAGATATATTTTATAGTTTAATTAGTTATAAGGTTTTATTATTAAGCTAATTTTAAAAAACTTCAATAGAAATTTCTTGATTAACGTAACATTGAAATGTTAATCTATATTATTTGTAATATTCCGAAAACAGAGAGTTATATAGAATTTATTACAGTTTTATAGATGTTATGACATCACATTGCCCTGAAAATAATATTTATACTATATATATTTTTTTTTTAATATTTATTTATTGAAATTTACAACTGTAATTTATATTACAACAAGTAAATATGCTAAAAGAAAAATCACATGAGACAGACTTGTTGAGGAGCAAACCAATGGAAGCACTCCAGTAACTATTTTAAACAAGAAGGTCTCGAGGCCATCTTCTTTTCAGACGCCTCGGAGGATTATCAGGAATCGAAGAGGAAGCAAGGGTTGAAACTAGTGGGTTGGAGTGGGAATGGAGTTTGTCATAGAAGGATTGATATCTAGTTCGGGCCAAATCAGCAACATATGGAACATTTAGGTCTTTATGGATGATTTTATTTGTGACAAAGTAAGGAGCGTTGAGGATTTTACGAAGGATTTTGGATTGTAAGGATTGGATACGGGAAGAATTCGATGGTTTAGTAGAGCCCCAAAGCTCAACTCCGTATGTCCATATAGGCCTTATGATGGTCATGTAGATGAGCCTTTTGTAGTTAAGTGGAAGGTTTGAGCGTCTGTCTAGTAAGTGTTGAAGTAATCGAAAGCGGCGAGCAGTTTCCTGTCGTTTCAGTCTTGTGTGTGGATTCCATGTGAGACGTTTGTCAAGGAGCAGTCCTAGGTAGCGGATCTGTTCAACAGGGACAAGTGGAATATTATTAAAGGATACTGTGGGACAGGATGTCATTGGCTTACGACGAAGGGTAAAGGTTATTTGATGGGATTTGTTGGAATTTATTTTAATTCTCCAATTCTGACACCATATCTCAAGGTCTCTGATGTGGGATTGAAGGGTTTGAGAGGCAACAGTTGGATCGTTATTGACTGATAACACACAAGTATCATCAGCATAAGTGGAAAGGAAAGTGTTAGGATTGGTTGGGATATCAGCTGTATATACTGTGTAGAGAATGGGTCCTAGGATACTGCCTTGGGGGACACCAGCGGACGGAGTAAAAAGAGATGAGTAGAACCCATTGTGATTTATTTTGAAGGATCTGTCAGTGAGGTAGGACTGGATGATAAGGAAGTATGTTAGAGGGAGGAATTTTCGGAGTTTGTACAGCAGTCCTGGATGCCAGACTCTATCAAATGCTTGCTCTACGTCGAGAAAGGCTCCCGTGCAGTACAATCCGCGCTCCAAAGCAGAGGAGACTACATCCACCACACGATGGCACTGCTGGATTGTTGAATGGGATGTTCGGAAGCCAAACTGATGATTGGGGATAATATTATTGGAATCAAGGATAGGATATATACGTTTCAGAAGGAGTTTTTCAAGGATTTTTCCCATGATACATAAAAGAGAGATGGGGCGGTAAGAGGACGGATATTCAGGCGGCTTTTTGGGTTTATGGATCATTTTGACTATTGATGATTTCCAGGGGTTGGGAAAATATGTTGTGCGGAGTACAGCATTATAAATATAGGTAAGAAATAGGATGGCTTTTCGAGGAAGAAGTTTTAAAATTTGGGATGTGATTAGATCGGGCCCAGGAGCTTTGCGGGAAGGGAGACAGTGAATAATACTGGAAATTTCTGAGGGATGAAAAGCTTTAGGTGGAAGGGACATTTGGAGAGGAATAGTTAGTTCTGCTTCAATACATTCAAGATGAACGGGATTAAGGATATCAGGGTGAGGAATAAAAGTTTTAAGAAGGTGTTGACCAAAAAGCTGGGCTTTTTCCTCGTCGGTTCTTGTCCATCTTTGGGATTCGGTAAGAAGTGGATAGTTGCAGTCTTTGAACTTGAGCAGCTTCTTAGTGGTCGTCCATAGTGATTTGTCAGTAGTGGTGAGATTTTCTGTAAAGTTAATTAAATTTTGAATTTTGAACTTTTTAATTTCTGATTTTAATTTGTTAGTAAGTTTCGTATAATAGGTTTTGTCGGATGGGTATCTAGTCCTATGCCACCTTACCCTTGCTCGACGTTTTTCCCTTAATAAGATGCAAAAATGAGGTGGCAAGTTAGTCTGCTGTGAGTTGATAGTTGTCCTGTTTGAGGTGTTATCTTTTATACTAGTCTGTATCGATGTTGTAAGTTTTTCGATGGCTCTGTCAATGTCATTTGTTGTCTTCAGAGGAATTTTCAAGTCTAATTTATTTTCCAAATCATATCGAAATCTGTCCCAGTTGATTCGTCCTGTAATCAATGTAGAGGGAGAGGGTCTTGGAGCAAAGTTTGAATGTAATAAAAGCAAAACTGGACTATGATCTGATGAAAGGTCGTCTAAGGACTTGATGATTGCTTGGGAAGGGGAAATCTGAGAGGTAACAAATATATCTAGGATATCAGGATGTTTTTTCAGAGATGTAGGCCAATAAGTGGGGTTCGTGGGAGAAAGAATAGAGTAAGAGTTAGAGTTTGAGACATGAGAGAGGATATTACCACGGGAGTTGGAGGATCGACAACCCCATCGTTGGTGTTTAGCATTGTAGTCACCTCCAGCAATAAAGCGCGGTCCGAAGGAACGGAATAAGGATTCAAGATGGTGGTATGAAAGGACATTGCCAGGACGACAGTATACAGCTGAGAATGTTAAATGGTAAGGACGGGTTGTAATGATTACTGAGGTGGATTGAATGGCGTCAGTTGGAGTAGAAGGAATAAGGGAATGGGGTAAAGATATATGAACAAGAATGCAAGAGCCGGCATGTGAAGTATTGTCTGGATGGTCCGATCTGTAAGTAATGTAGTCACGTACGTAGAAATGTGATCTCTGAGTAAAGTGAGTTTCAGTCAGAAGTGCAATATCTATGTGATTGTCATGTAGAAAGATGTCAAGTTCGTCACGGTGGTTCAGTAGGCCATTAGCATTCCACAAAACGATAGCTAGGGGCTTTAAACTCATCGTGGGATATTAAGAGGAATTTCAGACAGGAATCTTGTGAGGAGGTTGATCAGTGGTCGAATGGTCTCTTGAATTTCGAAAAGGAAGGATGATAGAATGGATGTGATGTCGACAGGATGTTGGTTGGAAAAAGAGTAAGGGTCAGGAGGCTGAGGTGGGTAGCTGATGTGGTTATAATTGGTTGCTGGGGGATGGATACGCTGTGGTGTACGAGGAGTTGATTCGGTTTTTGAAGGCTGGGTTGGGTTTGACCGGATAGGTAGTGTGGAACTTGGGGGTGGATGCGGAGGTGGTAATTTGACCCGCAACGGAAAGTGGTGGGAAGGAATTGACTGAGGTTTAGACTGGAAAGATCTGGCCTGAGGCTTGGATTGGGAGGTCTGTTGCTTGATTTGAGAGGTCTGAGGCTTAGGTTGGGAGACCCGAGGCGCCTGAGGTTGTTGTTTTCTCGTTGTTTCTGATTGAGGATTAAGGTCCTGTGGTGGTCCTGTTGACGTGGATGGTTGCTGGGTGGTGGCTTGAGTTGGTATTTTATCCAATTCAGGAAAAATAGCCGAAGATTGAAAACTCAGGAGGCTGGATGTAACTCTTTTCCGGGCGTTTAACTGCTATATGTAGAGTACGGTTTCTGAGCTGACTTTTGTAGACGGAGCATCCTCTGTAGCTAGCCGGGTGTCCTTCTCCACAGAGAGCGCATTCTGCTGGCTCATCTCTAGGTCTGCTACATTCGTTAGAGGCGTGCGGGCCGGCACATTTGACGCACCTGACCTGGTGGTGACAGTAACTCTTTGTATGCCCCAAATTTTGACATTTGGTGCATTGAACAAAGATATTTTTTTGTCTCGGCTCCTCAAATTTAACAGTTGAGTAAACTAGCCGGTTGATATTAAAAATGTCTGAATTATTTGTCGATGGCTCTAAATCCACGAAAAATAACGGTAAAGGGTATTTATCCGTAGGGTGTAATACACATGACACATTTCTTACAATGTGACCGATTTCTTCTAATTCTTCTTTTATAACATTTGTAGGGGTTGTTGAATGGAGACCCCGTAAGACTGCTCTGTAGGATTTTTCCTGTTTCAACTGGTAACAGTGAAAATCATATTATTTAAATGTGAGGTGGCTGATCAATGTTTTATAGGTTTCTTTGGAAGTGGTGTTTATTTTTACGTCACCGACTCGAGAGAAACATCGAAAATTAGTTGGTCCTATTAAATTCGCTATTTCTTTGCTAAATTGTAAGAAATTTTCTATTTTCGATACGTAAACGGGTGGTGGCTTGGGATCGGTAAAACCCTGTGGCGCCTGAATCGGATTTGGTTTATTTAGCGTGGTAGTTGGGTTATTGCTTGCTGAGGTACCTGGTTTCGATATGTCTGATGTAATGGCTGCAGTAGATTGGCTGCGAGTGATAGGTTGAGATTTATTTTGAGGTGGCATTTTAGTTTTTGACGATTTGTTTTTTTTCTTGTTCGGTGAATTGCTGGCTGAATTCGGGGCAGAATGGCGATTTCTTTTTTTTAGAGTACGTCGTTTTAAATATTGGGAGTCGGTTTCGCTTATTTCCGAAAATTGTGTCTCTTCCTCAGTCTCGTCATTTGAGGTTTGCTCTAAATCCATATTTAATGATTACAAAAATTAGAGTCAGTAATGAAATAATATCAATTTGAAAAAAAAAAAAAAAAAAATACTAAAGAAAAAAAGAAAAAATATATATGACCTATATATTAAAAAAAAATTAATTAATCCTTAAAAATTAAATTATTTACATAAATATATACAATAAAATAAAAAGAACATTTTAGGAAGAAAAAAAAATTATAAAAGGAAAAAAGAGAAAAAAAAAAGAACTTCTATAGTCTCTATACGAACTGAGGACGGCTGGAAGCAGGTAGGTTGCCAGGCTGGCCGTGAAGTTGGTGATAAGAGCCAGAGGATTAAGTGCCTCGTGGCAGCCTTAACTCAGTACCACCTCGTAATTGAGCTAGTTATAAATTAAAACACACTCACCTCAGTGTTCGACATCGTTATCATGTCCAAATGTTCTTAATATCACCTTTTACAAAGACTGAAAACTGTTCATAACGATTCACAATAAATATAGAGTTACAATGATAGAGCGATATGAATTCAGTATTTCACTGTCGGCCATGACACTTACTATATATATAAATTTATTTTTTTTTTTTATTTTTTTTTTTTTTATAACTTAGTTACGAAATTATAGATATTCTTAACATTAAGCAGGTTTACGAATACAATCTTATAGGTAATCTCTTAGACCTTTGCATGTTTATTTAGAACTTCTAAAATTAAGAAATATGGATTAAGACCAAGAATTTTAATTACATTATATCGTGAATAGGTGACATTACAGTTAAAACACATGATTTCCTGTCATTACTAAATGCAAATAAAGTGATAATGAGCTCAATGTGGGTTAGTTAACTATAGATAAAATAAATTTTGTGAAAAAATAAAATAAAAGTTGTGAATTTCAATAAAAAATACTTATTTAATTAATTTAATCAAAAGATTTATTTCTTATATCATGAATATTTTTGAGGCACAGACCCACTGCTTGGCTGTACTTACTTTTTGATAATAATTCAAAATCTAATAAAAGAAATTTAATTGAGGATGTATAGTCGACTGTAGTAACTATTACAGGTGAAATGATCAGGAGTCAGTCTTTTCTAAATTTTTTAATTTTGCCAACGTTTCGGCTCAAGCTTGTGAGCCATCATCAGGGCTACAAACATCAGAAGAAAAGAGATACATATATGTATATATCTATATATACATCTATATATATGGCTCACAACCTTGAGCCGAAACGTTGGCAAAATAAAAATATTTAGAAAAAGACTAAATCCTGATCATCTTACCTATAATATAAAAGAAATTTAATAACAGATTACCCTCCCCCCTTTTGTTTCTAATTATTATTGTATTTGTCAATTGTCTAATTACTGTTTCACTTTGTTTTTAATCATAAGTATATTTATTTTGATTATCATCTTTATATATTGTATTCTACTACTGGTTGTTATCTTTTTTTCTTTTTTTTTATAGCCCTGAAGAATGTCTATAATTTAAGCTAAAACGTAGGCATCATTAAATTAAGTTTATACTTAATTATATAATCATTTGACTGAAACCCTCAACTAAGTTATCCCAGTTAACCATTCTCACTTTATCATTATTAAATATAAACAATTTTTCATAATTTTCTTAAATTAAAAAAAAAAAATGTATAAATGTAGTTCTGTCCTAATTGAGACAAATTGTAGCATTTCTAAATACAACCTTTGATTTAAAAAAAAAAATTATAAATATTTAAAAGAACAGGTATATATATGAAATGAGGTAAATATGAAACATTTATGCTATCCTAGGCAATTTAAATTTTAGGACAATTGAGTTTTTGCATCCATTGAAGCGCTGAAATGGGAAGGCGCATCTAGTGATGCATAATTCAGATAGACGTTGATTCTGACGCCTTGATGAGTGATTAGCTATTGACAAGATAGACAATATCCCTCAACCCTCAACCCTCATACTGTCAATTTGAGCAATCCTATCTCTATCCGAGCCAATCAGAGGGGTGTCAAAGCCAATCGTTCATATAAAAAGAGAAAATTTAAACAATTTAAATTTCAAGAACTAAAAATATTGTTGACGAAACAGGGAAGTAAAGTTATCGTTTGAAATAATCGTGTAATCCAAAAATTATTCTGTATTTTAACATGATGTATATGAAAACAATAATTTATATTTTATCACTTGGTGAGGTTTTGGGGGGTAGCATAGAGCACTGGACTACTAATCCAGCTTTCTGGTTCGAGCATAGCTGTAGTAGGGTAAACATTTTTTATATATTTTTAATTCTTTATTGAATGAGAAATAATAAAATTCGCCACACTCTAGCGCAATAAGTATAATAATAATAGGCTTACCGAACCCGAATATTCGATGCCGATACTACCAAACTCCGCCTGCATAGTCTCGTCCAACGTTCACTGTTCAAGCCCAGCCTCCCGAGATCAGCCTTTACGCAATCCTCCCATCAACGTTTCGGCCTACCTTTCGGACGCCTACCATTCGGATCAGCGAATACCAACTTTCTCGGAATCCGATCCTCACCGAGCCCAACAACTTTACTCGCCCATTTGAGTCTCCGCGATGCTATCAACTCTATTATATTCACAAGTTACATGCTCTGCAATTGTGCAACCTTCTAAAGTCCCCAGTGGCCTCATCTTTCTTCGGACCAAATATTTTACGCGGTACCTTATTTTCGAAAACCTTAAGCCTTTGTTCATCCTTCAACGTAAGCGGTATCGTTAAATACTGATAAGACAATAAGTATAAAAGTTATTAAAAAAAACCACCCATACCATACGTACAAAGTGAACAGAAACAAAATAATTAGGTACAAACGTTAAATTTAAAAACTTTGGTGCGCACAACACACGACTTTCACTTAATTCGATAAATTTAATTTTAGAACCATAAAATAGAGGTGAAAACATTTAAAAGAATTATAATCAGTTTCGTTAGAAACATACACTTTAGATTAATTAATATAACAATATAAAATTGTTATGTAAAATAATCAGGGGAGCCCTTGGCTGAGTGGCTAGCGTGCTGGTCTCTCAGGCTACAGGTTGTGAGTTCGAATCCTAGTTCCGACGGGGCTTTTATAAGGATGTATTTAAATGGGGATTCACTCACAGCCTCTCCCCCGGGAATGTGAGACCCGTCAGCTAAATGTGAAATTTAACAAAAGATGACCCTCCCCCCTTTTGTTTCTAATTATTATTATATTTGTCAATTGTCATAACTACTGTTTCACTTTGTTTTTAATTATCAGTATGTTTCTTTAACTTATCATCTTTATATATTGTATTCTACTACTGGTTATCTTTTGGTTTTTTATAGCCCTGAAGAAGGCCTACAATTTAGGCCGAAACGTCGGCACCATTAAATTAATTTTATACTTAATTGTTTGTTCATTTGATTGCACTCTCAACTAGCTTCTAACATTAAGAAATAATTATATCAAATATATATTGAGTTGTAAAATAATTTTGTAGAGTTTTATACTGGTGTTTTCAATTCTTGTCTATATTTTTAATCAATTTTATATGACCCGTTTTGATCTTTTACATGTTGCCATATTTTAGGTTTTTTTTTAAATTTTAATTGAGTCACTATCATCTGTTTAAAACTAGCAATTTCTTGTAAGGCATCATCACCATGCACACTGGAACGTTTGTTAAACGTCTGTAGAGCGGATTTTCCTTTTCGGAAATAAAAAAATCATTAAACGATAAAAATTAATTTTTTTTCTCTTCCATTTTGAGCAAGCAAAATGCCACTTAACAATAAGGGATCGTAGTTTAAATGTAAGCATAAAAGCACCTAAACTAATCCTTTTTTTATTATATGTAAACATTATTGAAGGTGATTTGATAAACACAGAGAGGACTTAATTGAAATATTGAAAAACGTTACGAACTTACTTCACAACTCAATACAAAGTTTAAAACCAAATGATCATATTAAAAGCACGCATACCTAAATACATTTTTGTAACGAGTAGGGATCCTAGACTAGGCCTATCCCCCTCATATACAAAGAAAAAACCGAACCCAAGGAATCCCACTCTTCTGTCTCAGCTGCGTCACAGGTCTCACACTCAGCGAAAGCTACAAACATATAGCATATGAGGGTAGACTTTGTCAAGTTTCCGAAATGAAGTGCAAATATTTACAAAATTTCTCGAGCTCACTGCTGTTTCAACCTTCTAGATAGAAATCTAAGAGGATTATTGGGATGGGAGGAGCTGGATAAGGATTGAGTAGTGATTCCTAAAAAGTGGTCAGGGGACGACTGGGGGTCCTCAGACAGTTATGGAATTACACACTTACATACACTGATATAACTTTATTTGTATTGACAATATGAAAACAGCGTCCTTAATATTATAAAATTCTATAAATGTAACATTATGACATCTTGAAGCGGAGTGCTCTGGCTCTAGAATTTGGGGAGTACTTATAGGAAGAGATAGTAGAGAGGATGGTGGAAGGAGAAAAAGATCAAATGAAGGGATTCGTATTGTGGGACATATGATATCGCTTAATATCCATAACGTCAAAGTACTTCCTGGAGGCAAGATATTTGAAGTATCTTGGGCGAAAGCCCCTCAAGGTTATCGGAGGTAGACAAAGTGAGGGAGAGGCATCCTTTGTATTTATGGGAAATATTAATATTTTAAGAGACAAAGGGAGTAATGAATATTTAAATATCACATAAGTAATTATTGAATGTTACTTTAGCTGATGAGCCAATCTCATTCCATAATTATACAATGACCATGGGGCCTGCGAAATGTCATTGGGAAATTTGTTTAAACTACTAAATAAACATTCGAAGTGATTTATTTGCTTGTGTTTACTGATAACTACACAATCACATTTGTCAAATTAGTCATTTTGAAAATGATGAGATTAAAGGACACATATCATTTGGCAATATAATGGACAATATTTGATTTCATTATGAGTGTTTGATTAAATATAAATCTTGTATTACTTCTAATTTTTAATAATCCAATGATTCTCACACAAGACTGAAAAGACAAGAAACTGCTCGAAGATATCGATTACTACAACACTTACTAGAAAAATGTTCAAAACTTCTAGTATTTTACAAAAGACTCATCTACATCACAATTATCAGACCTATTTGGACATATGAAATCGAGCTTTGGGGCTCCTAACAATCCAAAATCCTTCGCAAAATCCTGAATGCTCCTCATTTTGTAACAAATCAACTCCTCCATAATGACCTAAACATCCCATTTTT
Source organism: Piezodorus guildinii (assembly GCA_023052935.1). Taxonomy (NCBI): domain Eukaryota; kingdom Metazoa; phylum Arthropoda; class Insecta; order Hemiptera; family Pentatomidae; genus Piezodorus; species Piezodorus guildinii. The sequence goes on along the minus strand of CM041295.1, from coordinate 27,938,806 downwards.
TGCAGACGTAGCCCGTGATAGATACTCCTCTTTCCATTCTAAACTCCTTGCCCATACAAACCCACTTGTCCGTAACTTATCTTCCTCAGATATCCCTGATAACCCTCCAAGGCGACTGAAAAGAAGGTGGTCTCGGAACTGGGTAGTTCTTTCTCAAGACATTTTCATGACTTTATTTTCATGCTACACATTTACTTATTGTATTCTTTAGTACAGTTGTAAATTACTATAAATAAATAGAAAAAAAATAAATAAAAAATAATCCAATGTTTTGCGGTTTGAAGTAAACTCATTACCAGTTTTTATTTTCGTTCTTCTACTTGGTCATTTCGGCCATAATGTGTTTGGGTAGGAGTGGTATTTCGTAGTATATGTGCGTGATACGATGTAGTCCTTAGGGTTCCTTTGCAAGTTAATGATGGTGCTACACCAATTACCTTCTTTATTTTTGAAGTTCAGTGTCTGGCTTTGGTTTGTCTTTTAATGCCACGCTACACTCATTTGACATACAGACATACATCTTCATACAGCATCCCACTATTAGCCACTTGCAACGCAAGTTATAGCAATATAGATTTTGTGTGTGAACATTTTTTGTTGGAAATCACTGAGCAAAAGGGTGGTTCTAATGGAATTTGAAGAAGCAGAATGTTGTTGAATGATAAGTAGAACAATGTTAGAACTATTGCTCGAAGGACTTTGAATTGAAAGGTTTGATGTTAAAAAAAAATTCTGTTCCTCTTAGTTCAAGATCGTAGGTCCAGATTTCAGAATTGTCTTGTAAATTAGCAATTATTTTTCAAAACAGAGCTTAGATTTATAAAACTAATTGATATTAGAATTAGGCATATTTTATGAAGATATCACATTAATGATATCACTCATCTCCGAAAACAAAACTACCGAGCCTCTTCAGCGAAACAATTATATGATTTAATAAAAATAATAATAATGTCAGCGAACCTAAAGATTTGATGACAGTAAAACTAATCTTGGCTGACAAATTAACACAATAACTAGGATCCAAGCCCAAACTCCGAGATATGACTAAATATAATCCTCGGTTTACCTTACTTCAGCGCATATCAACTTATTCGGTATTTTTTCTTCCCTAGTTTAACCGGAAAGTAATTAAAATGTCTCTTTTTTTTATAAAATAAGTTAAATAAATTTAATTGTGAAGGCTGTTTATGTTACAAAATTTTTTTTTTTTTTATAACAATATCAATCTTTATTTATATAGCATACATCTGAACAGTATTTAAAAACATTGATTGGAAATCCATTACAATGCGCTACTCATTTGCTAAAATTTATTTTGTACATCATTGGTTTTTATTGTTGGTAAAAATTAAAAAAACCCAACTAAGAAAAGAAAACAAAAAAAAAAGAGAAACTAAAAAAGAAATAATCAGATAGAAATAAAAATTAAAATAAATAATTAAACAAAATTATAGTTATTAAAATCATATGATGGAATTGAGTAATTTAGAATATTATAACAGTATATGTTTAGTTCTCTTATGTCTATATTTAGGGGTTGATAGTTTAGTATAATTACCAATTTGTTTTATAAGGGTATCCTCTGTCAGATGGCATTTTCAGAAAAATGATTGTGTTTGTTGGTGTATAAATTCTTGTATTGTTAGGGATGTCCAGATCTTTGTGCATGGTAGTTATTGTCGTGTATGGTGGATAATTGTTAATTATTCTGAGCATCTATTTTGTAGTAATTGCAATTTTTTAATATGTGTTTTGCTTGTAAGACTCCAAGCTGGGCATGCAATGTAATTATAGCTCTGATAACAGATTTATATAAAATTATTTTGTTTTCTGGTGTTAATTGTAATGTTTATTAAAGTAGGGGTACATTTTATATAATAATTTAGGGCACTATTTATTTTATTGTCTACGTGACGTTTGAAAGTAGTTATAGTCTAGGGTGACTCCTAAATACTTAACGTGTTTTGAAATTACTACTACTAGTTCTGCAATAAAGACTGTTGCAAAAGTTGAACTTAGTTTACATCCTTTGGTATTATTCAGATAATCCTCACCTCTTTAATATTATTTTCTTTACATGTAAGGGTAATAATCCCAATCAGTTGTATTTGTTCGCTCAGTTAACATGGAGTGGTGATACAAACAAAAAAGGAATAGCTGTGATTGCCTATCACAAAGTTAAAATGTAGGTAAGAGATTTTTAACATTTCGAAACCTTTGAGTATCAACCATATGTTGTATAAATGCATACAATGAGACCCTATCTGTATGTGACAGACTTCGACCCTGCACTGTGAGAACGGCAAATCCTATCAGAGGCGTGGCTGCTGGATGGAAAAAGCAGACATTCCATTCGAAAATAACAAATCAACATCTAGGGAAATGGGAATATTTGTCATATCACTGTCTCGCATAATAAAAAGTGACCTAGGATGGGTGCATTTCAAAGAATTACAGAACTAAGGCTAACCACTTCCCTAAAACAAATTAGAGTGGATAGATAGGAAGTCCTTCTTGGCCGTTACACCAATAGTCTTTATCGGAAGATTCTGTTTAGCGATGAGAAAATTCTTACAATCTAAGAAAAATTTAATCACCAGAATGATCGTGTGTAAGGACAAAGCTCTAACGAAGTCATTAGAAATAATATTGCTTTATTGAGAAGTAATACAATCTGCCACTATCTTGGGCAATAAGTATTAGAGATAAAAGAAGTCATTCATTCCATATGTACAAATTAAAACAAAAAATAAATAAAATACCTCAATAACAAATGAAAAATAAATAAATAAAAATAAAATGAAATAAAAGAAAATAATTATAATCTTGGCCACTTTCATAGTTATATACAATATTTACATACTGCCCCTGGGAACTCCGAATCGAACCTTGATCCAGAAATGGATGCCGAGGCACTATGTCAGGGACTCCAGGCCTCTCAGTCAGCCGCGTCACCAATCTAGTCAGTGGGGCTCTCAGGCATGAGTGGAGAAATTGGCTATTGCCAGCACTCCAGTTGCGTATTTATAAGAGATCTCTCGGCCACTGCCGCCTCAACCTACGTGGAGGGTTGTAAGGATGGTTGGTACTAGATAGGGATTGTGCCAGGGGATTAGGAAGAAGAGTAAGTTTCTGGTGGAAAGTTGAGAATTTGGATGAGATGAGATCAAGGACATAAGGGATCTTGAGGTCATGATGTAAGGTCTTGTTTGTAACATAATAGGTAGCATTGACTATTGTTCTAAGGACTTTGGACTGAAAGGATTGGATACGTTTGATGTTCGAAAATTTAGTAGTACCCCATAGTTCAATTCCGTAGGTCCACATAGGTTTGAGAATTGCCTTGTAAATTAATAGTTTTTTCGAAAGGAAAGTTGTGTTGTTCTGTTCAGTAGTCTATATAACTGTCCGTATCTTCTGTTGAGCTCTTGTCTTTTAAATCGAGTATGTGGATTCCAGGTCAGTCTTTTGTCTAGTAGGAAACCCAAATACCGGACTGTAAAGTCATTAGAAGAGTGTAAATATATCATCATCCTTATTATTACTCCACAAAGCACTATTTTTATAAAAAAAACGATCAAAACCATCAGGACGATAATATGGAACCTGTTGTTAGGCCTCTGGTAATCGAAGTCATTGGGTTTTCAAGCAGGATTGCTCTCCAGTTCGCAAGGCCAGGTCAACTCAGCAGAGGCTGCAAAAGAACATTCCAGCGTTCATCTCGTGCTGATTGGCCCTCAGGAAACCCTTAGCTCAACCCACTAGATTACCGGCTTTGGTTCAAGCTGGAAAGGATGTCATGCCACAAAGCACACCCTAAATCGGAAAGCGCCAAACAGTTCTGATCCGAGCAATTTAAAAAAAAAGTTAATTTTTCTGTTAAATATGTGTATATTACCTTGTAACATTTTATTGTTCATATTTTTGTATAGATCAATTATGAATCAATTTTAATGTTTAGTTTTGTTTAAGACACCATAAGTTATTATTTATTTATTTTACTCTTTTGTTTAATTATAACCTTTCTTTTCTTTTTGTATCATTGTGAATAAGAATTAATTATATTCCTTTGATCTTGTAGCCCAGACACATTATATATATCTCTTAATTGTACATATGAATTGTTCTTAAGGGACCTTGTCCCAGAATAAATATCTTTTTCTATTCTATTCTATTCTTACAATATTCTTGCAGGACTAGGTATGTATGGAAACGGAGTTTGAACCGATATATTCTTGATTTTTACTAAAGCTGTAAAATATATATTCAAATACTTTCGAGCAATTTTAAAGTACTAAGATTTTCTTTATAACTGGAAATAATAATTTTAAAGACAGGGTTGATACTATTGTTTGTTGGTTTGTTTAACGTCACTTTATGCTACTTTGGCTAATCGGACGATGCTACAGTGGGAGTCCTAAATTTTGCCTATCCAGGTTTTTTTAGGAGAGGAATCTTCAACGAGTACCTGACATCGCACAGGCTCGGGTCACCTTTTAACGTCCCTTCCGAAGGACGGATAACTAAGGATTTTTTACTCCCATTAAAAAATTCTAGGACCACCTGCGGGTTTGAATCCGGAACCTAAGGCATAGTAGGCTGTTACGCTAACCACCCCATACAAGTGATCCCTGTGAGTCACCGTGTCTTTAAGCTAGTTTCAGTATCACAGCAGAATTTCTCTTTCTTTTTTTATATGAATTTTATTTAATGTGACATGCTTGTTTACAATTTTAATTTTAGAAATTTCATTATGTGAATTCGATGTATTAAATTTAAAGAAAATAAAAAAACAAAAATACCCTAAACAAACATATTTATAATTTTCCTTCGTTTCGGAGCAATACCTCAGTGTCTTCATCTGAAAACATTCAGTTATTCATAAAACTGATTTTCTATTACAATTAACGGTCTTTCCATAGAAAGAAATCTCTATAATCAACAATGCGTTACGCTTCACCAAAAGCGATCCGATGTACGGATTTGAATTTAGCTAATAAAAACTATAAACTAAACTATAATTTTAAATGCAATTCGATTTTGATCATTTTATTTATTATATTGTGATATTTTAATCAATTATAATATTTAAAATCCAAATATTTTCTTTAACTTTACATATAACAATTATAAACGAACGGAAATTCAATAAATGTAGAAATGTAATAGAATAATTAGTCAAAGAGATTTTTTTTTTTTTTACAATCGCCAAGAATTATATATTTTCGATAACTTCTAAATGAGAAAAAAAAATTGCTAATCATAACTTTTATAGTAAAATTAAGTTAAAATATCAGTTAGATCATAAATAAATCGCACATTGAAAAGTTTTGTCCATAAAAGTGCATTTGAAGCACAGTTCTCTCTACTTACGCTGATGACACCTGTGTGCTATCCGTGAATAATGATCCTATTGTTGCTTCCCAAATACTACAGAGCCATGTATCCGCCATTTCAGAATGGTGTCACAATTAGAGAATCAAAATAAATCCCACCAAATCATCTTCACTCTACGACGTAAACCTACGACTTCCTGTCCCGTTGTTTCCTTTAATCATACCCCACCATCACTGTAGAACAAATACGATACCTTAGGCTTCACCTTGACAAACGTCTTACATGGAATCCTCATCCAAGACTTAAACGATAAGAAACTGCTCTTAGATATCGACTTTTAAAACACTTATTTGACAAAAGATCCAAACTCCCTCTTTACTTTAAAAAACTCATTAACACAACGATTATTAGACCTATTTGGACTTGAGCTATGGGGATCCACTAAACCATCGAATTCCTCCCGCATCCAATCCTTGCAATCCAAAATCCTTCGACAAATCCTGGACGCTCCTTACTTTGTTACCAACAAACTCATCCATAGAGACCTGAATATCCCACTAGTTGCAGAAATTGCCCAAAAAAGATACACCTCCTTTAATTCCAAATTACCCGCTTCTTCAAACCCGCTTGTCCGTATCCTCTCATCGACTTCTATTCCCATTAATCCTCCGAGGCGTCTGAAAAGACGGTGGCCTCGAGACCTACTGAAGAAATAAACATTGAAGTACTACCGCTGGGTGGATTATTCTCATGACTTTTCAAGCTAATCGTCTGTAAATAGCACATTTAGTTATTGTACTATGTATATTGTACAGTTGTATATTTCATAAAAGAATTAATAAAAAAAAAAAAAAGTGCATTTGGAAACTCTGTGTGCTGTAATCCTTCCTTTATTTTACTCCGTAATTCCACGTTGTGTAGAACGTTATTCTCAAAAACCTTAAGGCGTTGTTCATCCCTCAAAATGTCTACATCACCAAGCAAATATCAGTTTAGAAAATAACTAAACAAAATGATCGTGTTGGGAAGCACAAATCCTATTAGACGAGAGCTAAGCAGAAAAGGAATAAGCAGCAAGGGGAGGTCTTAGAAAAAAAAAAGTCAAATATGAAATACAAATAAAGTTTATTTATAGATTGTAAAATTGATCTAAAGGAAAGAGGTATGTGTGAATGGTGTGTTGCACAGCAGATTTATTTTGCTTAGCTTAGCTTGTAATCTTATTAATGGAAATTTGAAATTGGTGGTGAGTTGGAGGTTAAGCCAGCCTTTGTTAGAAGACCTTACCTAAGGCTCCAGTGTCGCCTAAAGCTACGGTTTCGATTACCCAGGCCTTTATCATGCCGATGATATTAAACTTACTAGTTAATATTCTTACTTCTCTTCTCAATGTTTTATCCATATGTACCTTTCCAATATCCTCTTTTATTCTAAATTAATAAGTAGCCATAGCTACTAGGGTATTAGGATCTTCATGTAATTAATAGAGTCATGTTTATATATATGTGGTCTAGTGGGTAGAGCGCTAGTCTACTGTGCTCCGGGTCCTGGGTTCGAATCCTTGCTATGGCGGAATATTATTTACTCTGTTATTTCAGCCGGGGGCGATACTGGGGTATGGAGACCCTCCTGGGGCAGACCCAGCTTCTTTAAAGTGGGTACCCAAAATGGGGAAAAAAACTGGCGGCTGAGCGTGATCTCGGCCGAATCACCTCATTGCACGGCCGTTGGCTTAGAAACAGTACGAATCTCTACATGTACTGAGCCTAAAAAAAACTCTTCTTGGGTTGTAGTGGTACAGGTTAAAAAATGTGTATACATATTTGCTTTGATTTAAAACGAATTTACTGGAAGGAATGTTGTGAAATATATAAATACAATCAAATTATGTAATGTGTTGGACATTCTCCAATAGAATGTCCAATCGACTGTTTTGAGATTTTCATTTTAGTTTTGTAACACGTCATTCTCTCCAAAGAGAATAAAAACATAAAAAAATAATAAAATAATAAAAACCTATAACATATCTTTTGACTGCAAGGATTTCATCACTAAGTGAAAAATAGTCGTAATTGACAATAAATTGATAAATCATAGGATTTTTAAAATTAATAGCTTGTGTTACAGCGGGTATTATATTTTTTTTATTTAATTAAGTTTGAGTTTTTACTATTTAACACCGATACAACAATTACATATACTTTAACTATTACATATAGTCAATTTTCTTGTAACTGCTTCATTCGATTTATATCCGCTCCGAACCTAATTTCTAATAACTCATATACATTAACAAAAAAAAATAAAATAATCTTTCGATAACTACAGCACCCAAGCCATACTAGCTATCGATAATTTTTAAATGATATACAAAACTAAAGTAAACAATAACAAAAAAAAATCAATAAAAACTTAATAAAGAAAAAGATTTAATAATAACAACCTTGGCCACATCCATACCAATATACAATATTTACACACTGCCCGTGGGAACTCATAAAACGAAGTAGACCCCGAGACTCATCATTGGGTTTCGAGGACTAATGTCAGGAGATCACAGCGCCTCCAATTCAGCTACGTCATAGGTCTTAAGAGCCAGTGAGACTGAGTGAGGGCGCTAGAGCCAGCATAATAAGTTCTAGATTTGTAATATTTTATGCTATATTTTGTTTTTTTATATAGTAAGCACTTAGATTAGAGTAGTAATGGAGTATGTCATGTAAGGAGTGATATCTGATACGAACCAAATCTACCTATTCATTTATAACGTTGAACACACACACAAAAAAAAAGGTCTACAGAAAATCATTTGAAGTCTACAAGCGTCTTTTTTTTTTTTTTTTTTTAATTAAAAACTAATACATTTGTAAATCGGGGCTAAGAGTGTTATATTTGCCGAAAGAGTACTCCACGTAAACTGAAGTATCTAGGGCGTTTCGGATAGTGGGTTTTTCAAAAGGGTTCCAGTTAATTGACAGTTTGGCTAGCATCTCCTTCCCACTAATGACGTTGGCAATCAGCAACATGTCTTTCCAACCTAGATTGTTTTTTAAGACCTCACAGTTCCGTCCGAATTCCGTTTCCTATTTCCTCTCAAGTATCTTCAATTTGACGAATCACTCCCTTAACAAGTTCTATATTTATGAAAAATGCACAGTATTACTTCCTGTAATACTAAGATCGATGTTTGGTTTTGTAAGTGCAATCCTTGGTTTTGTCAAAGCTCTAGAAGATTAACTTCGACTCAACAACATTCCAAATGTCCCTCATCTCGTAAGTAATCTTTTGATTGATTGATGAAAACTTTATTTAGGGACTAAGTATATGTACTATAAATAGTAAATATAATATGTCTGGCCGATATATAAAGCAAAATCAATTGTTTTTGATAAGTTGTGGAAATAAAAATGATATATATATATCCTGTTCTTTAAACAGGAAAAATAAATTTTCTGTAACCATGTCTTCAAAACATTATTTCTGGAATATAAATGGTAACATAGACGTATAATATAACCGTTGGAAAGCGCCAGATTTAAAAATAAGTTAATATTCAATAAAATAAATCGTACAAGTTAATATAAAGTCGTTGTAAGCTGATAAACTTATGAGTATATGTTATTGGTAAAGAGGAAGGTTTTAATAGTTAGATGTTGCCACCGTCGTACAGGATCTTGCGAGTTATATTCATCCATTTAGTACTCAAGATTTTAAAAACAATCTTACGTACCGAATCAGTTGTCGGCTAATTCAACACTTACTAGAAAACGCTCAATTATTTCTCTTAAATACAAAAGACTATCTACAGGAGTATCATGAGGCCGATCTGGACGCAGAGAATTGAGCCTTGGGTCTCTACTAAACCATCAAACTCCTCTGGTATCACTCCTTTCATGACGCACTCTCTTCCCACTCTTACGCAATAGTTACTATCATTGCCTCTTTATCGATTCGTGATTATCACCGAGGCCTTTGAGTAGAAGATGGCCCCGACCTAACCTTCTTGTTTAGGTTATTTTTGAGTGCTGTAAATGGGTGGTTTTTCTAAATGTATAACATGTCATTGTTTTACACTTTTTTAAAATTTACTAAATGTATTCGATAATGCAGTTGTTAATTTCAATAAATATACATATATACTAAGGCTCGTTAACAAGAAACTGATTACGCCATTTAGTAAAATAAAGTTTATGGAATACTTTGAAAAGAGTAAGAGCGCTGAATTTCTTTGCCTTTTTCCAGCATTTAACAATTTAGAAGTCATTTCTTTGAAGAGAAATCCGAGCCGAGTGTAATAACGATGATATTGGCAATATACCTGTTTTAAACTTTTTTTTTGTCGTTTTGATGATCTCTTTTTGACATCTCAGTTTTTTGTGGTGATTTCCTGGTGTACAAAGCGTCGGTGTGCACGCACACTAATCACACATTTCCACTACATATTTTTTTCTGAAAGCTTTGAGAGAATTGTTGTTTGCTTTTTTCAAGGGAGTATTGGCTCATAACACCGATCTATGTAAAAGGCTGACTTATTCACTTGATATAGACGATATGATGAAACATTCCTTCAGCCATAGTTGTTTATATTTGATCCTTTTGGAGGACAGGTTACTAGAGTCACTTGGTTCATATCGTCTGTTCTCATCGATTGGGCAGGTATTTCGTCTTGTTCCTCTGACTTCGGAAATCAAATGCTGTTTCTTTTATTTCTTGCATGCTTATGAAAACTATTGAACGCATATTACTAAACATACGACAGTATACGCTTTCGCGACTTTAGCCAATATTTTGTTAGGCCTATTGTGCGCATTCGGATTTAGTATCCTATGATTTTGTTATATTGGGTTGTTTCACATGAAATGTCCGTTTCTATAGTTTCTGAAATACATAAAGGATTTTGCAGGTCTCTGTTGTTTTTTTCCGAATGTTTACATATTTAAAGTAAACAGTTACTAATCATCTACCTTTGTATTATGAACATTAGCTTCCCAATCAATTACCCACTTTTTAGTATACCTCCAAATATGAACATGGAAACACGCGATTTTCGATTAATATTTTGGTACGAGTTTAAACTCGGCCATTCAGCAGCTGAGGCCGCTAGAAATATTTGCAAGGCGTTTGGGGAAGGGAGTGTTAATGAACGGACCATTCGCAGTTGGTTTGCTAAGTTTTTAGGTGGGGATACCGACTTGAAAAACTTGCCCCGAGGATGACCTCCGTCCGTAATAGACAACGATTGAACGACCGTACGTCGTTAAGATTCTCCTCCTGAGGCAGCTTCTATAAAGTGGGTACCCAACAATTAGGGAGAAAAAAAAACTTGCTGCTGAGCGTGATCTAGGCCTTCATTCACTACCGTTGGATGCGAAACATCACGAATCTCTATAGATATTGAACCTAAATTCTTTGATAATTTAGGTATTAATAAAAATTAGGTAGTGGTACCAATAACAAAATTGGTGCTATTTATGTTTATTGATTAAAATAAGGATTATTTTTTTTTTTATAATTAGAGATTAACATTTTTTTTTCTTTTCATGGTGGTTATTTTGATACTTTTATACTTGGCAAAAAATGTAAACTAATTTCGATAATTTTCGAATTTTGGGATTGATAGAAACATAAGCAGTGTTATTGAGAGGTGCAATCTTATTATTAGTTGAGTTATGTAATTAGGTACAATTAATTGAATGCATTGCTTTGTATTCAATGCTGACTTACAGTGGGATTTAGTTGATAAGATCTGTATAGGCATCATTTGTTTATTTTATTTTTAACTATAAGGCGAATTGTAACAATACAATACGATGTTACGAGCTGGATTTATTTGTAACATCTTAAGCATTTTGATTTATAGGTATTGTGGACCAGTTTTCATGCTTTTAGAACAGAAAAAAAATCTTTTTATTCATAAACATAATAAAATAACAGGCTTACCGAACCCGAAGGTTCGATGCCGATACTACCAAACTCCGCCTGTACAGACTCGTCCAATGATCACCATTCAAGCCCAAGCCCCAGAGATCAGCCTTAACAAAATCCTCCCATCGACGCCTCGGCCTACAAAAAAAAAATAAATAAAAAAATGATATTTAGTTTCGATGGATTTCTTTATTTTAGTCTAATAACATAACAATAGAAAATAAAAATATATCTGTTTTTTTATCTTTTATTCCGTCATCAAATTATTTTATATTACATATTCACCCATTTGTTTATCGATAATGACCACGAAAATTGGTTAATATCAACATAATCAAATGTATTTTAGGAGAACACATTTTTATTGAAATTCAGGATTTTTAGACCTGTCATAGAATTATGAAAGCTATATGGAATGAAAGACTATTTAATTTTAAATCACTTTTTGTTAGATTTACTTAATAAACGAACAATTTCTTGTTTTAATTATAAGAGCAAAGAACTGCTAATGTTTATAATCACCTCTAAACCATTATAAAACGTATCATTGGCTTATATTTTAAATATAAATTTATTCGGTTTTGGGGGACATGCATTGGAGACCCTTGACCGCGGGGTATTATTTCATTAGATTACACAGCGCGATTCTGGTTATAGGTTCATCACTAATTTTGTGATAATAATTGACTGACGGGTGTCACGTTCCCCATGGAAGGTTATTAGTGAATTTCCATTTTATTGCATGCTGAAAGAGCATAAAACTGTGATTTGAACTTGTAACCTTTTGCGTGGGAGGCTAGAGCGCTAGCCACTCAGCCAAGGGCTCCCAGCTTAAAATAAAATAAAATATGTATAAAAATAATAATAAGAAGAAAATAAAATTTAAAAATGAATAAAATAAATATTTCTTCCTCTCTTCTTCTTTAACATCCTCCATAGTGCCTCTCAGCATGGAGGCACTGAACCAGTTTTGAAAAGGTTCCTGATCTAGCGCTTTCATTGAACTCCAAGTCTTCCCTTTGTAAAAATAAATATTTAAAAAATATGAATAAATATTTGAAAAATATGAATAAATATTTGAAAAATATGAATAAATATTTTTTTTTTAAATTTATTTATTGAGATATATTATAATTTGTTACAAAATGAACAATAGTAATAGTGATATGAGACCACATTCATACAATATATACAGAAAATAATAATAATTCCCAAATTACATAAAATAGAAAATAAATAAATCCAAATACACGTATATACAATAAAATAGTAACGAATAAAAAAACAAAACAAATCAAAACAACCTATAATTGAGATAAATAAAAAGTTGGCAAATAAAAAAACATCATACAAACAATTATAACTATATACAATATATACAACTGCTAAAGGGACCCTAGACATCGCTTTTCCCTCTACTCTACTGTGGAGGAAGAAGCGGAATCCAAGAGATCCCAGCGCCTCTATCTCAGCCGCATCACTGGTGTGAGCCAGTGGAGGATCTGACCAGTGTCAGAACTCCAATTTAAATGTTTACAATACGTCTCGCGGCCCCTGCCGTTTCAATCTTCGAGAAGGATTGTACGGATGGGTGGTGCTGGATAGGAATTGTGCTAGAGGGTTAGGATGATGAGTAAGGTTTTGATGAAATTTGGAGAATTTAGATGCTACCAGGTCTAAAACAAATGGAATATTAAGGTCATGGTGTAGGGTACAGTTGGTAACGTAATAAGGAGCATTAACTATTGTTCGGAGGACTTTGGATTGGAAGGATTGGATGCAAATCAAAATTTATAATTATAAATAAAATTTCTTAATTTTTTTCGGGATGTAACTGTATTTCCAGTTTCCTGAGAAAAAGGAAAGAAATCAATGAACACAGGCTAGTTTTCTGATTCAAGATACTCTAGATGTATTTATCCGTCGAATTAATATATTTTTAATATAGCAATGTTTTGCCTAATTATATATTTCATATGTAGGTAATTGAAGTTGAAAAGTATATAGGATAGATGTTTGAAATTTAATTGCTGAGATATTTACAAATATATACATATAGTAGAAAAGGTTGCCTAAAAATACGGGGGAAAGGCCTATCGATTTAATCTCGTGATAGCCGGGAGCGGGGAACAATTATACTCGGCCTAGACCACTTAGCTCTGGGGGATCTGATAAGCTGAAATTCTATTGGATAATAACCTTAGGGTCCAGTAGCAAGGTCAGAAAATGCATGATGCTCCAGATCTCCCTATAATTTATCTACAGAGATACTGTAGTAATCTACATTTTACGAATTATTCCTTTATTATAATAATATTAATGGTAGGCTTAGCGAAACCGAAGGTTCAATGCCTTTACCACCAAATGCTGCCTACATACACGTAGATTCATCTAATGATCACCGTTGAAGCCAAAGCCTCCTACCAGTCGGTTCAGCGCATACCAACGTTTTCAGATTTAGTTGTTCAATGAGCCTAACAACTTTAGTGCTTATTTGCGCCGCGATGCCTTAAACTCAATTGCACTGCAATCAATTGCAAATATACAAGCTGCGTAATTCCGCGTTGTGTAGCCTTCTGAACTACCCGACGGTATCATCTCTCTTCGGACCAGATATTTTATGTAGAACCTTAATCTTGAAAACCTTAAGGCGTTTTTTATCCTTCAAAGTACGGGCTCATTTTCATCTTGTACCATTATGATTTACCTGAAGCTGTTCCCACATGGAGACCCGAACGGGGGACTGGTTTACCTGAGAAGAAACCGTGACCTATAGTGCTATTTTGTGAACTTCACCTATGTCACACACTCCAGCAAACCTGGAGGGCGCTCTCATTTTTGGTCTCCGAGTCTATCGGGCTTAGCCGAGAGGAACTTCCGAGAAAACTCCACTAACCATTCCCACATCCGCCACACGTTGGACGCTCTCCTACGCGGAATGAAATCCGCGCGAGGTATTCTTTTTCAATAATGGCTAATTTTTGTTAGTGCAAGAATATTATTAGAATTTATTTTTGGACCTCTGAAGGATTCCTTGACATCAGAAAGTGATCCATCTGTGTTTTGGCGATATCCACGTTTGCTTTTGTTTTTTTAATTTTTTTTTGTAAGAAAAACAGTACTTATCGCTACTAGGCATCCAAATGATGCAAAATTAATTATTCATTCACCTATATCATTCATATCTACCTTTTTACAACATACATCTTCACCTCGCATGCAGGGTGTGCCGATAATTTTCCGAAACTATTTTTCTGGCATTTTTGAAACTTCATTAAAAATCGCAGAGTTGTGATAATTCGAAACGTTCTTAAACTTAACAATCATATACGATTGAAAATACATAATATATTTTAGTTTGGAATCGCTGTGAAAATATGGTGCCTTCCTGTGTCTAACCTTACTTAGGCACTAGGTGCACTCACTGCTAAGAGAAGTGCTCATTTTATAAAGTGGAACAGTAGCATAACAGTGTTCTATTCCCAAGATCGAGAGTTCAAATTTTGAACTTTTTGTTGGCAGTAAAAATTTCCTGTTATGCCGTCCTTTGGAGGACACGTGTAAAGGTAGCCCCAACTAGTTTAATGTCAGGTACTCGTTAAAGATTCTTTTTCTAAATAAAACTTAGTAGGCAAAATTTAGGATTTCCAATTTAGCATCATCAGCACAGTTGCATAAAGTGGCTTTAAATGAAATATCAAAGGCGAAAAAATAAAAGAATCTCGGTAAATCTTTTCTGTCCCACTAGAAAGTAAATAATATTCGACGTAATTAAAGGATATTTGAGGAACGTGAGAGGGTAATGTAGAAGTGGACTAAGTGCGGGCAGCCATTGTGGTTTCAAAACAACAGCTCATTAAGCAAGCGACCAGAATCCCGCTATGAATCCTGGCTCATTCACCTCTAACGGATTGTTCTTCACTGATGAATGAATGTTCACTGATGAATGGCTCGTTTTCAGCTCCAAGGGTACCTGATCCCTTGTCAACTTCCCTAAACAACTCGTTACACTTTACTCAAATCTCTTTAAAACTTTATTTTTCTCCCCTAATTAGCAATCATTAAGGTAAAATTAATAAATGAAATACCTACTATACCTTAATTTTTGAAAGTACATTTATTAGTTAATTTGACTAAAATGATTAATGATGAAAAATCATATCGAAAATGAAAAGTAATTTTTACTATGGGACATTTCGTCACCTAAGAATAATATGATATGAACAAAGGTAGTCCAATTGGTCTGGCTTTTTATATAACATGAATATTCAGTCATCTAGTGTTTATGAAATTATATAAGGTCAAGATAAATCAAAGATAAAAATAAAAACAGACAACTGCGAATGAGTTTAGTTGCGTATTGTCAAGTCTAGATTGATCACATATGTGCGGAAAATTGATTTTCGAGGAGGTGAATAAATAAATGTTTGAAAGAGGTTAGGGATGACACTGTACGAAGGGAGAAGATTAAAGGGTTCCAAAGTGTGGTACCATGGATGATAAAGGACTTTTCAAAGCAGGCAAGTTTTACGAGAGGGTAGGTATAGAAAGGTAGGTTGTGAGGTATCCAAAGAATACCGCGGAGTAAGGAAGTCAAAGGTATAGAGAAGGTTTTCTGACTAGCAAGAGTTAGAATAGGAAGATGCCATGTAGGTATTTTTTTGGAGATACGGGATGGAGCCACATTTGACGAGAATAGGAGTGAGATGCGTATACTGTTGGAGTGCCGTAGATAAATCTTATAAACCTATTCATCAATCTTTTTAGACTCATTTTGTTTTCACCATTGAGTCTCTTATATACTATTCATCCATGCTCAAAATGGGAAAGTATGAGAGAGGACCCTAAGGGCCTGTTTATACTGTTGGTGGCTGAAGCGGTGGCGGGTTCCTAGAATTATATAAAACCTGCTACCGCTCTAGTCCCCAGAACGCCTGCAGTATAAACAGGCCCTACGATATGGTAGTTACTCCTAGGAAAGGAGTCACATAAATGTAGGAGCTGCTTGAGGATGGGAGATAAATTTCCTGATAATATGGGAATATGGTCCGCTTCCTTCTTCAGACACGGTCCGGTATCTTGGCTTTCTACTAAATAAAAGATTAACCTGAAACCCACATACAAGACTTGAAAGAAAACAACCAAACCGCAGATTGGGCCAGTTACGTAGACAACTAAACAGAAAATCTCTTCTTACAGTTGACAATAAAATAGTAATATACAAGACAATACTGAAACCTATATGGACCTACGGACTTGAACTGTGGGGGATAGCTAAATATTCTAACATCAAACGCATCCAATCCTTTCAATCTAAAGTCCTCCGAACGATAGTTAATGTTCCTTATTATGTTACCAACTGTACCTTACACCACGACTTGGTACTATCCAAAATTTCCAAATTCCATCAGAAGCTTATTCATCATCCTAATACTCTAGCCCAATCCCTCTCCAGCTCCACCCACTCCTACATTCCTCCTTGAAGATTGAAGCGGCAGTGGCCCAGAGACGTTTTGTAAACATTTATACTGGGGTTCTGACACTGGTCAGATCCTCCACTCATGTACTGTATGTTTGTGGCTATTGCGCCCTAGCACAGCCTCCACTGGCTCACAACAGTGACGCGGCTGAGAGAGAAGCGTTGGGAGATCTTGGATTTCACTTTCCCCTCTACAAGTGGATGGAAAAGCAATATATATTTATACAGAGCTATTCCACTTCAGGACAATTGTCTTCATCTACATGATGAAACATTAAATGATTTATAAAAAAGTTATTTCTTAAAACAAAGAAAAAGGTTAATATTTTAAAAAAAATATTGAATTTTACATTTTCGATTTAACAAAACAAATTTAACTGGCCTGAAAGTTCCTCAATGAATCTATTTCTCAAATTCCAAAACAATTTTTTTTTGTATGCAGCAAATCGTATTTAATTAAATGGGAATGGGGTTGCCTATGGACGATTTTTGATGACATTTAACTGGGATAGTATGTTGAAAAAGTTAAAAATATGTTAAAAATTTAGAGACACTTCAGAAGTTTGCGTCGGAGTACACATGAATTATGTATGATCTCTCCACCATCTTCTTTTGAATAGTTACCTGAGTATTTTTAAACAGCCCATAAGGATCGGTCCCATCTGAAAAATCCAGATAGTATCTTTAATCTTACATTTACAATTACTTATTTAAAATACTTGAAATGAAGTATCTTGTCTTTTTACCACAAATCAATATAACATATATTCGTATTTTATTAGATCTTCACTAGCTGATAATCAGAAATTCTAATTGTATTTTTTTCAGTATTTTTGTTTTAAGAGAATTTTATTTCACCACCTTACCATATTTTATTACGTACTAAAATATGTTTTTACTAATGATTTCAATAACTTCAGATTATTGTAAATATTTTTAATCAATTATATATGACCCATTTTGATCTATTACATGTTGCTGTTTATCAGGTTTTTGATTAATTCCGTCCTCCTAGAACAAAAGGACGACCCGAGTGCTTTGCGTCTGTCAAGCCAAATTTCCGGTTCTTAACCGAGCAAACTACTTAAGGGCGGTACTTTCTTAGGGTAGTCCTAAGGCATCATGAAATTTAATGCAATACAAATTATAAACGTGCAATGGAGCCTAAAAAGGGTGAAAAGTAAAATTTCGTGCAAATTTATATTTTTGATACAGTTGTTATACTTTTTAAGAAAAAAAAAAAAATGGTGCGCGCACCACACGACTTTCACTTACCTTCGTACCTTCATGGTTAAAATCAATTTAAGAATTTTTAAATACATGTAAAGACACAAATCAATTTTAACGAATTAATTTCTTATTATGCCTATTTATGTGAGGTGATTTGTTTATATACTTTAATGAGATGTAAAAGATATATTCTAGGTTGATTCTTATTTATTTATTTTTGAATATGTACATAGAGATGTCACAATGACCTTTTATTTATTTTTTTTCTTCTTTTTTTTTGTTATTTAAATGTAGTTATATATTGTTTTAGGCCAGATATAAATTATTATTTTGACCATTAATGTTATTCTGAAGGGACATTGTCCCAGAATAAAGTTTATTTTCTATTTCTATTCTAAATTTCAATAGAAACATGTGTTTTTTTTAATAATCTATTATATCTTTGATCAACAACAATCAGTTAGTTTTATCGGCTTTTAGTTTTATCCATTAACCTTTAAAATTCCGTATATAGGATAATATTTTTTATAAAAACCTTAGCTATCCAACGGTATATTATACATCTACATTACTATACTTGTGTTCAAAAACACTAAAATTGCATTTAAAATATGTCTGCACTTTTCTCCTATGCAATGCTAATAAGATGATGTTCTAAGTTTTTTTTTTTTTTTTAATTCTATATAATTAAAGGTACTTTAGAGGACGAAAATTTCTAATATCGGCTTTTAAGCCCTGTCACACTATTACAATCAGAATAAAACCTTCATCATTTTGAAACCCATCAAATTTTACATCGATATATAGAGTTTAATCAAAATCGTTTGAGCCGTTTTTGAGTAAATCGTGAAAAGGTGCAAAATTCATGGTATTCTAAATTCAAGATTCTGCAATATCTTGGGCGTATAGTTGTCTTAAATATGAAATTTCAGTTTATAGCACTTTTAGTTTTCGCCCGGGAGTTACCACACACACACAGACCTTTTTGCGGTACTTGTTCATTTGGACTCAGGGGGCCCTAAAACGTGTATTTCCGTTGAAAACTGGGATTCGAAAAGTTTCACGATCGCAATTCTTTCCCTTACTATATATTTCATATATAGTTAAGCGAAAGTATAAAAATACATATTCCCTAATACATGAACAGAATAGCGGTCCGGGTTTGAAGTTGATAAATGCAAGCAAATAGAACGTGCAAAATCATGGAAATCCTGTCTTTATATATGAGTGTATATATCCGAACTTTATACATGGTGAAACTTTGAGTGATTTAAATTTGAAAAGGGGTTATTAAGCGCCCTAATATAATGGCCTCAAGATGGGAAAGTGGTAAGAGATTCGTAGCAAGTTTCCCCTCAAGTCTTTATTGACAGGTCCTTGAGAATATCTTAGTGTAACCGATTGCTCCATTTAGCGATCAACTGTCCAAAACAATTAACTCTAAGATCCTTCAAAATCTTATAGAATTTAGATTCAGAATCTGATGAATAGATTTATCTTATTTATTTAGATTCATAAATCAATCCTTATTATATTCGTATTTTTAATATAGATAATCATTTTTTTCTATTTAAAGTTAAAATTATATAATTTCAGACTTATGTTTTACATCGTTACTAGAATGAAGTATTTTATTGAAAAAATAATCCTACAGTTTATTAAACAATTTTTATTCATTAAATTTATATTGTCGGAAGAAACACTTAGTCAAGATTAATTAGTTGGTCCTAATTTTTTTTTTACTATTTTATCTCATAACAATTTTATTTCGATTAAACATTCCCATCTTTAGGACTCCCTTCAATTTATTAAAATTATGGTATTGATATATCAGGACATACGTTTGTAAATATTGAGAAATTAAACTATTTAGATGTAATGATAACAAGTAAAGACGAAACCCAGGAGGAAATAAAGTAATGGTTAAATTCGAGAAATTCATGTTATTGTTCAGCTGCAAAATTACTGAGCTCGCTAATTTGAATATTAGATTTTATTAGACTATTATTCTTCCGATTGTTCTGTAAGGATGTGAAACGTGGTCGCTTACTTCGAAGGATGATCAATACCTTAAGGTTTTCGAAAATAAAATACTGCGTGAAATATTTGGTACTATGAGCGATGAGACCACGTGGAAATTCAGAAGGTTGCACAACGCGAAATTGCGGAGCTTGTATCCTGTGAGTATAATTAAGTTATAGCATCGCCGAGACTCTAATGGGCGTATAAAGTTGTTAGTCTCCGTGAAGAACAAATTCCGAAAAAGTTGGTGTGCGTTGAACCGACGTTGAACCGACTTGTAGGCGTCCGGGAGGTAGGCCGAAGCGTCGATGGGAGGATTGTGTTAAGTCTGAAATCGGGGGCCAGTGCTTAAGCGGTAATCATTGGACGAATCTGTATATGCAGCATTTTCTAGTATCGGGTTCGGTAAGCCTATTATTATTATTATAGGTATTTAAAAATAAATTTGATCCTAAATTTCTTTACTAAATTTTCGAACATCAAACGTATCCAATCCTTTTAGTCCACAGTCCGTAGAACAATATTCAATGCTCCCTATTATGTTACAAACAGGTCCTTACATCATGACCTCAAGATCCTCTTAGACATATGCAACTGGAGTTCTGACAATGGCCAACGTCTCCACTCATGCCTGAGAGGGTGTGGCTCTAGCGCCCTCACTCAGTCTCCACTGGCTAGAATGGTGACGCGGCTGACTGAGAGGCGCTGGGAACTCCTGGTGTTGTGCCACTCCATTCACTTCTGGGTTTAGGGGTTCGAGTTCCCAGGGACAGTATGTAAATAATGTATATAGGTATGAATGTGGCCAGGATTTTATTAACTTTATTTTCTTTTTCTTTCCATTTGTTAGTTGTTTACTTATTTTATTTCATTTTATGTTATTTATATATATATATATATATATATATATATATATATATATATAATTTTTTTATTTATTTATTCATTATTACTATTATTTTTGTTTTGTTATTTTTACTATTATTTTTTTTTTTACTCTACATATGGTATGAATGACTTCTTTTATCCCTAATTCTTATTGCCCAAGATAGTGGCAGATTGTATTATTTCTCAATAAAGCAATAAAAAAAAAATAATAATAATTTTCTTTACTTGACATTTTTTTTTTTTCTGTTTGGTGGAAACGGAATCCTATTGTCAGTTCAAGTCGTATATGTTTGTGAGTGTCATTATATTAATGACTACACAATATTAATATAAAATTACAAAAAGAAAAAAAACGGCATGCTATGCCAACCTTGTCAGCTGCTGTTATATTATATAAATAATTATTATTACATAACATCTAATACTATTTAAAACTATTCAATAATAAAACATACAGACATGTCAGACAAAACGAGCTATTTTACCTGTCAAACAAGATTTTTTTTTTTTTTACTGTTTTAGTATACATAAAATATTTTTCCCAATTTCGTCTAATTAAAATTCATCAAAAATATTGGATTCGTAAAATTGAACATATTATTTTTCACATTCCCCCGATTCCAGTGGGTACCAAAAAATATATAGTTAAAAAACGATAGATATTCAATGTTTTTAAATATTATTGGTCTTTGTATTAATCTAATACTAATTGTTATTGTTTATTTTTAACATATTGTATTATGTCTTGAAGATAGGGAAAGATCTCCGAAACACTACCTTAAAATAAAATTGTTATAAAATAATTTATAATTCTGCTATAACATTTTAAGTGGAGTCGTGATTTTTTCAGCCATATGCAATAGACTAGTTATAAGTGTGTTATGGTAAATAAATGATTCAAGGATTATAGTTTAATTTTAAGGATACTCTGTATTTAAGGATATAAATATATTGTACTTCTTTTTAATCTTAACAATTTTCTTTTTCTTTTTTAGGTAAGGAATCCAGTAGCATTCAACATTATTCTGAGGACATTATTCATCTAAGGTAATTGTTGATCAATTTTTGTATAATAGAATTTTTTTAAATTATTTTAATGAAAGCTGGAAAATTAGTGTTAGTTGAAATTATAAGTGATCCCTTGCTGAATAACGCGTTTATCTTTATTCATAGACTTAAGGATATCAAATATATATATATATATATATATATAATATATATATATATATATATATACCCCCCTCCCACTCACTGTTATTGAATAAGGATGTGACCTGAAACTCCACTAAATTTCGGGCTAAGAGAAGTCGTGTTATAAAAAAAAACAACAAAAACATTACTTCTTCCAACGGTTCTTATACGGATGTGAAAACGTGGTCGATAACTTGAAGGAATAATAATGCTCTAAGGTTTTCAAGAATAAGGTACTACGTAAAATATTTGGTTCAAAGGAGATGAGCGCGGGAATTCAATGGTTATACAAGACTGAATTGCGGATTTTAACTCTGTCAGTATAAAGGAGTTGGATCGATCGCGGCGACTCTAATGAGGTATAAGCTGTTTTTGGCTCAGTATAATAGCTATACTATAATACAAAGAATATTAGCGTCGAAGAGGTAGGCCGAGCCATCGATGGGAGGATTGAATTAAGTCTGATCTCGGGGCTTCTGCTTAAAAAGTGATTATTGAACAAATCTGTGCAGGCACAATTTGTTAGTTATTTGTTTTAAACTAAAATCATTGTTCATTGTTTAACCTAAAATTGATTCTAAAGAGTGTCTGGTACTGATGACCGAATAATTGTGTGCCAGTGAAACAAAATAACACTAAACCAACCAACATTTGTTGTTGTCGGCATTTGAACCTCCCAGTGCCTATTAATATTTATTACACGACTGTCCGTTACAGCTTTATTACTGAATATATATTGTCAGCAGAATAAATATTTTTAAGTGTTTCAATGACCGCATCCATTTATATTTATTTACATGTTTACTTTTTTTTTTTTATAATGAATGTTAATTTCTTTTTTTCGGTTCTCGCTAACTGGCTTTGTAGGCCCTGTGGCGGTGTAATCTGCAGGAGAATCGAGTAATGGCGTGTTACTCGATAAAATTTTAGTAGAGTAAAGGTCACGCCTATTTTGATGGATGGCCACCATTTGGCTAGCGGTTCTCACATACTCGGGGAAGGCTGTGAGTGAATCCCCATTAATTAAATACTTGAAGTGGGATTCGAAGATCACATCCTTTTGCGAGACTAGCGCGCTAGCGGCAGGATCCCCCTAATATTTAAAATTAAAGTTTATTATTTATTGTTAGTGTTGAAAAACCCAATTGGACATGACAGGACTCATTTGACGTTTTTTGTCCGGTCAAAATTAATAGTATACAAGAAATGTGGGTGATGCTTTGATTTCCAAGCCCCCTTGAGAGAATACTTGAAGATTTATTAGTAAGGGAGAAGTTGTGAATGAATAGGGACATTGCAGCATACTTACATACAGTTGTTGGGAATTTAGTTGTCTTTGGAACTGTTGCCGCTGCTTTGTCTCTGTTCTAAACTCGTTAGGGGTCGGAGCCTACCAAGGAATGAAAATACTAAACGCTGAGTTCTCCTCACACCTTCACTATTCTCTGGTTATTAAACTCAGCCCGCTTCAATCCTTTCAAGCTAACCGGAATACATAAATTATGGAATCGATTTTTACCTTTTTTTTGAATAAATAAATTCTTCATCATCCTGGGACAAGTCCCTTTAGAATATATATACTTCTAAAATAAATATAACCAAGTTAACAAATACTAATAGAAAATAGATTTGTGCAAATGAGAAGAAAAAAATATCAAAAGAACGTTATTTACATTTCTAATGTAACTGGATGATAATAAACAAATTTAAAAAAGCGAGATTTGAAAGTAGGAAGAAAGTAGGAGTGACGGAATAGAATTCCATAGGATTGAGGATCGGATAAGAAAAGATCTGTCGAAATGTGCAGATTAGTGGTCCATGATATATAAATCTAAAGGCCTAGAGCGTATCATGAGAATAACAAAGAATTAGAATTTTAGAAGGTCAAAAATGTTATGGACGGCGGGATTTGATGATTGGATCAGGAATAATGCAAGGAAATACTTGCGATGTCGGAAGGGTACAGTCAGCTCACCGCCAGCAGTAAAGTGGTCCTACTTCATCATACATTGGTCTACTTTACGTACAATTAATCTTAGTCCAAGTCTCTTGAAATTAGATTTCGCATCTGTTACATTTCCTCCACAGAAATTATTTGTTTCCTTTTTATATTTCCTTTGGAATTCCTTATTACTTAATAGTTTCCAAGCTTTCCTGTTTTATTCAAATTCAAATTTAATCCAAACAACTTTGTTATCCAACAGACGCCAAATGTGAATTCGGCAGTTGCATTATCTATTATTATTTTGTCTGATTCCTAGCATTGTGGAATAATAAGGTTTTTTTAAATCCAATCTATAGATTTTTTCTTTTTTTAAATAAATCTAGAATAAGATTTATATTTATATATGATATATCCTCTTCTTCTGGCATACGACGAAGTTGGCCTTGGCTGCTCAAAGCCTCCCAGTCCTTATCTCACCAATACGAATGCCGTGGTAGCATATCCCAGACCTTGTTTCCATCGCGCCCAGCCTCCTTTTTCGTGTGCTAGATTGTTCTCTGTAGTCTTCTTTACTGCCTGTCCTCCATCATCTGTTCAAATGTCCATACCACTTACCTATTCATCTTATGGCGTCAGATAAGCGAGCCATTAAATTTATTCATAATTTGTCTGTTTTTTTCGCATGCCATCTCCATTCCTCACACACGCCTCCATTAGATTTTCGCAATACTTCTTTCAAATCTATCAAGCCTTTCAGCTGTTGCTTGTTAAAATCCATGTTTCACTACCATAGGTTTCCACTGGTCTTATGAGGGTTTTGTACATGTGAACTTGGTGGACGGAGGCAATTACTCTTACAGTGTATATATTTTTATATATATATTATTATATATATATATATATATATATAAATAATATAAATATATATATATATATATATATATATATAATATTTATATATATTATTAGTTGTTTTTAATTTTTTTTTTGCAAAATTGTATATAAAATTAATATTATTGGTACTGCAGTCATATATTATTTAAATATACTGTACAACATTGTTATTCTTAAGGACATAGTCTACTAGAATTTTTTGACTACTTTATTATTATAATTTAAAATTGGAAGCAGATGTACATCGGCCAAGTGAATCGAACAAGCATTTAATGAAGAATTTTTTTTTTACCTCAAGATCCCGAAACAATACCGTATAGCGTACGGCATTAGGCGAAGTGAGGGAATATTGGAGAAGTAAAGGAGTTTTCGGGTTTCTTACGGGAATTAGGTAACGAAGGGAATTTATCCACTGGTTAAGGTGGAATTGGTACGACGGAGATTTCGTTCTGTATTTTCCAAAAACTTAACTGTATGACTATTTAGGAAAGGGTAGGGTAGTCGGCATATGTGGAACATTTTTCAGGGAGTGATGAGTTCCTATTACAATTGCTTTTGCTTTTTTATCATTTAGTATTTAATTTATTGATTACATCCCAGTTACTGCTTTATTGTTAACCTTCGATAATTTTTTTACTAACATATCCTGTGGTACGCAATATAAGCATATTTTTAAAGAAATTATAGCATTCAATTAACGTTTCGAGGGAATCGTCTTCAGGGCCTAATTAAAAGTTTAATCAAATGAATTGGGAATGAGTTAATGGACGAATAATTAAAAAAAAAAAAATGTGTTTTTTCTTATTGGTTTAGCGTATAGAGTATAGCAAAAACGTATGCTCATAGGGTAGTTAAAAACTTAAAATTTTCAGAAGAAAATCAATACATATCATTATTCTTGAAAGTCAAAATCAAACTTAACATGGTAAGTGAAAAACCTCTACCTGACTCCCAAATCCTCCCTGCGAACTCTTTAATATAATCAATGGATAGGTTGGCAATATTCCTTTTATATCGATGTTTGACGGGACCGTTGGATGGATTTAAAATATGAAAATTTTATTGGATTTAGGATTTTTTTCTTCACTATCGATCAATCACACATTTTTATTTTATTTTTATTTATTTTTTTATTTTATTTTTTTTAAATAACGATTTATGGTTTTATATTGAGGATGTATAGTCGACTTTAGAAACTATAATAAGTGGAATAATCAGGAATCAGTCATTTTTGAATTTTTTTAATTTTGCCAACGTTTCGGCCCAAGCTTGTAAGCCATCACACATCGAGCCATGCTTGGACTTGGCTCAGCAATGGTTTTGAATTTTCAAGAAGAAAAAAATTTGGAAAAATATTTTGCACATACATATTCGTCACAACGCAAAACGTGAATACTTTGAAAAAATAAATCAACTATTTCGATGAGATAAGAGGTAAAAACCGTTTAATAGTTTCTGTCTTTCACGCACCCTCCGCACCTTTTAGCCTTAAGCAGTGTCATGCGAATCTGAATATGACCATGAATGAATTAATATTTCAGTCTCCTTTGAAATAAATCAGGGAGTTTAGAGCACGCAAGCTAGTTGTTAGTGGTTTATTGTTAGGGTAATCATCGCTACACCCACTTAGTTTATAAAAGCCCTTCTAAGAAATTTTCCAACAAGGCGCTTAAAATAAACGTCGTGTCCTGCAATTCATAGTAAGAAATAGGAAAATCGTGGTTTCTTTATTACAAGGCGTTTTCTGTGACGCAAGCTGCGATCAATAATCAAATTTCACATTTAAGTCGAATGCAGCTTTTTTAAAACAAAATCGACAAACCAGATGTGCCATTTTATACTGTTTCTTACCTATTTATAATTTTTTCAATCGGCTCGAACAGTTTTGAATTAAACTCAATATATATCGATGTAAATTATTAAATTGATGATTTAAAACAATCTAGCATTCTTCAATGTTAACATAGACAAAACATGGGTAAATATGAAGTATGAAATAATGCGTTAACCAACTTAAAACGAAGAAAAAAAAAACCTATATCTCTATAACCCATGAAGGGTCTTGGGCTTAGTACATAAAGAGATCTGTACTGTTTCTAGGTCTACGGCCGTGCAACAAGGTGATTAGGTAGTGATCAAACTCACCAACCAGGTTTTCTCCCAATGTTTAGGCACCCACTTTATAGAGACTTGATGTGCCTTCAGGGGGGTCTCCACACCGTAGAGTCGGACCTACTGTTAGAAATTAACATCCTTCCACAACCGGGATTCGAACCCAGAACCCGGAGAACAGTAGACTAGTGCCCTATCCCCTTGACTACGTCGCTCCGAAGCAATAAACTGCAGAAATATTTTCCAGGTTAAATTTTCCCCGCAAATGAGAATCTTAATATGGATTTAAAATACATTGTTAAAAAGCTGAAGATTTTACACATGAAATTAGCAATATACAGAGTTGTAGAAGGTAATTCAGAGTGGCAAAATATATTCTTGCTGTTGTAATATTATATTTTTTACTTGTTATATTATTTTATCTAAAATAAGTATTTCCATCCATTGAAAACTCGGGATCGAGTATTTTTGCGTTGCAATACCTTAGTACATAGGCAATCGAAAGTAATATAAAACAAATAATAAAGTTTGTAAGTTAAAATAAAAAATCAACAGAATGTAATATCACGTTTTGATAATCTGATTTTCTTCTTTACCTAGAATAAAACTATAAACATCATTAAAAAAAAAATTAATGATTCGTTG
Organism: Piezodorus guildinii; assembly: GCA_023052935.1. Classification (NCBI taxonomy): domain Eukaryota; kingdom Metazoa; phylum Arthropoda; class Insecta; order Hemiptera; family Pentatomidae; genus Piezodorus; species Piezodorus guildinii. The sequence continues at coordinate 27,911,135 of CM041295.1, read as the reverse complement.
TTTGACCTAATCGCCTGATATAGTGTGAGGTTTAGATTGTGCGGAATTCCGATTCAATTAGATGCTCTAATGTTGAGTGCTATTATCGATTCCTGAAGTTTTCCTGGCATTCAACTCACGATATCTCCGCTAATATTTTTTGAAAGACTCAAGGGCTTCCTCGGAAAGCATTAAGGTTGGAGGATTGGCAATATTCGTGATAACTGTTCCATGAATTAGTAAGTGATGCACACTTGTTGGCTTATAGTACCATGGATACAAGTTTCCTGGTAGTTTGGCTGTTTCACTATCAGCACATAAGCTGGAAGCTGCAGATTCAACAGGTAATCCTGGAGAAATAGTTTTGAGAATAGCATTTAACTCTATGATTAACCTCTCATTTATTCAAATGTTTTATTATTAAGAAACCCTTTATGGTGCTACCGTCGCATTAGCTTAGAGATTTCTCCGGGAATTCAAAATTGTTTTGGAGTTGATATTGAGTTATTTACAAAATCAATTGTTCTACTTTCCTCGCTAATTATACTAATAACATTTTTATAATTAATTTAATACGATTGTATTTAAATATTGTAGATACATCAAGCATATACGAGTATAAGATAAAGAATAGCTTAGTATATCTGCAAATTAACGACCCATTGTCAGCCTTCCAAAAACTAATCTAAATCGAAAATTTTACTGGCAATATTCTTTTTAGGATTTCCAGGAATCGAAGAGAAAGCAAGGAGTAACTTGTGGGTTAAATTGGGAATGGAGTTATTCGCAGAAAGGATAGTTGCTGGTTTGGACCAAATCAGCAACATACAGAACGTCAATATCGTGACGGCTGGACTTATTCGTTACAAAGTAAGGGGGTATTATAAGATTGGATACGGGAAGAGTTCGATGGTTTTGTGGAGCCCCGAAACTTGATAGCAAGGATTTAGAGAATTATTAACCTTTAACTGGTTAGGTGGAGTCTGCAGGCCTAGTTAAGCTTTTGTGAATTCCATTCTCCTGATCCGATCTGCTTCTGAAAACCTCACATTTCCTGTCTCGACATGACTGTAATATAGCATCCTCTTTTAGTCAGTTTTTATCCGGCATTGCTTTAGGGCAGTGTTATTGGGGTCCAACAGACCCCACCTCACCATTAGTGTTCGGATTTATTGAAAGTTGTTTTTTAATTTGTTGAAAGAAATGTCTCGTGATCGTGTTATTTTACGCATCTTTTTAATTTTATTAAGAAGCTGGGATCATCCTTGTTAAAGGATCACATGATCAGACGGTCAGAAAATCCCAGACTTCCCCGGGAGCTTCGGTTAAAGGTCAATCATTATAAGGGGGGGGGGAATAGAAGAATCTAACACATATAGTCAGGATACCCTTGAAAGAAAAGGATATATCATTTTTGTCCAAAAAACAAGAATAGGAAGTCATCTATAGTTCGTATGATATGTGAAGGAATGATATTTGGGAAGAAAATAATGTAGGGCAATGGTATCAGTATTTAACAGTCTCAGATATAGAACCTTTTAATGAGCACATACAAAAAAATACAAGCTCATACAAGACCAAGTCCTAACAGGGAGATCTTATATCTTTGAGAACCACATTTCAGATAAGAGTTCCAAACGTTGCTCAGAAATGCTATGAAGAGACAAGCTATGACGAAAAGAATATTTATAAAATATAAAATGGTCTTCCTTCGTTTAAAATATTGTTTAAGGGCGTTTAGTGGAGCTTCATAGCTGAAAGGATCATTTTTCCACCCTCACTCCACGGGAGAGAGTCATTAAAAAGCCTACCGTTTGTAAAAGGGCAACATTCAGATGGTTCAATGAGTTGCTGTGTCTGTTGTTGATGTTTTCTTTTAAGGGCGGCAACAAAAAGGCCTGAGAAGGAGCCAAGGAGGGCTAAGAAAGGGCTTGTCAACCCAGTGAAGGGCTTTTCCCCTCCCCTCTTCTTCCCCACTCCTTCCCTTATACTCTAATCTTATAATCACACTCCCTACTTGTTACATCTATCCTATGGTTAATTTAATTTAGTAGTACATGCATAAATCATAGTTTTTATAAATACATCTTACTAAGCTGCCAAATTAAAAAAAAAAAAAAAAAAAAAACAATCGTAAAAACACAATGTTTTTTTTTTTTAAATTAAGCACTTCATGTAATTAAATTGAATAAATTACAATTAGGTTTTGTTTCGTTAATTAAATTATTAATGATAATCATAATCATTTTTTACTTTAATATTTTTGATGACTATCCACATAAGTGTTTGAGGCTTAGCGCTCTTATCTTTCCTACTGGCAATCAATATCAGCAATGTGGTTAATAGATAAGTGCTGGGATCTCTTATGTCCTGCTTTTCCTCGATAAGCGTTAAGAATTGTGTGCTATACTTCTTTGCCGAAACGAAGAACAACTCTTTTCTTTCCAAAATTGTTACTTGTGATGGAAATTGGATACTTAACGATAACAGTTGACGTTCTGGACAGTAGCTCGACAAAGGAGAAGCAACAAATTTTCTCAAGATTCAAAACTCATAAAAATAAAATAAAAAAGGTGATGGTTACAGTTAGTTTGGTTTGATACACTTAAGCTTCATAAATCCTGGATAAAACGTATATGCCAAATCGTATTGTATCCGAATTAACGCATTACATTAGAAATTGGCGATAATGAAGCCATCTTGGTTAACCGGAGGGCCCAATATGTTCATGGCCACTTCCGGTCATATGTCTCCGTATGACATTACGAAAACTGTTGAAGCTTAGAAATGAAACTCTGCCACCCACTCTACGAACCTCTCGCTAACAGATTATCATTTTTTTTTTTTACTTCTAGACCACAACTTACGTGACAACAAAATTAATGGACAAAGGAATTAGAAAACCTTATTTTCGATTTTATCTATTCAAAAGATGATAAATTCTATTCCGAAGGCATGGAAAAGCCGGAAAGGTTTTAATAGTAGTGGAGACTTTTTTGTTTAAATGATTCTTTTTCAACCAAAATCAAACATTATTTGGACTACCCAATAAGTTTGAAATACTACAAAAAATTGTATTCTTATACCTTAACCAGAATTCATTTTTTTTTTTTTTCAATTTTCAGAAGATCAAGCAAGTGAAAAGTGATTTAGTTTTATTAAAGGTTTATAATATCTTAGCATCTTGCAATTTTTATTTTCAATTAGTGAATTTGATTAAGGTTATAATATTCTGGCGTGATAGGTATGATGGAGAGAATATGCCCAGCGGCACCTCCTCCTGGCATAACTTCTTTTTAGCCTTCGGTGAATGTTGTTGAAGCAAGTCAGTAGTGGCCATGTTTTACATTAATGTGTTAGTTTTCGTAAAACGTTTGTAGAGCGTCCTGATCTTTTCATTGACTATTGGTATGTGAAGATCCATTCGCGCGTAATTCCAAATAGATTTCAGTATGAAGTTGTAAGTGTCCAAATTTCATTTAAGTTTTAATTTTGAACCTCTACAAAGTACTGAGTTTAAACGTTTTAACCTTTTGTTCAGTGATTTCTGTCTGTTCTTGATTCTTCTCTCAAATGTGACATCTAGATCTTTTATTGTTACTGTAGAATTTGGATGTAGTGAAGATATACAGTGGACAGGTTTCATGTCGGAAAGTGAAAGTAATTTGTTTGATTACTGTCTTGGTTGAGTGGAATTTTCCAAAATTACAAGAATACTAATCAATTCGGATATTTTTTATATGAATTAAAACGATTCATAAATATTTTTCAAAGTGAAAAGTAGATTAGAGTGATTTTTTTTTTCAAAATATTAATTAAAAGTAACTTACTAGAAAAGAAGCTCCGTAAAGAAAGGTCGTTTATATACGCATCGAAAAAGGGTCATGGAAGGAGTTTCGATGACTACAGTTGGTATAACAACTGTCCTGCCTTGCCTACCAGATCCAAGTAAACAGCTTTAGCCCAAGAGATAGATTGTGAATTCGTAATAGAGACTTCCTGTCTGCCAACGTTAAAAGTTTTCACTTCTCTGTTAAACTTTTCTGCCTCGGCTAAGAACAAATAAAAAAAAAAAAAACTTGGCCGGGAAGAAGTTTCCTCGGGTTTGGGCTAACAGTGGAAATGCAAAGGGATTAGATATTTGGTCCTGCCCATCTGCCACCCCCCTTCCTGGCCCACGATGGAAATTATCGACAGAGCTTTTGGAAAAAAAAAACTGTTCTACTTTCACTTATTCTATGGCTCAACTCGATACTTGTCTCCGCCCAACATCCTTGGTACTTTAAACTGTTTCCTCTGGTATACTTTTCTTCTTTTCTTTTTTTTTTATCTTTTCAAACAACGGAGGTCTTTACCACACTGATGATAGTATAAGGTGGACAAGTATAAATGTTTGCGTCTGACGATTTCGGATAATTTATCACTTTATGAGCATTTCAAGGAAAAAGTACTGACTGCCATGTTAAGTATAAATATTATCTGGATTAACGCTTTCAGTAACAAACATGTTCCAATATTGGCCAAGTATGAGGCACGTATTTAACATGTTAACGCCGCACAATGGGCAATATCACCAATTTAGGTGTTCAAAACTCAAGTCAAAAGTTTGGAATTTTTCACCTTTTTATTATTAGTTGTCAAGACTCCAAATACTAATATTTTCCGCCATACCGTGTTTACAAATAAATAGTAAATGAATGAATCATTGCTGTTCGCACAAGTGCCTAATAACCGGCAGCGGGATTATCTTTATTCGATGGTCATTTATTGTGTTCAAGGTGTATTAAGAGCAAAGTCTTTTTGCTTTTATGTCACAATGGACATTGCTGAGACATGTAAGACATTATATTTCCAAACTCTTTATTGAATATTCACTGCAATCTCACCTGTATAGTTAATTTAGCACTTTGTAAATGTATGCCCCTATTCAATAACGAAAAACTATATAACCCCCAAGTTACCCCAAGGATTTGTTTGTAGGTTTTGTTTCATCAATCCTTCTAGTCTTTGGATATTACAAAGAATTTTTGCGTTTTGGGTGATACATAATTTTTTTCAAACACAAAACTACGAATCAAAAGTTTTACAATCTATAATATCAAGAATTTCCTAAATGATATAAAATACATCTATTAGCAGGTTTTAGTAACTCCGAGCCATACTTAGATTTTTTGTATTATTTTTCCCGTATTCTGTGACTTCTGAAATATAGGGAAGTTTTAGATTTTAGCAAATATATTTGATTTTTGACCACTGTGAGCTCGCCAATGGCGTCAAAAAATTAATTAGTTTTCATAAATTTTTCTTATAATTGTTTTCCGTAATCTGTGACACTAAAGGTTAAATATAGACAAGATTCAGAATTTTGTCCACCTAAATCGGTCATATGGCCAACTGTGCGCCGGGGTGACCTACCGGTGGGTCACTCTTGTCTGTTCCGTGGGGCGGGTGACCCACCGGTCGGTCACACTTAACTATCCCGCGGGGCGACGTGCGTCACAGGTGAGTAACTTGTTTTTAGGAAATAAGCTTATTTTATTTTTTCTCAACATTATATATTGTAGGAATTAACTAGCATAAGGGTCTATTTATTAAATATTTTATAACTTTCAACATCCCTCCTCAAAAGGACTCTTATCGGTGAATTTTTGTTAATTACTCTTCTTTAAGAATTTTATTTAGCTGTGCCTGATTTCTTTTCATATTTTTATTCCTATAATATGATGTAAGAGTATAATATATAATATAAATATAAGAATTATTTTTAATTATAAATAATAATATAACAATCTCTTTTTTAAAATATTCCTATAATTACTTCTTCAAGTTATATGTATGTCAAAACTGTTACGATCTCGCATTTAGCGCGTTGGAAACCTGGAACTGTTGTGATCTCGGATTATACCGGGATCACTTGTAGCTCGGTAGCTAGCATAACAGCCTCCTATGCCAAAGGTCACGGATTCAAACCCGTAGGTGGTCCTAGGATTTTTTAATGGGAGTAGAAAAACCTTAGTTATGCCGTCCTTCGGAGGGGACGTTAAAAGGTGGTCCCGAGCCTGTGCGATGTCAGGTACTCGTTAAAGATCCCTATCCTGATAAAACCTGGATAGGCAAAATTTAAGACTCCCTTTGTAGCATCGTCTGATTAGCCATAGTAGCATAAAGTGACGTTTAAATAAATTAACAATTGCATTAAACACGTTGGAACTTGCAACAGAACCGCCACGCCCCACGAAGGTAAGGAGCTAACACAGCCCTCACGTGGAAAAACGTAGAAATTCGCCCCGGCGTGAACGTGTTAAATCAGTGGTGGGATACAACTATATGTTGTATCTGGAAACGAACAGGGGTCTGTTTTGTTTTAATGCACGAAGTGTACATTTTTTTTAATTATTTTATTTATTGAAATTTACAACTGTACTTGCATAATACAACAAGTAAATATGCTAAAAGAAAAAAGATATGAAACAGTCTTGTAGAGAGACGACTCTACGGTAGCACTCCAGTAACTATTTTTAACTTGAATTTCTTGTGGCCATCTTCTTTTCAGACGCCTCTGAGGATTATCAGGATTCGAAGAGGAAGCAACGGTTGAAACTACTGGGGTTTTTAATAAAATTTAATAATATTTCACGAAAATGGATGTTTCACGGTAAACTACATGGGATTCCTGTACAAAAAAAAGATAAAAATCCGTCCAGAGGTTTAGAAGGAGTTCGCGGAAACCAATAATCGTGGTATCATTTTATATATATATAATAATATATAATATAATAATAGGTTTACTTGAACCCGAAGGTTCGATGCCGATACCACCATATTCCGCCTACACAGCCTCGTCCGATGTTCACCGTTCAAGCCCAAGCCCCCGAGATCAGCCTTAACGCAATCGTTCCATCGACGTTTCGGCCTACCTTTCAGACGCTTACCAGTTGGATCAGCGAATACCAACTTTCTCGGAATCCGATCCTCACCGAGCCCAACAACTTTACTCGCCATTTGAGTCTCCGCGATGCTTTCAACTCAATTATATTCACAGGGTACAACGCAATTCCGCGTTGTGCAATCCTTCTTAAGTCCCCAGTTGCCTCATCTCTCTTCGGACCAAATATTTTACGCAGTACCTTATTTTCGAAAACCTTAAGCCGTTGTTCATCCTTCAAAGTAAGCGGCACACTTCACATCCGTAAAGAACCGTCGGAAAAATAATAGTTTTATAAATTCTAATCTTTAAGTTTTTAGACAGAAGCGCGAGCTAATATAACATATATATATATATATATATATATATATATATATATATATATATATATAATACATAAATTAAGAAAAATGTAAAGAAATTGATAATGTTGAGTCGATTAAACTCACTTTCACTATATTTATTAAGCTTATGTTCAAACTTTCTCAATTCTAATTTTCAAGGAACCTCTTAACGAAGCTAAAGCCGATTTTCCAAGTTACTTAATCGTTCATCAAAATATTTAGTGGTTTGTTTCTGAATCAAAAATATTTTTTTAAATCATTTTACCTACTGAGGACGGGAGTTTGGGTAAAAAATTAAACAATCATTCAATCCCTAAAGCTTTAAGTACTTAAAAAAGTCTTCCAAAAGGATTTATAAAACTCCGGCTACCCCACTCCTCAAGTTGGCAGGTTGAAAAACTCGAAATTGTTTTTGCCTTTCATTCCTGAGGTGTATTAGCTTTCTAAGGCTTAGGGATCCTTTGGCTAAAGGCTTCAACACAAAATTCTGTTAAAATACTGACACTTAAATCAAGCAATTTAGTCCCGTCAGGCAATTTTAATAAGGGTAGTATTATAAAACATATTGACGAAGACCATTAGATTTTAGTATGGAGGTGAAAAAACTTCGATTTTCAGGGAAGGGGGGGGGGGGGAGTACGCAGTACAAGAATATACAAATATCAATTTTACTTTAGTTAAATTTAAGTAATTTATTTCAATTATTTAAACCTTTTTTTTATATTTAGAGAGTTAGATTATTATTTTTTTTTTTTAATTCTTTTATTGAAATTTACAACTGGTCAATTTACATAGTACAATAAGTAAATGACCTAAAAACAGACAATTGGTATGAAAAAGACTTGAGAAGAATCTACCCAGCGGTAGCACTTCAATGTTTATTTGTTCAGCAGGTCTCGAGGCCACCGCCTTTTCAGACGCCTCGGAGGATTATCGAGAATATATGTCGATGAGAGGATACGGACAAGCGGGTTTGTATGGGCGGGTAATTTGGAACTAAAGGAGGTGTATTTTTTTTGGGCAATTTCTGCAACGAGTGAGATATTCAGGTCTCTATGGATGAGTTTGTTGGTAACAAAGTAAGGAGCGTCTAGGATTTGTCGAAGGATTTTGGATTGCAAGGATTGGATGCGGGAGGAATTCAATGGTTTGGTGGAGCCCCATCTCTGTGCCATAAGTCTAGATAGGTCTAATAATGGTTGTGTAAATGAGTTTTTTGAAGTAAAGAGGGAGTTTTGATCGTTTGTCTAATAAGTGTTTTAATAGTCGATATCTACGTGCTGTTTCTTGTCGTTTAAGTCTTGTAAGAGTATTCCATGTAAGACGTTTGTCAAGATGAAGTCCAAGGTATCGTATTTCTTCTACAGTGATGAGTGGGGTATGATTAAAGGAAACAACTGGACAGGAAGTCATAGGTTTACGTCGTAGAGTGAAGGTGATTTGGTGGGATTTATTAGGATTAATTTTGATTCTCCCATTGTGACACCATTCTGCAATGGCGGATACATGGTTTCTGTAGGAATTGGGTAGCAACAATAGGATCATTATTTACGGATAGCACACATGTGTTCATCAGCGTAAGTAGAGAGGGCAGTGCTTGGATGGATAGGATACCACCTGTATCCACCGTGTAGAGGAGTTCGATTATTAAGATAATAAAAAAATTAATTTTTATGAATATTTCGGTTAAAATGTTAGAATTAATTAAGATGAAAAACTCTTAAATACGAAATTGGATAATTATAAAAATAATTATAATTTAGAAAATGGGCGTATAGTTAATATAAATATGCTATAGAACGAGGGGAAAAAATGAATAAGAAAAAATCCTGCAAGAGTTTTGTTGGTCTAATTCATCGTGGAGTTTCGGCATACCACTTGGGAAGCCTGTCTTGTAGCACTGTAGACCCAGAAAAAAAATTACTTTCGTTGGGATGTGGGTTACTTGGTGCCCCAACCGGAATTTTTTTCATATTTTTAATAGTTGAATAAGTGTTACTGTATAATAAATTGTAATTTATAATTTTACCAATGTTGGAATTTGAATGATTCAAGAATAGATAAAGAATTGATTTTTGACAGAATTTAATAATGAGAATTTACAAATGGAGTAAGGAATACCCAATATAGATAGCACGAATGACCAAAGTTTTTTTATGAAGGCTGTATACAGTGTAGAGTAGCGGTATATACAAGTTTGTAGGTTAGGAACTTGTATTAATACCTTGTGAGAGTATTAATACCTTTCATGGCGATTGATCGTTTACTGGGGGAAAGGTATTTTTATCGTTTACACAGAATGATAGTTATCGTCTGGTAAAGTATTAATACCTGTTTTTCCCTCATTAGTATTTGATCATAAAATTTAAATCTTACGTTTCATAACATTATTACTTCCGCTCACCTATATGTGGAATATATAGTAAGGGAAAGTATTGTGATCTTGAAAATTTCAAGTTGTCATCAAAATACATGTTTTAGGGTCCCCTGAGTCCCATTGACCAAGTCCATGTATGATATGATGCCATTCGTGGCAAAAATACTGTGACAAATCAATTTTGGTAAAAATAGTTAAATTATTATATTGCAATATGAATTTCTGAAAATGTTTAAACTAAATTTTGTGTGGCTGCAGGAAGACTATGAAAAAACTTAATTTTTTGATTACTGATGAAAACTTAAGTAAAAACAAAAACTGTTAATCACATTAAAACCATTGATTATTATCATATCAGTGATTCAAGCTTTACTAAATCAACCATTGAAAAGTAACAAAATGATGAAAACAGTAAATTAACGGTAACATATTACGGAAGTTATGTGTTTTTGCATTGACATAGGAAATAAAGTACCTTTTAAAATTAACTAAAGGAAAGATTATCTTTTTACAAAGCATGCATTGCACTATGGAAGGAAATTTGTTTGATAGATAGATAGGTATCTATAAATCTATTTACATATTTACAATATACAATAGCTTGTTAGTTCCATTTTTACATGATTCCGGTGATGAAATCGACAATTTAGGATTTTTCTTCTAGAGACTAATTAAACATAAGTTTGAAGGTATTAGTAATAGTAGGAAAAATAGACAAAAAAACCCACTTAAATTTTTTTAAAGAAAAAAATGAAATATGTACAGACTATCTTTTGGAAAGAACTACAATTCTCAGATGAAATTTTATGTCAGATTTCGATATAACTAAACCTTTAGAACACGAACGTGACGAAATGTCGATTTCGTAAAAAATTAACCTTAGTAAGTTTGCAATACTTTAGCAGTGCTTACGAATCATCATTATGTTCTATGTAACATAACTCAAACATTCTTGAAAATAACTCAAGTAAGTAAAGTAAGATTACTTGATAAAGACGTAAAACGTAGTTCGATATGTTAGAAAAGTAATAAATAGTTAAAACTATTTTTTTTTTTTTTTACTAGCATCCGAATTGTCCGTCGTCATTCTTAGTTATCAGTAGTATTATCATTTTACAGGATGTCACATGAATGTCGCGTCATATTGTAAAATGAAATGTTAGACTTTAAGTGGATACAAACAAATTTATATGATTCATTGCCTATTTTTCAACGGTTAATGAGGAAAATCAAATTTAATTTTTGTTTGCTGTTATCTATGGTTTTCATGAGAAAAACTCAAATAAATCGACTTTATGAGCACACTCAGGAAAACAAGTGGTATCAGATGAAAGAAGATAAAATTCCCTCAGGTTTAAAGTCAAACCCTTAAATTAAGAATCTAATTGTCGCATGAAGTCAAGCAGAAAAATAAATTTTAATATTTCTAAGAATATTAGGACATTTCAAGGAGGTTATAATTTATCGGTAGGTTGTAAATTTTCCGGTGAGGTGTGGGTTTCTACCAAACCATCGAATTCCTCTCGTATCCAAACCTTAAAGTCCAAAATCCTTCGTGAAATCCTCAACGCTTCTTACTTTGTCACGAATAAACTCATCCACAAAGACCTTAATGTCCCCTATGTTACTGTTTTGGCCCGAGCCAGGTACCAATCCTTCCATGAAAAAACATTCCCACTCTAACCCAATAGTTTCTATCCTAGCTTCCTCTTCGATCCCTGATAACCCTCCGAGAGTCTGAAAAGTAGATGACCTTAAGACCTGCTTGTTTAAATTTACTACTAAAGTGCTGCCAATGGGCAGTTTCTCTTCATGTATTTTATAATTAACCAGCATATTTACTTGTTGTATTATAAATACAGTTGTAAATTTCAATAAACATGTCATTAAACAAAAATTCCGGTTCTTAAAAAAAGCTTTTCATTAAAAATAATAATAAGCAAACCTGCGTTTATCGACGAATCAAGGATACGGAGGAGGCAAGAATTTAAATAAAAATAGAAAGAAAGAAAAAGTATATAAGATTCATAGTCCGACTTTATGAGCACACTCAGGAAAACAAGTGGTATCAGATGAAAGAAGATAAAATTTCCCTCAAGGTTTAAAGTCAAACCCTTAAATTAAGAACCTAATTGTCGCATGAAGTCAAGCAGAAAAATAAGTTTTAATATTTCTACGAATATTAGGACATTTCAAGGAGGTTATAATTTATCGGTAGGTTGTAAATTTTCCGGTGAGGTGTGGGTTTCTACCAAACCATCGAATTCCTCTCGTATCCAAACCTTAAAGTCCAAAATCCTTCGTGAAATCCTCAACGCTTCTTACTTTGTCACGAATAAACTCATCCACAAAGACCTTAATGTCTCCTATGTTACTGTTTTGGCCCGAGCCAGGTATCAATCCTTCCATGAAAAAACATTCCCACTCTAACCCAATAGTTTCTATCCTAGCTTCCTCTTCGATCCCTGATAACCCTCCGAGAGGTCAGAAAAGTAGATGACCTTAAGACCTGCTTGTTTAAATTTACTACTCAAGTGCTGCCAATGGGGAGTTTCTCTTCATGTATTTTATAATTAACCAGTCCATTTACTTTTATTATAATATACAGTTGTAAATTTCAATAAAAATATCATTAAAAAAATTCCGGTACTCAAAAAAAGCTTTTCATCTAAAATAGTTCTAAACACACCTGCGTTTATTGACCAATCAAGGAAACGAGGAGGCAAGAATTTAAACAAAAATAGAAAGAAAGAAAAAGTATATAAGATTCATAGTCCGATTGTCAAGATTTTACTGCTCAATGAAAACCATGGTTCATAACCAAAACTTAAAATTTGATTTTTGTCCCAATTACGGTTTAAAATCTGCTCTCAAAATAAGAAGAAACATTTATGAGACACCCTGTAGATGTAAAGAAAGTGTGAGTCAAAATATTCCTGCAAGTTATAAAAAGTTATACGAGCAAAATAATGCAGATGTAACGGTAGCCATAAGTTAAGATCGTACAACAAGGAATGGGATCAAGATAAAAAAATAAGTATAGGAAAGGGAATAGGGGTAAAGCTGATGAGAGATAACAATGAAGAAAAAGGTAGAAATAAAAAATGGGAAAGACCTTACTTGAATCTACGACAGATCTCGAACGATTGAGGAATTTTAAACAGACACGGAGCAGTAACATTAGAAAAGCCATTCAGTATCGCTGCCACTCCATAGAAAGTCGGTTTCAAATGTCTGAGCTTTCTTATAAAACATATCCAGCTATGATATAATTTATATAAGAAGAATAAGAAATGATTCTGAATATATCTATGTACGAACTATACAGGGTTTAAAAATCATTGAAATTAATAATGTTCATATTATAAAAAATCTGGTGCACGAACACATACGACATTCACTTACCTCCGTTGTTATAATCAATTTCAGAATTTTTAAATACATTTAGAAATGAAAGTGAATATTTAAAGAATTAATTAAATTGAGTTTCAATACAAGCATGTGTTCTATTAAAAATAATTATGTTATTTTGTTCTATTGTGTTTAATTTGTTCTATTATGTTTAATTTAATTTAATAATAATCTATTATAGATAATTTGTTCCAATCTACAGAATTAAAGGTACTTCAGATATAGAAAATTTAAACTATCTGCATTTAAGCCCTGTTAGACTATTTTAATAAGATCGAAACCTACATTTTATTAAATCCCATCAACATAAATTTTTGCATCGATGCGAGTTGAATGAAAATAGTAATAAGGTCCAAAATGCATGGTATAAATCAGATCTTCCGGTCTGCCGATTTAGAAGAAAAAGTTGCTGTAACATCTCGGGCATATAGCTCTCTCAAATATGAAATTTCAGTTTCGTATCACTTTTTGTTTTTGGGCTAGTCTTACGACAAACATACGGACGCACAGACCTTTTTGTGGGACTTGCTTATTTTGGACTCAGGGAACCCTATAACGTTTGTTTCCGTAAAAAAACTGGAATTTCGAATATACATACATTTTAACGATATACATACATCCTCTTAATATTTATTTCGTATCTAGGTAAGTGAAAGTAAAAATCATTCCAGGAATATGAATTTAAATCTGGTGGGGAAAAAAAATAGACCGGACATTCACTTACGTCCGTGGTTAAAATCAATTTAAAAAAAAAAATATGCAATGGTGTGATTCAGCGAAGATCACGCTCAACTTCCTGTTTTTTCCCGCTATTGTTGGATACCCTCTTTATAATGGCTGGGTTTGCGAACTGAAAAAAAGTTTAAAGAACCACTCGGAGTTTCGATGAAAACACATGTTTTAGATCTAATAGCGGAAAAATAGACCTTGTTACGTTCACCAATCATTTAAGTCTGACAGGGCATATATGCCGAATTTTCGATTTTTTTTGCTCTGAAGTACCTTTGATTTTGTAGAATGCAAAGTAACCATGTAATTTTTTTAGCATGGATAAAAAAAGGAGTAAAACGTTTATTTAGGTAAATATTTGTTTCCGAAAATAAGAATAGTAATATATATATATATATATATATATATATATATATATATATATATATATATATATATATTTATAATATAACATTGGAAGGCTGAAGATTTTATAAAAAATGTTTATCTTATATACAATATTGTGGAAGGTAAAGCTGCGTATAGGGCATGCATTTCAATAATTTTTGTATTCAACAATCTTATATTATTTATTCTAAAACATATGTTTCCAAGTTTTTTTAAAAATACATTTAACATCCATAAAGATCTTAATGTTCCATATGTTACTGAATTAGCCGGAACCTGTTATCAGTCATTCCATGAATAACTCCATTTCCACTCTGATCCACTAGTTTCTGTTCTATCATCCTCTTCGATTCCTAATAATCCTCCGAGTCGTCTGAAAACATGCCCCCCCGATACCTTCTTTTTCAGAATATTTTTAGAGTGTTGCCAATGGGTAGCGTCTGTACTTGCATTTCATGTCAGTTTACTATGTCCATCAGATTTACTTGATGTATATAACACATTTGTAAATATCAATAAATGTGTTTTAATATATATATATAATATATATATATATATATATATATATATATATATATATATATATTATATATATTATATTTATAATATAACATTGGAAGGCTGAAGATTTTATAAAAAATGTTAAAATATATATATTTTAACAAATTTACAAATGTATTGATTTAATACAAGTGTTACGCATACCAGGTTTTTTGACAAAATTATTACTTATAAAAAGCTAATATGATGCGTTATATAATAAGAATTCAAATGGATAAAATGTATATTCTAAAAGTGAAGAAAGATCTAATTAGGATGTTTTCATGCCGTTTCAATATCCTCACAGCCAACAACTTCCCAATTAAATTATAGAATGTTTACATTTTGCAGTATGGCCATCTGTCTCCCTTCTCTATACCTTAACACCATTTAGTTGAGAACTGGTGTCTGTGAGGTTAGGTCGACTCTCTGTCCGTTATTTATAATCAAATTGTTACAATGTTAATTATTCTTTATTAATTTTACATGTTTTCAGTTTACTTTTTTGAAAAATTACAATCTATAAAAACGTTATCTTACAGTTCTTTGTTTATAATGTTGTTGCTACATGAAAACATTCCTTTATCACCACCATATTAAGGTATTTAAATAATATTTTTATTTAAATCAAACTTATATATGTATATATATTCTCTTTCACATATATAATATTTAGTTTATATATATAATTTTTAGTTACATATAATTATATTTCGAAACATAAATAATTTGAAAACAAAATTTTAATTATAAAATATTTTAAATTTTATTTCATAAAATGATTATGGAAGATAAATGATACTGAATATTATTTAAATCAGTGGTTTGTACTCGGCTGTAGCTCAGCCAATCAGAGGCCGCATTTCTCAAGTCAAAATAGCTTCCCTAACACCATCTCTTTATTTTCACTTAGATTCACTCTTGTTCGGTTCGGGTCCGTATTGAGTGGTTAACTTTGTTTTCAATGTGTGTGCAATGTGTTGTAAATATGAAATAATCATTTATTTAAGCTTCTTAATGGCTCTGTCTTTTTATTTTCGTTTCGAAATATGCCTATTTTAAAGGACAAGGTAGGTTTTGTTGAACTTAAGAAAGGTGGCCATATTGAAATTTTCAACATAAAGGTAAGATTTCTTTTTAAATTTCTATTTTATTTTTTATAAATGTAGTTGATTTACAATTGATTGTAATATAATTGAATAATGTATTATATTATTCCCTCAATGACTGTTGAAAATCTTAATGACTATTATTTGAACTATAATCAATTTATTTACTATATGAATAATTTAATATTGGATTCCTATATCAATATTCTTTTGTGGCTAATCTAATCTGCATTAATACTTCCCATTTTAGTTATATCCTATGAAAAAGCCTATTAAAAAAATAATAATTTATATTTACATAATATGTAGGCTATGAGATTGTAACCGTATCATTTTTATTCATAAAAAATAAAACATAATCAGATAGAGAAATTAAACCCATACCAAAGCTGAGCACTGTACATATTAATTCTCATTCGAAAGTCTATTATAACTCTATATTACTTAATATATTCAGAATTATATACATAATTATTTCAATATATCGATTTAAAATAATATTTTTTCTTATTTTATTAATAAAAGTAGTTGATCTGACAATATTTCTAATAGCGAAATTAAGAACTAAAAAAGCCAGACCTAAACACTTTAAAACCTGCATAAGTTAATAAATAAAAATTATATGTTTTTTATATTTGTATATAAAGTTTTTTTATATTTAGAAAAAATATATTGATTTAAAACTAACTTAAACTTATTTTGCTAATATAAGTGGTCGATCTGGCAACATTGCTAATCGCGAAATTAAGAACCACCTAAGCCATACCTAACACTGAACTAGCATTTTAAAACCTAATAAGTTTATAAATATTAAAATGATATGCTTTATATATTTATATATAAACTATTATATGTTTAGAAAGTATATATTTATTTAAATCTAAGTTAAACATAATGTGTTAATATAAGTGGTAGATCTGGCAACATTGCTAATACCTAAGGCGCCTAAGCCAGAACAGTTAAATTATTCCTTTCATCTTAAACCTTATTATATATTTCTTTTAATATGTTTATTTTATATAGTTTTTCTAGCAGTTTATTAATCAATTTGTTTGATCTAAATGTTTCATTGATTATAGTATGTAAAATCGTGAAATAAAATATTAAAAATTCAGTACCAGATAAATTTAGATATTTCAATAAGAGCGAAATTAAGAATCCGTCAAAGCTACAGTGGCATACCGAACTTTTTAACTAGCATCTTCAAGCCTACTATATATTTAATTCAATATGTTCATTTTAAATTTGTATTTCATTATGATAATAAAATTTGTTAAATTTAAATATTTCAATAATTAAGTTATCTTCTTTATTTAGAAAATAAAATCGGCTGATAAAACAAAGTGTGAATTTCAGTACCAGATATAAATATTTTGCATTATTTTCCTTTACAAAAACATAAATATAATTGTTAAAAATAGTGTATATTTGGTTACCCACTTTACAGAAGATAGTTAAGCGCCATAGGTTTCTCCCCGTCCTATTGTTATCCCACGGGTGATTTAATGGAATAAATAGTTATGTTACATAGGTATGCCTGTGTACATTTGTATTTTAATTTTTTTTTCTAAGTATTTCTTTTGTATTGTATTTGTTAACATTGTATGAATGAAGTATCTTAACACTATCACCTTATCTCAACACATTTAACACTATGGGATAAAATTTAATAATACCAAATATATATATATATATTATATATATATATATATATATATATATATATATATATATATATAAATAATAATAATTTTGTCTCGTAGGAATTTCGGAATTTTAACTTTTCTCGTTCATAAAAACATTTTAAAATTTTTAAAGCGGGAAAATGTTGTTGTTGTTTTTTTGTGCGAATATTGTTGAAAAACTAAAAAATTGTTTATGTATTACTTTTTTTAAACATAAAACAGTAATATACATGTATAATATACCGTTACACAAAGCTGTATAAGCTGATAAAACATAATAAAAGCGGATAAAACTAAGAGATTTTTGTTGATAATAATATAATGTATTAGTTAGTGAAAAACTAATATCTATCTAAACTCAACGTAATTATTTTAGTTTTTTTATCCTCCAACTTGGTTTGAAAGTTCTTAAATTGATTCAAACAACTGTGGTAAGTGAAAGTCGTAAATTTCGCCCACCATTTTGAACGTTTTGAGTGAAATAATTTTTAAAAAAACAATCTATGAAATTACACATTTAGTGTGTGATTGAGATACGACCATCAAGGAATTCCCAGTTGGCACACGGGCTGTTCAACGATGTGCGAAACTCCTAAAGGAAGCATCGGGAAAAGTTTTTCAGAGTTGAGTCCACGGAAGGGTTCATCAGAACGACTTTCCTGTCAAAATCGCCCATGCCTAACTTCTACAAGAAATCAGATTTCGGAGTACCTTCATCTGGAAGAAAGTCATAAAACGCAGATGTTATATGCCTTTCCCTGGACCTTTTTAAGAAAAAAAAATCAATAATAAAATCAAGGTTTAAGAACATTTCTGACGTACTCTAATGATTTGCTTGGAATATATTAATTTATGAAAGCTTAAAAAAATAAATAAAATATACTTTGTGGAATCCAAAACATTTCTAACTACATACCTTACGTACATTAATTTAAAAAAAAAATCTGGTGTGCCCAACACACGATTATCACTTACCTCCGTAGTTAAACTAAATTTAAAAATTTGTATGTATAGTTAGAGATTAAAAAGGTTGAAGAATTAATTAACTTGAGTTTCCATAGAAACATGTGTTTTATTAAATAATCTATTATATTATCTATTACCTACAAAAAAAAAAAAAAAAAAAAAAAGTACTCGAAAACTAACTGTGTATTATATATATATATATATATATATATTATAATTATATAATATTTTATATTATATATATATATATATATATATTATGAAAAACAATTTTTTATTTTATTTTATTTTACATCATCCACCAACAGGCCTAGGCCCAATTACAGGTGGCAAATCATACAAAAAAAAATACATTACACTACAATAATTGAAATAATAATAATAATTTAAATTCAAACTAATTGGTAATGTACTACATACCAGCTTAATTTATATAAAGAAACAAAAAAAAAAAAAAAAGAAAAAAAAATATAACTTACAAATATCATAATCTAACTAAAAAAGAAATACTACTTTAAACAATTCGTCATAAATATACTCCTAAAAATTAATTATATTAAGTTAAAAAAAACAATAAAAGATAGAAACAAAAAGAAAAAGAAAATTAAAAAATAAATAAAAATCAGCCCCAGCTCTAGCCATTTCAATTGAAAGATAACAAGAAAAAAAACATTTTAAAAAAATGTACACAATTTCGCAATAATATTTTTATATACATGTATATACATATCCACATAGATGTCACTCATACTAGATAAAATAAAATCAGTAAATTATGATTTTATTTTATTATATATACGTTATCAAGGAAGTTTTTTCATTATAGAGACCCCATTAAATAAAAATGTTTTTTTCTAAAAAATTAAATAAATTTTTTCAGTGGTCTCTAAAAGTTGCCATAATATACAAAGATTCGGTTTTGAAGTGTTTTTATGAATAAGAAAGTTGAAATTCCGAAATTATCTACGAGACAAAAATATATGATATATTGTTGTATACTTATTGGGTATTATTATTATTACATTTTATCCCACGAGAGTTGTCGTAACAGTGATATGAGACTTCATGTTAGAGTTGAAAAAGGTTGAATAATCCTATAGTTTTCAAATTATGCCATGTTCGAAAAAAAACAAACTAAAAAGCTATTTATTGTTTTTTCTCCTTTAGGTTGTTATCAAATACCAGTTGAATATTTTCCGTTTTTTTAATCTATTCTTACAAGATAAAATTGTTAATTTTTTTTCGAATCTACAAAACCACACGTAATTTAGAAAAATAAAATTTTAAATTGCCATTCAGACACTGGCAGACAATTTTCATCAGAATAAAACATTAATGATATTAAAGTTGACTAAATTTCACACTGATATAGTAAGTTTAATCATATTCGTTATAGCTCTCAAATTGGATACCGTAAAAAAGAGAAAAATGCATAGTATAAAGTTTCTCTTCTGGTACGTCGATTTTTTTGAAAAGTAACTGTAACATATCATACATATACTCATCTCAAATGTTCAATTTTATTTTCATACAACTAAACTTAACACATACATATACACACATTTTTCTTTAATTATAAATAGTTATCATAATTCAGGAAAAATCAAAAATAACATTCAATTATAACGTAAATGAACTGTTAAATAAAGGTATAAAATATAAAGACTCGAAGCCAAATTTGCCTCTTACTGCGATGTACTTATGCAAAACCAGGTCCCTGCTACGTTTTAAACAGAAATAATAACATGGATTTATAAAAAAAAAAAAAAAAAACGCTGTAATCCTCTTACTGGCATTTTTAAATTTACACATTCCAGCTCATTTAATCCCTGAAATTTAATTTTACTCCTGCTTTTAGTCTATTCGAGTATGAAATGTATAGATTTTGTGTTAATATTTAATAAAATTAAGTAAATTTTGATTCTAAATTGTTTACGGGTTTCGGTGAAAAAATGTATTTAATAGAAAAACTCTAATGACATCAGTTTAACTAATATTTTATACTGTTGGGCCTATGTATATATGTATATATATATATATATATATATATATATATATATATATATATATATATATATATATATATATATATATATAAGAATGTTCCATTTCACTCGATTTTCTGGTCATCACAGTTTCTCAAAAATGGCTATGGTTGTGAAGTTGAAATTTCTTTCGGAGATTCGTCTTACCCTCTAGATGTGCAATAAGGCTGGATTTGGGGAAATTCGTCCTCTAAGTGATTTAAAACATTATTTTTCTAAAACGTAAAATAAAATTAGTTTTCGAATAACTCAAAAAATATACTTATCCTATAAAAACTATAAGTACTCATTTGAATGACAATCAAATTTCTATCTACCTAGAAGCAAATCATGTTTCATGTTTAGTATTATAAATTCATATGTTTCATTTGTTGGTTTTTTAAATAGAATAGAATAGTACTGAATTCTAAAAAAAAATGCGAGCTTATTCAGTTGGAAGGGTACACCCCCGAGTGGAAAAAATACGCATTTATGTTACATAGAAGTTACGATGGTATAGAACGATAATGTTTTAAAGCAAAAATGTCAGTATTAGATAATCACGGTATGGCTACTTGCTACTGCTATGTTATTGTAGATTAAACTGTATAAAATTAATATCTGACAATCAACAATAATCATTTATTTGTCATACATAGACATAGTTAAAATTTTACCTCACCTCTCAGGTACCTATATTGTATAACCTCACCTAAAACAGTTATTATAAACAATTTCCTTAATTCACAGCAATTTAAAAAAAATATGAAATAGTCGCGTGCAAAGCCGCGAGGTACAGCTAGTATATATATATATTGTTGAATTTACGTCCAATCCCCAGGTTTTTCCTCTAAATAGAGGGCACTTGCCTTATTAAGTATGTGAGAATTATTACTAAAATCTATATACGGTACTCGTTAAAGAACGCTACCCTAATAAAACATGAATAAGCAAAATTTAGGACTCCCACTGTAACATCGTCCGATTAGCCGCAGTAGCTTAAAAGTGACGTTAAACGAATAAACAAACAAAAAATATATACAGAGTGTCCTATAAATGTTTCGTCATATTATGTAAGCTGGACCTTAAGTGGAAAAAAATGTACTTAATTTTAAGTTTTAATATTTATAAGAATATTTGGACATTTTAAAAAGCTCAATTGCTTGATAGTTGATTTCGTCATGCCAGTCCATCGGTTGGAAGAAAGGAAAATAGTAGGAGATTTTATATATATATATATATATATATATATATATATATATATATATATATAGTAATATTTTATGTTATTGTCCAATTTTTTTTTTTTTTTTAAATATGCCTTCCACCTCTACAGCTACTTTTGTGACTCGAAATCCCTCGCTCTCACGAATTTTCACCTATCACTTGTAGGTACGTGTTGCGCGGCCTTAATTTAAAAAGCGACAATTTCACAGCTTTTAGACGCAAGTCTTTCAGACCGTCTTTATATCGCCAATAGATTGATCGCACAACAAGGTCTACCAGTGTGTACTAGCTTTAAGAGGTAAAACATAGAATATTAAAAAAAAAACATTTAATTAAAAAAGGAGATTCTATTTAAAAAAAAAAAAAAGAAAAAAAAAGGTTAATCCTACGTTGAATTTGAAGATAAACACATTTTCTCACGTGTTTATTATGCTATCGCTAATTTGTATTTACTTTAGAAATAACCTCAACCATCGTAAAAATATAAACAGGCAAATTACAAAATGGAGATGACGACCCCCGCAAGAGCTTGGCGATAAAAAAGAAATTGCCGAGACCATTTGGACGAGGGTGGAAGAAAGGAGTTTAAGATTGGGGACTAAGCCCCGCTGGAACTAAGGCACAACAAACTGGAGTTAATCCCGGTTATTATATCCCTTTATTGTAGCACGTTAGGAGGGTAGCTTACACACTCAGGCACTTGGAAGCTGGTGTGATCCCCGGAACATTCTCTGCAATCTCGGCGTTTTATTACGTCGAGCATTGTTTCCCTTATATACCTGAGCCGCGTTCCTTCCAAGGTTTGAAGGGATTTTGATACTCAAATTTTAAGTATCTTTAAGTGACATTCTTCATTTATACTCGAGAAATTGACCTTTTTTATCTTTTTTGACTTATAACTTTTCTAGGCGTGATTACGGGGTAAATGAATGCTTTGGATGACGTCAAAGCAATGGATATGAGGCGTTTAAGATGCTATCTGATTTTTTAAATATTTACACTGTTTGTATACTACATACTCATATAATAATAATAATAATAATTTCATTTAAAAATAAACAAAGATTTAGCAGTCGTTTAGAATTAAAAGAGATAGAGTACTACATGGAAGGATGTAACCCGTGATATTTGCTGTGTTGGGGACATTCACAATAACCTTCCTCATCACAACATTACTCACAACTGTTCTTATTATTATGTTAATTACTACTTAAGTATGTATATTTCCTTATTTCACCACAGAAAAATATCTTTCCTTATTCTTAGTATATTACATTTCACATTCAATTTTTTGTTCTTCCTTCATTGTGACCTAAATCTGTTCTAAATAAATTAATTAATACTGATGGTGGTTTGTTCATATGCTCAATAACATTTTTGTCGTCAATCATTTAATTTTTTTTAAATTATTATTTTTTGAAATTACGTATTTCTAAATACGTCCAGTTTATTAGCTATAAAATAAAATACATGAAAAAGACATGAAGAGAAAATGCCCTTTTGACAACACCACCAGGAAATCTAAACTAGAAGGTCTTGAGGCCATCTTCTTTTTAGACCCCTCGGAGGATTGTCATAAATGGAAGAGGGAGCAAGGATTGAAACTAGTGGGTTACAGGAAGATTGAAGTTTGTCATGGTAGGATTGATACCTGGTTCGGACCAGATCAGTAACATATGAGACATTAAGGTCTTTATGTATGAGTTTATTCGTGGCAACGTAAGGAGCACTGAGGATTTTTCGAAGGATTTTGGATTGAAAAGATTAAATAAGGAAGAATTTGATGGCTTGGTAGAGCCCTAGAGCTCAACTCCGTACGTCCAAACAGCCCTTATGATGGTGGTATAGATCAGCCTTTTGTAGATAAGTGGAAGGTTAGAGCGTCTGTCCAGTAAGTGTTAAAGTAAGCGAAAGTGACGGGAAGTTTCTTGTCGTTTTAGTCTTCTGGACGTATCGTTCAATTGAATAGAGAATTTTTTTATTCCAGCTAACTACTGCGTCTTGTTTGTTAAATTTTGTTATTATGCAGTTCAAATCATTTTATTATAGTGAAAATTTTCGAATTCAATTTTTCACCGGAAATACACAGGTCCCTTGAGTCCAAATGACGAAGTCCTGCAAAAAAGTCTGTGTTTGTATGTGTTCGTGTGTGTGTGTGTGGTGTCTAGTACGAAAACGAAAAGTCGCGCTAAACTGAAATTTTATATTTAGGACTACTATAGAAAAAATAGAAGAAAAAAAATTGTTTTGATTAAACCTGCTATATTGCAGTAAAATCAAATGTTTTTTTTTTTAATACCATGCAGGTTCCATTCTGATTGAAATAGTTTAACAGGGTTTAAATGTTCATGGTATAGATTTCGTATCTTTTGGAAATCAATGTCTCGTCAATGTTAGTTAATGCAGGCATTCCAGTTTCAAACCAGATTTGCGTGTAATTTAAAATTTTAAGAATTATTTTCTTTGTAAAAAAATTAGTTGCTTTCTTTGAAGGAGTAGGCGGTTTATAATTGTAATTAACTAGAGCTTTTTCATAATATATTGGATGATTGGAGTGTATTCCTACACTTTCAACATGAATTCTCTCGTTTAATTATTTCATTTTATTTTTTTTTTTTTTACTTGAAACTCTTCTGCTCCTTTAAAACAGCTTGTGCAAATGCCCTTTCTTTCCTTTTGTAAATCAGAGTCTGCCCATATGTTTTAAATAACTTTTTGTATGACTGTAGCTATTTATCTACATTTCTTTGAAGGTCAAAATCAGACCATTTTCTGCTGTTCTGATGGTATACAGAATCTGACAGATAGTCGAAGGTGTATTGTAGGTGGCGAAGGTAAGAATATACTACAAAAGATTTTCTATACCTACTTTTTCCTGGAATGGTTATTGTCAAGGACGATTCCGATATTGCTGATCTTGGATATATTGGATATCAAAAATAGAAGTCAACTTGTACCACTAGAATCAATGAAGGTTCCTATTTAATATCATAAAAACAGTAATTATTATGTACTCTAAACATTTTAATTGATGAGACTTTCGTCAATTCTCATTACTATAGACGATTTTAATAATAATAATAATGGGTTTACCGAACCCGAAGGTTCGATGACGATACCACCAAACTTTGCCTGCACAGACTCGTCCAATGTTCACCGGTCAAGCCCAAGCCCCCGAGATCAGCCTTAACGCAATCCTCCCACCGACGCCTCGGCCTACCTTTCGCCTAATAGTCAGTTCAGCGAATACCAACTTTCGCGGAGCCCATCAATTTTTTTTTTCTTTTGGCAAACACTTAGTTTTGCAGCCGTTTTAAGTTGCTAATGAAAACATGTGTTGGAAAAATCTCTCAAAAAATTTGTCGGAAAATGAGTCAGAACAAAAACTCACAATAAGATGAGGATATGATTTATATATTTTGCTCTTTAAACTTATTATGTTAAAAGTAAAGAAAATGGTTTAAAAATATAGAGAAAATTAATAAAAAAATGAGATTTTTAGTGAATTAAAAGTCTATAAAGGAAAAGCATTTGATTATTCTTTCAAATTAGCTTAGTCCTCGCCCTAGTTGATGTAAAAATTTCAATCTTTAGAACATAGCCCTCTTTTGTATATGAATTTTCAAAAATGGCAAAAACACGTTTTTCGCATGTTTTACTCGGAAATATCTCGAAAGGGACGCTGTGAAAAATTAAGAATCTAACACGGGTTACAACTCTATATGATGTTTATAAGTGACATAAATTTAGTGACTAAGACTGAGCTGGTTTCCGCGTTATCGATTAAAGTAACGTTTTCTATAACAATTATTTACTGCTATAATTTTGCATATCTTAGTACGAAAAAAAAAAAAAAAAAACTAGAGCGATGTAGTGAGTACTGTATACAGTTTTGATCTTTACAACATATTACCTGTTATAATGCTGCGGTCTTATTTTACAACCTAATAATTATAATATGATGTGAAAAAAAAATTAATTTAAAAATATTTTTAAAGACATTTCTTGGACCCCCAGGACGTGGGGGTCATTAAATGGAGAATCACTCCACTAAACCATGCTCCTCATATATCCAAAATAGAATTGAAGCAAATGCTACTTCCTGCAGAACTAAGATATGAAATTATGAGTGGTTCTCGCTCTGCTCTCAAAATATTTGGAAAGGATACGTTGAGAAGGGTAGATATTAAAAGTCTTCAAGTGCAGGGTTTACCCTTTCATTATTTCTATTTAAATTTTCTACTGTATTAGCTAGGGAGTCTTTGAGCTGCATTGAGGGCTCCTCTATATTAAACATTAGCTGAGCTGCCAGGCCCTCTGTTTGATATGCTCCGCAAACATTTCCCGGCTATATTACCCGTATCTTTTCCAGGGCAAAAGAACAGCTCACTGAATCATGAAATGCCCTTGCTTTTGATAATAATGTTAAGAGTCGGTTGAAATAATGTTACATAGATTCTATTCTCGTTTTTAGGTTTGGAATGGTTTAATACAGGTCCAGGGAGAAATTTGAGTAAGAATTTAGTTCGTTAATTAAGTTCTGTCCGATACAATGTTGAACCGTCAAGAGCACGGTTAGATAGCTAACAACCAAGTAATTATGACTATTATAAACCCTTCTATCTTTTGTTGATCTGTTAACTATATTTGTTTCTGATTGAATTCCAATCTGAATAAATAATTAAATTTTATGTGTATAACGTAGAATGTAAATATGATCACCCAAACATCTCATTTGGTCTATACAATAGTAAAAAATAAAAAAATATTTAAGTAAAATGAAAGATGAAATAGAAAAAATGGATAAGAAAAATTTAATATACAAAATAGATTGTAAAAACTGTGAATGCATATATATAGGAGAGACATCTAAAAAAAAAAAAAGAAAAGAAAATGTCTGGAAGGAATTAGTCCGGGTGGCGGTCATTAAATGAAACAACTAAATAGTTTCAACTATTTTATTGTTTGCCAACGTTTCGACCCCCTTTGTGGGTCATCATCAGGGCGCATGGTGGGAGAATGGAAACTCAGTTAGCCACCCGGACTAATTCCTTCCAATAATTCTCAACGGTCAACTAATTACATCCACAATGAAAAGAAAATGTATTGAAAACAAGAATATCCCAACATATATCTAATTGTAAAAATATAAAAAACACCAATACAACAGCATTATCATCACATAGCATAACAAAACAACATAAATTTAAATTTGAAAATACAGAAATTTTAGACACATCACAAAACAGTATTTAAAGATTTATGAATATTATTTTACACATTTTCACAAGCATTTTAAATTTATGTTGCACTTTATGTATGAACATATTTTTATTTATTTTTATTCTTGTCTAATATTTTTTTCTTAATTATTATAAGAACCCACCTATTAATTTATTACTATTATTCATTTTCTTGTTATTTCTGTAGTTTTTTTTTTTGTTTATACTCAATAATATAAGACATTGAAGCTGTAATTTTATTTTTCTGTAATATTATTCCAAAGGGAATTTTCCCAGAATAAATAAAGAATTTATAACAAAAACAATAGAAATAGAAAATTACTAGAGGCAATATACATTACCAGAAATAAATTTAAAATAAATCTAACAATAGCCCCAAAACCATAATTAGAATATATAAATAATAGAAATAAAAATAAATACAGGGAGGGTAAAGATATTACATAGGAATACTTGAAGAATATACCATGGTACATAGTATAAAATTATAAATAATAGAAATAGTTTGCCAATAAACATCTAGAAGGACGAATAGCAGTAAGCTAGAAATGTAAAATGATGTGTTGAGTGTTAAAAAGTGTTTTTAAAAAAAAGTAAATCATATTAATAAGTTTTTAAATTAATAAAGATAATTTTCAAATACAAATAATGTAATTTTACGAATTAAACTATGAAAAAATTGTTTTAGTCTTGATAGTAGGGAAAGAACCCCGAAACGTAGGAAAAAACTATGTAATAGATTGTGAAGAAACATAAATGTGTAATAAAATGAAGTTAAGGAGTGCATTTTTGAGTGTTAACTATTTTTGTTTCTAATTGAATTTCAATCTGAATAAATAATTTAATTGTATGTGTATAATGTAATTTGATATATTACACTTTTTTTTCCACTTACCTGTATATAAAATTATATATTTAGCATCTTTAATCTTATAAAAGTCCCCATTCCAAGACTTTGTTAATATCCATTACTGTACTATTTTTGATAGATTAATGCTACATATCCTGCTTCAAAGGTGACTATTGTCTTATGAAATTATAGATACTTTAGAGGAAGGAAATTTTTTAAAATCGCCATTTAAGTTTTGTCAGGCCCTCGACAGAATTTAGAATCACATTTTAGGTATATATTGGTCTAAAATATGAAATTTCAGATTCGGACAACTTATCGTTTTCGTTCTAGACTTACCACACACACCTTTTCTGGGGGATCTTGGATTTTTGGACTCAGGGGACCTAAATTGAGGGGACTAAATACGTTGAAAAATGGAATTAGAAAATTTTCAAGAATGCTTTCCTTTACTATATATTTCATAAAAACATAAATTAAAACCGTTCTTAAAATATTAAAATCAGGCATATTCTTCGAAATTTCAAAAATTGTCCTTTTCGGGCGTATAGTCGTGTGTTGCGCGAAGACGATTTAAAAAAAATATTTTTGATGATTAGAAAGTGAAAGTCTGATGAATCGTAGTTTGGGCAAAGGTTTGCAGGTCAAATGATAAAATTGCTTTTTAGCAGAAATAGGAGGGTTCGCGCTATCCTGGCCAGGGGAGGATTTAAAGTTTTTGCCGCCCCTCTTCATATCATAGCAAGGGGTTGGGAGGCCAGCTTTTTTCCTCAAGAAAATAATCTTTATGCTCCAAGTTTTAATTTTATCGCATAATAACATCAGTTATGACTTTATAAGACTTTTTTCTGACTCGTCATGTACATTTTCTTTGTTAATTAAACAAGGTTTTCTTTTTAATCGTGCGCTTCACTTTAGACGGGGCATAGTAGTTTCGGCCGTAGCATTAGTTAGGGGGGGGGGAGGCTTTTGCGAACCGGGGATTACAGAAACTCGTTAAAAAAAAAAAATCTAAAGTTTATAAGAATGGTCTACGTTTAACCCAAAAAAAATAGTAGCTTTGCGATGTTTTCTACCTAGGGCACGAGTATTTTCTTACAGTGAAACTATTCATTCCATTAGTTTACACTGCACGCGTGTTGGGGACTAGAACAGTATCGGGTTCCTCAAATTAGTTCCAAATTAAAATATCTTTCCTTTTCCCGTAGCTCTATTTTCTCTCTGAGCGTACTCAAGCAGTTTATGTACCTATTAAACCTTTGTCTTCTTTTCTCAGGAGTAGCCCAAGGCTCCAGCATTTCTCCTGTACATTTAACTCTTATATAAATGACCTTCCTATCACCTTTATGCAGATTTTCAGATCTATTTAACTTTTCCTCCTTCCGAATCATTAGTAGCATTCGCCGAAGTTCAGAAAGACCAACATAGGATCTGTACCTGGGCCAATCTGAACGATTTAAGGCTATACACTACAAAAATTCTGGCAATTATTATTACCCTTCTTACATCTTTATCTTCTCTTCCTACCTTACTCCTAACTGAACAACCCACCATTTTCAGTTCCTCCGTATAAAACTTGGGTATTTCCATTGACCAAACTCTATCTTGGAAACAACACACAGT
Organism: Piezodorus guildinii; assembly: GCA_023052935.1. Lineage (NCBI taxonomy): Eukaryota > Metazoa > Arthropoda > Insecta > Hemiptera > Pentatomidae > Piezodorus > Piezodorus guildinii. Next base: position 27,881,716 of record CM041295.1, on the reverse strand, counting down.
CCAAATTTCCCGATGGTCAATTAAGTACTTATAAGTTATTCAATCGTTCCTGCCATTTTCTTGCACAGTCCACTAGTAAGCCCCTCGTTTCCTTACTTATTTCCCCCCACTTTTACTATATCTATATGGTAGAAGGTGGCCTCTCGACGATGTTAGAAAAACGAACATAGTATTCCATGAATAATATTTTAAGATTTGTCTAAGGCACCTCGAGGCAGTCTCATGTGTCCCATCTTTACGGCGCACAGTGGGCAAAATCACCAATTTAGGTGGACAAAGGTCAAGTCAAAAGTTTGGAGTTTTCCAGTGCTTCACCTTTTTATTATTAGTTGGCAAAACCTTTAATACTAATATTTCCCGCCATACCGTGTTTACAAATAAATAGTAAATGAGTGAATCGTTCCTGTTCACACAAGTGCCTAATAACCGGCAGTTGGATTATCATTATTCGATGGTCATTTGTTGTGTTAAAGGTGTATTTAGAGCAAAGTCTTTTTACTTTTATTTAACAATGGACATTGCTGAGACAGGTAAGACATTATATTTCCAAACTCATTATTGAATATATATTGCAATCTCACACTGTAGAGATAATTTAGCAATTTGTAAATGTATGCCCTTATTCAATAACGAAAAACTATTTAACCCCCAAGTTACCCCAAGCCATAATTAGATTTTTTGTATTATTTTTCCCGTATTCTGGGACTTCAAACGCAAAAATATAGGGAAGTTTTAGACTTTAGAAAATTTATGTTTGACCACTGTGTGCACGTCAATCGTGTCAAAAAATTAATTACTTTTTATAATTTTAAAAAATATTTTTTCCGTAATCTGGGATCCAAAAGGTTAAATATAGACAAATTTCAGAAGTTTGTCCACCTAAATCGGTCATATTGCCCACTGTGCGGCGTTCAAAATGGCTTTCCCCCAAACTCGTATACAATATTTCCTCCGTACCCTGATCAGTAACAGTATACAATATCAGTTAGATCAGTAATAGTATACAATCTTAAGACGACTTTTTTTTCTTGTTTTGAGGTCCATGGTTCAATCCTGAAGTCTGGTAATTGAACCCTGTAACGTCCTATATAATAAAATAGATAAAAATAAAAAACATAATAAATAAATATTGTCTTACTCTGAAGTATAAGAATAGTACTATTGCATAACTCCCAACTTTTTTTAAGAATCCAGAAATACCGAAACAAAATATATCGATCCTAAGATCAAGAGCTTCAAATTGAAAGTTTTAGGTTTCCTCTTTCCTTTAGGGATCCAAGTTATTAGAAAAAAGAAAAAGTATAAGGTGAACTGAATCAAAACCCGTCTAAATTTAAAGCTTGTAAAGTTAATAATTTTATTTTTTCAATTTATTTCAGCGAAAATATCTTGATATCTTCTGTATTAGTATTTTTCGCTTGATGTAGCCCTAAAAACGTATGGTTTATAAGGGGATAAAAACGCCTATATTCCATTCTTTAAACTTGTAGTATAAAATAATGTAGTTTCAGTTGTTTTGTTTTTTTACTCCTGGTATAAACGTTTTACGTGTCAAAATAATTAAAAAAAATATGGGTCGAATCGGTAACCACTGACTACGTTCTTTCCTTCTAAGTTATTTATTTAATTAAAAAAAAAAAATGTTTTTATCGAAATTTACAACTGTATTTTATTTATTTATAATAATTAACAACTGTATTAAAGAACACAATATGTAAATATTTAGAGTGAAAACAAAAAGTCATGAAAATGTCTTGAGAAAGAACTACCCAGTGGTAGCACTTCACTAACTATTTTAACTCAGTAGGTCCCGAGGCCACCTTCTTTTCAGTGGCCTTGGAGGGTTATCAGGGATATCTAAGGAAGATAAATTACGGACAAGTGCGTTTGTGCAGGCAGGGAGTTCAGAATGAAAAGAGGAGTATCTATAACGGGCTATGTCTGCAACAAATGGGATGTTACAACTGTATTTAAATAAAATAAATCTATTACGTCAAGTAAATGAGTATATATAGTTTTCGAAAATGAGGTTCTCTATAAAATTTTGGGTAAAAATAGGGATGAGGTTAGGGGAGAATTTTGAAAGTTATGGAACGCAGATTTAGTGTACTTATACCCCACTTGTATGAAGGATCTTGTAGCATCGTTGTAGCTCGAATGGGCAAGAGAAATTGATTATGTTAGTAAAGAATCAATTCCTAAAAAGTTATTATGCTCTGAACTTGCTGGTAGGCGTCCAAGAGGTTGGCCGAGACGTAGATGGGAGTATTGTGTTAATTCGGATCTAGGGGTCGTTAATCATGGATCACATTGTTTAGACAAGTTAGATTGTATCGACATCGAACCTTTGTGTTCGTTAAGCATGCAATTATCATTAAATGTGAATATACAGTGATGTATGTTGATATATTATACGTCTATGAAAGCTACTAACTGGCTGCCCTCTGAAAATATTCTTAATCAGAAGATCTCGCACTACCTCCTTTTGAGACGGCCCGGAGGAACTTTCAGGAATTGGAGAGGAAGCAAGGATAGAAACTAGTGAGTTAGAGTAAAAATTTCAGTTTCGTTTTTTAAGCTAGACTTACCAAGGAGACTGTTTTGCGTGACATGGTCATTTAGACACAGGGGACCCTGAAACGTGTATTTCTGTTGAAAACTATTTCAAGAGAGTATATTTATTGAAATTTACAACTTTATATAAATTAATATATTTAATAATGTGAAGCAATATACTTGTACAACAAAGCCATGATACACACGTGGAGAAGCTACCCATTGACAGCTCTCCGAAAAATATGCTAAACCAGAAGGTCCCGAGGTCATCTTCTTTTTCGACGCCTGAGAGGATTATAAGGGATGGTAGAGGATGCAATGATTGCAACTAGAGAGGATGGAGTTTGTCATGAAAGGGATAATAGCAGGGTCAAATAAGCAAAATATGGAACATTAAGGGCTTGGGGGATGAGTTTATGGTAACAAAGTGAGGATCATTGAGAATTTTACGAAGAATTTAGGATTGTAAGGGTGGAATATGAGAAGAATTTAGTGATTTATTACCGGGCCAAAGTTCCAGATTGTATTGGCAAGTAGATAAGCCTTTTGTAGTTAAGAGAAAGGTTTGAGCGTTTCTTATAGTTTCGTCTTGTATGAGGATTCGAAGTTAGACGTATGTCAAGATAGATTCCCAGGTATCTGATCTGTTATACTAGAGGGCAGGAAGTCATAGGTTTATGACGGAGGGTAAAAGTTATCTCATGGGGTTAGGTGGAATTAATTTTATTCTCCAGTTCTGACACAATATTTTTAGGGTTTATACAGTCATTACATATAACTCAGTACACGCTTTAAGACCTAACAACATTTGATATTAAAGAGTGTGGGTCACTTAAAATCAACAAGTATTAAGAACTGCATCAACGCTTCCACAAAAATAAATTTGATGGATGAATTCTTTTCTACTTAAGCCATCTTTTTTACTTCATCATTTTTTTTGACCCGGTTTATCTTACATAAAGTTTTTCTGTTTTTTTTTTGTTTTTTAAATAGCATTGCTGTGATCATCTTTAATGATCGGATAAAGGCCAACCCTCCTTAGAAGGCATATTGACTAAGGAAAGAATTGAGGAGTAGGATGAGGAAATTTGCCCTGTGCCTTGATATTCCGCTCATGGGAAACTGTTGCATAGGGCCAGATAAGGGAAATCTCCACGCGGTTCCCTGATGATCCCTTCAGCATCTTTCTTGGTCATAATGGAACAGAAAGATGTTATCCTTTGGAAGAATCTTTTCGAACATGAAAATAGAAAGCGATACTTGAGATCGCGTGGGTATCAAAAGTGATCAGCAACTCGTTTGAAGATTAGGAGAAAAAGTTTGCGTCTTGGCTAAGTTTGGTAAAAATAGACAAAATTATTTAATAAAAATTTTTATAAGTTATTAAAAAAAAAAAAAATTAAAGCAAGAGCTGCTTAAGCTAAACTTTGGAGTTTCATTTCATTATGACTTGTTTTTCTGAAATTTCTTAACAAATCTAGGTGGTTAAATTCTGGTTCTGGGTTATGCTGACCATTTGGTACTATGAGTTGGAACTATGAGAGTAAAAACAAACAATTTAATGAACACCGGTAAAGAGATAGGAATAAATACGGATAATACGAAATATATGATTAGTGATAGAAACGGATCTCGGAGACCCTGAAATATCAGGATATACGTTTTAAAATGTGGATAAATATAGGTATTTAGGAGCTTTGGTAACTAAGAAAAAACGAAATTCTAGATAAAAGAAAATCACGGTTAAACGCAGTAAACGCGTGTAACTACTTAGTTCACAGTTTCTATAAAAAAAAAAAAAAAAAAAAAAAAAAAAAAAGTGAATTATATTGAGAATGTATAGTCGACTGTAGAAACTATTATAGGTGGAATAATCAGGAATCAGTCATTTTTTTAATTTTGCCAACGTTTCGGCTCAAGCTTGTGAGCCATCATCAAGGCTACAAACATCAGAACAAAAGGGATACATATTAATATGATAATGAAAATTTTCTTTTGAATGTAGTGACAATAATAACATTTGAAATAAAACAGAAAATATACTAACATACTTAAATATTATAGATACAAATAATGATAATATGATACACAATCTGATGATGATAAGCACAAAACACAACTTTAGACATTAATATAGAAGTAAAAAAAAAATATATATATATATATAAGCGTACCATTACTGAGCCATGTCCAAGCATAAACTGAGGAAAACCATAAACATAGGTAGTATGGGGAGGGGTTCATGTAGAAACCCTGAAGGTTTTCCCTCTAAATGTAAATACTACAGCTTATCTTTGTTTTTAAAAAGGTTTACAAAATTATACAATATACTCGTATGTACAATAAGGCTCAACATTTTTAACAGAAAATTATAAACACTAGAATCTGAGGTATGTAAAAGGTCCATGAGGTATATAATCAAAAATAAATAACAAAAACCAGAGGTGTTATGAACGAAAAGATAAATATACAGTAAATAAAATATAAATTACACAAGCAATTTGTGCAATAAAGTAATAAAGTTATAATTTAAGGAGACGGAAGATGTTGGCACACGAGGGAGAGATTATTTCTTTGTCTGTTTTATGATTGACGGGTACTCGATCTTTTTCCATATGGATATATATAGCTTCGGAGTTTTTGTAGTTAGGGACGGTGGCTAGGATTTCAGGATTATCAAAATCAAAATGATGGTCAAGGGATAAAGCGTGTTTAGATAATTTTGAGGAAAATGGGTTACAGGTAGATATTGTGTATTGGTGCTGATAGATTCTTTTTTTGAGCTAGTTTTTGATCTCGCCTATGTAACATAAATTGCAATTTGGGGAAGAGCAGGGAATACGATAAACTAAATTTGATTTTTGTACAAAAGGGATGGGATCTTTTAGTTTTGAATATAGATTCTTTAATTTGTTACCATGTATTAAAACTAAGCGGAGATGGGGAAAGCTAGAGGATAAGACTTTTTTAATTTTTTGAGATAGAGATGGGATGTATGGAATGGATCTGTACTGGGGAACTATGACGGGTTGTGGAGAGTGTGCGGGGGTGGAGTGAGGGTTTGAAGAAGTTTTAGTAAGGTTTTTAATTAATTGGTCAGGAAAATTATTAGATTTTAGGATTTTTTCTAGTCGGGTTAAATTATCTTAGTGAAATTTTGTATGTGATTGTGAAGCGTTGGCAAAATTAAAAAAATGACTGATTCCTGATTATTCCACCAATAAAAAAAGTAAAGGTGTAAAGGTTGGAATCTACAAAACTATTATTCTTCCGATAGTAACAAACGGGTGTGAAAAGTTTTTGCTTATTATGAAAGACAAACATCGCCTCACAGTATTCGAGAATGGGGCTCTTCGTGACATTTTTGGCCCAGGTTTCTGAGCTTGTACCCTTCTATTATAAATGAATTTGGAGTATCTTGACAGGTTAAGCGGACATGCAAAGTTGTCAGGCTTCGTGAAGAACAAATTACAAAAAAGCTAATGTGCGCTAAACTGACAGGTTGATAAAATACAGAATCGTTGTGGTGGACTTTTGGACCCGGTTTTTATTCTTAACAATTGAATAAAATATTGTATAAATCCAAAAACAAGTCGCTCTCCTAGGACGATTGAGATATTTATTTTTTATCAAAGATTATAATTTTTTTTGTTTCTCACTCCGGCTCACCTGTAGGTTGCTACCCCATAGAAAGGGAGTGTCAGCATTAATTTCTGGGGACTGCCCAGTAATAAATATTAACTAACCCAGGTGGGAATCAAACCCAGACCGTACCCCATCGAGTACGGACTGTAAAAACAAACGTATGTCCATAGAAAAAAAACAAAAAAAAAAACTGATTTATTGAACATAGTAAAAAAAAAAAAAAAATGCATTCAAACAGATTTATTTCAGTAGGCTTTAATAATTTCATCTTCTGAGTGTTAGCCGTTATTGACTACACATTGCCAGAGAAGATCCTGGAAATTTTCCATCACCCTTCCAGTCATTTCTGGAGGAATGGCATTGATCTATCGCCTCATCCTCTCCTTTTAATCATCCGCAGATCTTGGTATTTAGAAACCTTTTTCTTGGAATGCCCTATGGAGCAAATATGACCCGATTACAACACATTCTTCAACTATATGTCATTAAAGCTATTATAGTCCTATTTCGAGGATTTCTTATTTCTTTTTCTTGGAAATTTCAGTAATTTTCTAAGTATGAGAACATAGATATTTATCCAGAAAATATTTAGTTTTAGAGATATCCACGGATAAAACTTAATTTTCGTCAAAGAGTCTTGCTTATTTTGTTTCAGAGGTAAGCTAGATGGGTAAATTGTTTAAGGGGATTACAGGCGCTACAGTCCTTATAAAAAACAGTTTTTATTTAATTTTTTTATCGTCTATTTCCTAAATTATATTGCGCCCAAGATGTTCAAAGGGCCCATAAGGTAAAACAAAAAATATTTATTAAATAAGATAAAAGATAAATTTGTAATCCTGCTTAAAATGATACTAGTTTTTTTTCTAATTATATCTAGCCATACATAAATCATTTACCAAACATTTCTTCAAGCAAATTTCGAGATTTGTTGGCCTTGGCTTGATACTGGTAAAAAAGTAACAACAGGCCTATAATTCCGAAGGGAAAAACTTTTTTGGTAATGTGTAGTCAATTATGAATGATATTTAAATATATAATTACGGAATAAAACCTATTACTTTTCCATGCCTATGTATGAAACACTATAGTAAGGGAAAGTGTTGCGATCGTGAAAAACCCTGGAAATATACTTTTTAAATAAGTTTTGTAAAACTCAAATTTTCTATATTAAGAGCTTATATGCCAAAGATGTAACAGCAAATTTTTCAACGAAATCGGAGAACCAGAAGAGCCTCCTTATACCATGCAATTTGCACCTTTCAGATTTTCTCAAAAAAACAAACGGCTCTAACGATTTTGATTAAAATGCGTATATAAATGTACACTTCAATAGGCTTTAATATAACGTAGGTTTCATACTGGTTGAAAAAGTTTTGCATGACTTAAATACCGGTATTTTAAATTTTATTTGTTTATATATATATATATATATATATATATATATATATATATATATATATATATATATATATCCTTCTTTATTACATTCCTTCAAGTTTTAACAGTTATATATGAACCCTCCCTGTGCATGTGATATTGATATGCAAACTATTTCTCTTACAATGGAATCAGAAAGCGAAAATAATCTGTTATAGACAGAGTGTCTTCTGATATGTGCATAGGAATGAACAACGCTTCGTAGCTAAACCGTCTAGGATTAGTCTATTAAAAAAAAAGTTAATTGTACTGAGAAAGAAATCTTTCAGTGACGGAAATGAGCCTTTTTAGATTTAAAAAACAGCTCGTAGATACCGTTTACTGCAACACTTACTTGATAAACGATCAAAACATTCCACATACCACAAAAAATAATGTATATTACCATCATTAGGCCTATTTGGACATATTTGATTGAGTTATGGGGATACACTAAACCATCTAATTCTTCCCGCATTCAATCCTTGCAATCCAAAATTCTCCGAAAGATCCTAAACGCCCCTTACTTTGTCACCAATAAAATAATTCATAAAGACCTAAATATCCCATTAGTCGCAGAGCTAGTCCGAACTAGATATTCCTCTTTTTATTCCAAATTACCCGCCCACTCCAACCCACTCGTCCGCAAACTCTCATCTCCTATTCCTGATCATCTTCCTAGGTGGCTGAAAAGACGATAGCCTCGAGACCTACTTAGATGAATAAACATTGAAGTGCTACCACTGGGTAGTTTCTTCACATGCCTGTGTCACGCCCACTTAATCTATTAGCACGCTTACTTAATGTATTTTATTGTATAATTCAGTTGTAAATTTCTTTTAATAACAAAAAAAAAATCATACAATGTGAAGTAGAAATGTGTAATATTTTACACATTTCCCTTGTGAAAAAGCTCCAATAAATTATTTAAGTTTTTTTTAAATAATATTTGTATTTGGGGATTATTTTATTCCCATTAAATAAAAACAAGTAATAAGTTGTCTGAAGGCATTCGGAAAATTTCTCAGACAAAGAAAATTATACTTTGAAATTAAGCTGATCTCATTCTGAAGATGTTTCGTTTTTCTTTTCTTTTTGAAAGGGAAGTTGTTAAAGACGATGGTGATTGGTGAGGTTAGGGCTCAAGGAACCTTAAGGTGATCTAGGAAAGATAAGATGTTGAAGATTTGATGGAAGGTGATTGGACAGATATAGAAGCCTATTGTGCCCCGTCGGAATTGGATTGTCCTCTTCAACTGCCCTGGTATCGCCCCTCAGTAATGACTTGTTCGGAATTTCCTGTTTCTTCGAGAATTTTCTAATATCTTGAAGGGCATAAATACATAAATATTTCCAGTAATTTTCTCACCTCTCTAGATGGAACACCATATTTCCATCATTTCGCATCTGAGTTAGGCGTTATTCAAATAATTTATATTTTATTATTTGAAACTTTTTCAGTCGGATGCTATTTCTGATCGGGCATACACCGAACTTATATTAGCATTGTGCCGTGGTTTCGTGGTTTAGTGCCAAGGGGTCTATCATTATAAATCAAATTATTAAGTTACTCTGGTTTATTTTCTTTAGCAAGTGGCATACAAGATATAAAGAATACGGTAGAAAACGCTGTCTCCGAATGGGTATAAAATAATATGATGGTAAAAACAATAAAGAATACAGTAAACCCTCGTTATAACGAACTTCAAGGGAACAAAAAATTCTTTGTTCGTTATAAAATAATTCGCTATATCCGAAAAATATGTTGTATGTACATATTTGATTTGGTATAAATTCAGGTGGTTAAAAAGAGTTATTTTCAATACAGCATTCGCTTTCAGGCACATGTTTATTTAGAAACTTCAAATGCATTTAAAACTACGCACCAGCTTCGTCCGTATTAAAAACATTTCTTGCATGATATTTTGCGTACTCTTGCAAAATCCTTTCCAGTTAACTATCGACGTCGCTTTGGTTTACTTTATTTTCTTCACCGCTAACTACCAGTGATGTGATTCCATGACGTTTCTGAAAGCGAAAAAGCCCGCCGGATGAACCCTGGAAGTTTTAGATGCCCAATTCATTAGCTATTCGACTTGATTTCTCCTCGACGATTAGTCCTGAAATGAGTATTCCTCAGGCCCTTATTTCTCGAAACCACCGGAGAACATGGCGATCAAGAATGTTATGTATTTCTCCTTTAATTTTTTTTTCCACATCCCGATAAAGACGCAATGAAGACATCGATTTCATCTTTATTGGCGATAATCGTTGTTAGATTAGATTTTGATATCCCGTATTTTTCCGCAATTGTAGATTTTGACTCAATTTTTTTATCCACTTTTTGAAGAATCGCCAACTTTATATTAATATCAATGGATTTTCTCTTTGACACAGTGTACGGAGGGGAAGCGCACTTCGAACAAAAAGCGAGAAAGACTAACCTCGAATAACCGCAAGTAATATAATCAATAACAATAGAATAACAATCTGAAACTCTAGAAGCCAGAAGCTGTCACAGACTGTGAATCACAAAGCTCAGCTGAATAGATAAGAGAGGTAAGAAGGATTTGGAGAGAAAGGCGCCGCTCTTTACCGGGAATTAACACATATCGTAATTACTTTCTTCTTCATTTTTCGTAATAACCGAACAAATTCAATTCTGAGGTCCACAAAAGTAGTTCGTAAGTTCGTTATAGGAGAATATTTCGTTATAAGCGAGGAGAGAGCATAGTTTTCTATTCATTTTACAAGGGACCGCAAGGATAGTTCGTTATAAACGGGTGTTCGTTTTAACCGTGTTCGTTAAAAAGAGGGTTTACTGTAGTATCCAACTGCTCTTTGTTATTACGGCACTGTTCTTCCATCCATGTATTCGGTAAGAGGCTTCCTAAGGTAATGGCTTAAAATTGGAGGGTTCCTCTATCCCATCGGTAGTCATCGTAGGCAAGGACACTGTACATCACTTAATAGGATTAAGTTCAAGACACCTGGCGGACGGAAAGAGAGCGGGAAAAATAAAAACTTGTTACAGCATATTTAGAAATATCATCCTTGGAAACATATTAAATCAATGGTTTTTCTGCTTAGGAGAGAATTATCTAATATAATTTTTACTGATTCCCTGTTGTTTATATTTTTATTAATATTTTATAAATTTATTATTGTGAAATACTGAATGAATATTGTATTTCATCTCTATTATTAATCTCCAAATTAAGAGATTGTAATATTCCTTAAAAAAAATTGTTAATATCACGAAGGACATAAACATATACTTCGAGTAATTTTCTCAATTCTTATATAAAAACACCATATTTTAATAAATTTGCTCACATCGACATCAAAGCATCAATGAATTGCATGTTTTTTTTGTTTTTTTAGAATTTTCTAATATCTCAAAGGGCACAAATATATAAATATTTCGACTGATTTCCCCCCCCCCCCTCTGTAGTAAGAACACCATATTTCGATCATTTCGATTACACATATATCAATAAATCAATTAATTTCCTGTTTTGGGGAGAAATTTCTAGCATCCAGAGAGCATAAATACATTAATTATTTCATAATGATGGAGTTTTGTTGACCGTTGAGAAATTAGATGAGGAAGATGGTTGGGGGTGCGGTCATAAATTAGAAACACACATTTAAAATAAGTTTTATTTTAATTATGTGCCGACGTTTCGGCCTACAATGTGGGCCTTCATCAGGGCTAAAAGAAACAAGATAACAATCAATGTAATTATAGACTTAATAATTTATATATTACCTATACTCTTAACTATGTTTTTAATATATTACTGTCATATATCACTTCAAAATTGTTAATATTTAAAATTTTAATTGTTCACATATCTTTCCTTTGTCATTTTTTTCATTTGCTTAGTCTCTCTTTATATATTCTCATTACAATATTATCATCTCAATTATGTTTACTTCCATACTTTATAACTATCATCTTAATTTTGTTTATTTCCATACTTTATAACTGACACCTTATTTCCATACTTTATAATTGTCATCTTATTATCATTTTACATTTAATTTTATTTATGTTCCCATAATTTATTACTGTCATATTATTATTATGTACCTAACGCATTATTAAGTCTATAATTACATTGGTTGTTATCTTGTTTCTTTTAGCCCTGATGAAGGCACACATTGTAGGCCGAAACGTCGGCACATAATTAAAATATCTTTTTTTTTTCTTTCAGTGGCGCGACAGGCCGTGTAGGCCCTGGGCCTCGCGGTGTAAGCTCCTGCGAGTTTACACTCACGTTTCACGATGCTATTTTTAGTGTAGGGTCATCATTCCCTACGACTAATTTTGTGAGTGGCCACCCTTTGGCTGACGGGTCTCACATACCCGGGAGAGGTTGTGAGTGAATCCCCATTTTTTTACATCCTTATAAAAGCCCCGCCGGGACTGGGATTCGAACTCAGAACCTGTAGCACGGGAGACTAGCGCGCTAGCCACTCAGCCACGGGCTCCCCCCACACTTATAACACTTATTTTAAATGTGTGTTTCTAATTTATGACCGCACCCCCAACCATCTTCCTCACATAATTATTTCGAACGATTTTTTCACCTCTTGGCTTATAACACCCTTATTTCGAACATTTCGCACCAGAGTCGTTATTCGAATAATTTTTATTTGAATAGCAAATAACAGATTAATAGTTTAATCGTTATTATTCAAAATGTTTACAGTTGAATGCTATTTCCGATCGCAACGACACCGAAAGTCGTATAGCGTATTCGAAATATCTAATTTTTTTTTCTCGAAAATTTCCTAATATCTCAAAGAGCATAAATGCATAAGTATTTTCTAATATCTGGAGTTTGAATACGGTGTTTCGATCATTTCGCACACATAGACGTAAATAAATTATTGAATTTCGTGTTTTATCCAGAATTTTTTAATATCTCAAAGGGTATAAATACACGTTGTGTAGTCTTCTGTATTCTCCGATGGTCTCATCTTTCTTTGGACGGAATATCTTACGTAGAACCTTATTCTCGAAGAACGTACATTAAAAATAAGCGACCACGTTTCACATTCGCTTGGAACCAGTAGAATAGTTTCATAAATTCTAACCTTAGAACTTTCTAAAGTTTCCAATGAAACTGAATACAATTCTTTAATTTTTTTTTTTTTTAAACTTTAGCTTTCACCTTGACAAACACCTTACTTGGAACCTTCATACAAGACTGAAACGACAAGAAACTGCTCGACGTTTTTGGCTACTCCAACACTTACTAGACAAACTTTCTACTCTTCCACTTAACTACAAAAGGCTCATCCACATGACTATCATACGGCCTATGTGGACTTACGGAGTGCAGCTTTGGGGCTCTACAAAACCATCAAATTCTTTCCGTATCCAATCCGAAATCCTTCGTAAAATCCTCAATGCTCCTTACTTTGTAACTAATAAACTGATCCATAAAGACCTTAATATTCCGTATGTTGCTGAAAAAACTCCATTCCCAATATAATCCTCTAGTTTCAATCTTTTCTTCTACTTCAACTCCTGATAATCCTCCGAGGCTTCTAAAAAGAAGATGGCCTCGAGACATTCTAGTTTAGAATATGTTTAGAGTGCTGCCACTGGGTAGCTTCTCTACATGTCTTGTTCATGCCTATTTTCTTTTAGCCTATTTACTAGATATGTTGTAAATATCAATCATTAATTTAAAAAAAAAAACTTTAGCTGTACTTTGTAATTCTTATATTGATTTGTTTAAAACTCTTTTGGTATACAAAATCTTCAGTCGTTAACAATAATTGTTAATTTAGAAACAATATTGTAACATGCCTCAATAAAAAAAATGGTTATTAATATTGACTATAATATCGAACTATAATTGAAACTTCGAAATGCTGGTTATCATAATCAATTAATTTTTTCGATACTGAACCGACATTTATTTTACTTGGGGTAGGAAAAAATAAAAAAAAAAAGATCATGATTGGAGTTCACAAGTTGTTGAGTAAGTAGGAATGGAATCGGGGGCAAAGGTTTTCCTCTTTACTCTACTTGACTACTTGACTCGTCCTATTTCTTCTTCTACTACTAGAATACTAACCTACTTACTATTATCAATATACTCCTCGTTCAAGTCTGGTATTTTAATTCCCGCAGTAGGGTTATGGTAGGAATATTTTACATTTTGAAACTTAATATAGTTTAACAATTTTTATGGCTACATCAGACTATTAAGGTTTAATAAGCTGCTTAGCGTTGGACCTTAGCAGGCAACATCCGGTGAAGCTGACCATCGCAAAGCATCATATAGATACTTCATTCTCGCTTAATAATATCTACATCTTATTACCAACTGTTGACATTTTCTATTAAAGATAATATTTGAACATATACTTAGTAAGGGAAAGTATTTCGTATTTCATTTTCGGTTTTACCTGAAATACACGTTTTAGGGTCCCCTGAGTCCAAATGACCAAGTCCCGAAAAAAGGTGTGTGTGTGGTAAGTCTAGCGCAGAAACGAATAGTCCCCTAATAGGGAATTAGGATGCTTACCGCTGGAAGGAGTACCAAATTTAAAAAAAAAATCTGGTGCAGACGACTTTCACTTTTGTTGGCATTGTATTTTTTTTTTCCCATGGTAATTTATCTTAAATGGAACCCTTGTTCAAAACTGCATTGCCAAAAAACTTGTTTTTGATACATAGATATTTATTACAAAACGTTTTTGACAAACTTTTTAATTTAACGTTAATTCGCCAAAAACCACTTTTTTTTTCCCCAACAAACTCTTATTAATCGCTATTATCAGGCTTATTTCGATTTACGGAATCGGGCTTAGAGATTCCACAAAACCCTCCAATTCCTGGCAAATCTACTTCTAGATATATTTTAACCCTTCTCAGAATCATTACCGCTCCGTATCATGCCACAAATTAATTATCCATTAAGACTATTTTATATCCCTTTTCCTGGTAAATAATAGGTATAATAAGTCCAATTGTAACAAATTCTTTGCGTACCTTAACGCAGTAGTTTGTAACGGTTGTTGCTCTTTTTGCTGATGAAACTGCAATTTTAGCATCATCATATAGGATAAAAACTGTCGTAAACAGATTATAAGAAGCCTTCCGAAAATTAACAAATATTTAGAAAAATGGGATGCTACAATTTTCCCGAAACGAAGACCAAAGCTCCTTTCCACCATAAAACTAAATCGTACCGCAATTCCTATATCAAACCATATCAAATACCTAGGAATCACATTAGATTGCAAACTACTTTTCAACCTCCACATTAGCAATAAATTAATTAGTACCCGTAAAATATTATATAAGATGTACCCATATTTCAACATAAAGTCGAAACTTTTACCAAAAAACAAAAAAATATTGTACAAAGCGATTATACGACATCGCTTAACTATCCCGTGGGGAGACGTGCCTGACAGGTGAGTCACTTCTTTTTAGAAAATACGTTTATTTTATTTTTTCTTAACATTAAATGTTACAGGAATTAACAATCATAGGGGTTTATTTATTAAATATTTTATAACTTTTAACATGCTTCCTCAAAGGACTCTTGTCGGTTAGTTTCAGTTGATTACTCTTCTTAAAGAATTTTTTTTAGCTGTGCGTGATTTCATTTCATACTTTTATCCCCATAAATAAGAATATAATATAAGAATTATTTTTAATAATAAATAATAATATAAGAATTATTTTTAATAATAAATGATAATATAACAATCTTTTTTTAAGTATTTCCATAATTACTCCTTTAAGTCATATGTGTATGTCAAAAAACTGTTAACACGATATCAAAACAATATCGCATTAAACACGTTGGAACTTGCAACAGTGTCCCCCGCCCCACGAAGCGTAAGTAGCTAACTCAGTCCCAAATTTCTAAGAATTGTAAATAACTACCCTATACATACTAGGCTTACCACAATGCTTAAATAATTGGACATTCTGACAATTCATGAATTCATACGCGAACAAATCTTTAAATTCTTCAACTCATGCTAAGTAATAACTCTTTCATTCAAGAAATTGGCAATTGCACAAAAACATCAACACCTGAATACAGGCACAAAAGAAACAAAACATATATTACTCTAAAACTAAATTTTACTTCTACAAATATTGTCACTATATTTTTTGATTACCAGCATTTGTATTTTTTTGGTTAGCAAATATTTTTATTAGTAGATTATATATATATATATATATATATATATATATATTTTCCTTGTATTTTTCTTTATATATATATATTATATATATATATATATATATATATATATATATATATATATATATATAATATATATATAATATATATATATATATATATATGTGTGTGTGTATTAATTAATTTATTAAACTTGTTTATTTTAAGGTATTTAAAAATTATTAAATTGATTTTAACAACGGAGGTAAGTGAAAGTTGTGTGTCGCACTTACCATATTTTTTAAAATAATTATAAATATATATAAATGAAAGGAATAATAAATATCAGAGGGGTTACATATTTATAAAAAATATATTTTTTCTAAAGGACCACTAGTACTGGAACAGCAATTCATGCTAAAAGCTGACATTATTCCATCCAATCGTAGCTTGTCCAAATTGAGAGGTGGAATCAAGAGGCATGTTTTAGAGATAAGCTCCCGTGAAGGTTATCAGGAAGGGTGAGAAGCACACCTAATTTACGATAGGATCAAGATAGGAGCACAGGAGTTCCCAATGCCGTGGTTCTTAGTGCCGAATCAGAGCCGACTCACAATGACTCCTATTCAGTCCCTGTTTCATTAAGATTGCCCCTCTATTAACTCAAAGTCCCTTCACAATTGGAAAATTCTTTGAGCATTTAATTTACTACAGGGGCCGATTTAGGAAGCCTTTAGGGTTTCCACCTTCGGCGAGGCCATTATTCAGGGCTGTAACCGCTTTTCTTGTTGCTATTGCCCATTCCAAGCAGGGGTCTGTTCAGGGCTGCTTGCCGAACCTGAGGGCTAGTGGGCTGCCCTGGTGCAACGTGCTGGGAGGTATATCAAACCGTGGGCGAAAGTAGAAAAATAATTGTTATCAATTTCATTATATATAATTTATTCTTCATGAGTGATTTTACTATTTATAAGTTTTGAGAAAAATCTGGTGCGCATAAAAAACGACCTTTACTTACTAATTAATAACCGGCCATTTCCGGGATCGAACAGTAGCACGTCTTAATAAGTGCGTAAAATAAAATTCGTAAAGATAAACCCGTATGCGGCCTTCTGATTTGTATTTTATGCCCTATTGAACCGCATATTTTGACAAATCTTTCATAATCCGATCCTCTTCCATAGGCAGTTCTATTCCTTCTCATATCCGTAATTCTAATACCCTTCCGACATTCAAAACCCATATATTTGATTACTTCCTGAGCATTCAGTATGCAAATAATCCTGGCTGATCCAGTTTCAATGAAAATATGCAAATAAAAAAAGCTATAGTTGTGGATGTAATTAGTTGACCGTTGAGAATTACTGGAAGGAATTAGTCCGGGTGGCGGTCATTAAATTAAACAACTAAATAGTTTCAATTATTTATTGTATGCCAACGTTTCGACCCCTTTGTGGGTCATCATCAGGGCGCATGGTGGGAGAATGGAAACAAAGGGGGTCGAAACGTTGGCATACAATACCACTCGGACTAATTCCTTCCAGCAAAAAAAGCTATAGAAGTGTTTAGTAATTTTTATTGTTTTTTTTTAATTATATAGTAATTATATTTCATTATTATTTTTTTTTTAGTCAAGGCTGTGTAAATGAACACGATAATTATCTATTTACTTTTTTTTTTTTTTTTTTTTTTTTTTTTTTTTTTTTTTTTTTTTTTTTTTTTTTTTTTTACTTTTTCACTAATAAAATAATCCATAAAGTCCTAAATATACCATTAGTTGGAGATCTAGCCTGAACTAAATATGCCTCCTTTAATTCCGAATTCTTCCACTACGACACACTCGTCCACAACCTCTCATTAAGACGTGTATTTAGGTTGAAATATGAAATTCCAAATGTTCACGATCTCAATCAACACTTCCCCTTACAATAGGTAAGTGAATTAAAAAAAAAGATCTATTTTGTAATATTTTTACATGCTTGTATAATGACAGTAGTAACAGTAAATAATGATAAATATCTATAAAAAATTACAATAAACTACAGTATTTATAAATATATTTATACAAATATATATATGTCTCGTTAATATCATTAAATGGGCAGGAAAAAGGATCGAAATATAGATCATCATAGAATCAATTTTCTTTATACGGTTGTTGGATATTATGAAATATTATCGAATAACCATTAGATATCACTTTGAATTATTTTCCCTCATCAAATGGAAATATGGTTTGCTTTTATATCCCAACAAAACCGAAAGGGCAATTGTTTATTTACCCACTTAAGCCCTTTCTCATAGAGAGGTGCTAAAAATATAAGAGAGTGATGTTGATATTATAAAAAAAAAAAAAAAAAAAAGAAGTAAAAAGAGGGGAAAAGAATGGGTGGGGTTGATGGATGAGGAGCCCTGACCAAGAGTCCATCACTCATCTGTCTATTCAATTAAAAGGACGTAACTTTTCTACTTTGAGGGATCCTACCGTTCATGATTTATAATTAACATGACTATCGGACAATTAATTAACTTTGAGAAATTATACACATTGTTTTTTCACTATTCCTCTTTACACTTTTCGGCATGCAACGCAAAATTCGTTTAATACCGAATTATGTATGTGTGTTTGGTTTTTATAATATAAGTTATGGATTTATTAATCTATTGTTTGCAAATAAAGGCTTTTTATTATTTATTCCTAAAATTTACAACTGTATATAATAATTTTTTTTTTTTTTTTTTTTTTTTTTTTTTTTTTGAGATATATTACAATTTGTTACAAAATGAACAATAATAATATTGATAAGAGACCACATTCATACTATATATACAGAAAATAATAATAATGGTCAAATTTCATAAAATATAACATAAATTCAAATATATACAATAAAATAATAATAATAAATAAAATACAAAACAAATCGAAACATAAACCTATTATTGAGATAAATAAAAAGTTGGCAAATAAATAAACATCTTACACACAATCATAACTATATACAATATATACAATTGCTAAAGGGACCCCAGCAAGCGCTTTTTCCTCCACAAGTGGAGGAAAAAGCGGTATCCAAGAGATCCCAGCACCTCTATCTCAGCCGCATCACTGGTCTGAGCCAGTGGAGGCTGAGTTAGGGCGCTGTAGCCACAAACATACCGTACATGAGTGGAGGATCTGACCATTGTCAGAACTCCAGTTTAAATGTTTACAATAGGTCTCGTGGCCACTGCCGTTTCAATCTTCGAGGAGGGTTGTAGGGATGGGTGGTGCTGGATAGGGATTGTGCAAGAGGGTTAGGATGATGACTAAGGTTCTGATGAAATTTGGAAAATTTGGATGGTACCAGGTCTAAAACAAACGGAATATTAAGGTCATGGTGTAGGGTACAGTTGGTAACGTAATAAGGAGCATTAACTATTGTTCGGAGGACTTTGGATTGGAAGGATTGGATGCGTTTAATGTTAGAATGTTTAGCTGTCCCCCACAGTTCAAGTCCGTAGGTCCATATAGGTTTCAGTACTGTCTTGTATATTAGTAATTTGTTGTCAACTGTAAGATCAGATTTTCTGTTTAGTAGTCTGTATAACTGGCCGAATCTGCGGTTGAGTTCTTTTCTTTTTAGTCTTGTATGTGGGTTCCACGTCAGTCTTTTGTCTAGTAAAAAGCCGAGATACCGGACTGTGTCTGAGGAAGGAAGCGGTATGGAATTGAAATTAACCGTTGGACAGGATTTGCGTCGAAGGGTGAATGTGACGTGAGTGCATTTGCTTTCGTTCACCTTAATGCGCCAAGCATTGCACCAGTCTTCGACAAGGGAAAGGTGCTTTTGGAGATTTAGCGATGCTGCTTCAGGATCGGAATTAGATGATAAAATGGCTGTGTCATCAGCAAATGTTGCCAGAAAGGTATTGGGGTCGGTAGGGATATCGGCGGTGAAGAGGATGTAGAGGACGGGTCCTAAGACGCTGCCTTGAGGAACACCGGCCTCAACAGTATATTGTTCGGAAAATTCGGAACCACAGCGAACTCGGAAGGAGCGGTTGGATAAATAGGATCGGAGGATTAGGTATAAGGTTTGAGGTAAATGGGTTTTGAGCTTAAAGAGCAGTCCCGGGTGCCACACCCGGTCAAAAGCTTGAGCTATGTCCAGAAAGGCACCCGAACAATACTCCTTGCACTCAAGGGCGGAGGAAATGTGGTCTACAACTCGGAGTCCTTGCTGAACCGTGGAATGTTGAGGACGAAATCCGAACTGATGTGAAGGAAAATTTTGAAATTTGGCTAGGATTCGTTTTAGTAGGAGCTTTTCGAAAATTTTTGAGAGGATCGGAAGTAGGCTGATAGGTCTGTAAGATGACGTGTTGTTAGAAGGTTTGCCTGGTTTTAGGAAAAGGATCATAGTTGAATGTTTCCATAAGAGAGGAAAATAGGTAGTGCGTAGGATACAGTTATAGAGATATGTAAGGAATGTAATGGCTTTAGGTGGAAGTTGTCTTAAGATTTGGGGAGTAAGGAGATCGTATCCAGGAGATTTGCGGAGAGGAAGCTTTTTAAGAAGATATCTGACCTCAGAGGGATTAACTGCTTTAGGTGGTAAGGAAATTGGTATCGGTGACGTGAGGAACTCTTCAACTGCTGCAGTATGGGTTGGATTAAGCTCTGGATGAGGAGTAAAAACTTTGGAAAGGTGCTGTGCGAATTCCTCGGCCTTATGCTTGTCAGAAGCAGCCCAGGAACCATCACAGCGCCGGAGAGGATGGGAAATGGTGTGGGATTTTAGGATTCTCTTCGTGACATTCCACAGGGAATTGTCACGAGTCGAGAGAGAGGAAAGGTAGATATTGTAGGATTGGGAACGGAAGATCGCCAACTCCCGCTTTAATTTTCTACAAAAAAAATTATAGGAGCGGCGATCTTCTGGGTGGCGGGTGCGTTGCCATAATGTTCTAGCTCGGCGTTTGCTGTTGATGAGGTCTGTCAGGTGTTGTGGTAAATGGCTTTTGTAAGGAATTATTTGGGATTGTTTGGGAGAGGAGGCAGTCCAGGCGGCTTGTTGAATAGCGGTTGTAAAGGAATATACGGCGTCGTCAAGGTCATTTGGGGTTTTGAGAATCACTCTGAGGTCAATATCACTAGTGAGAATTTCGCGGAAGAGGTTCCAGTTGACAGGGCCCCTAATGAATGACGGTGGGATAGGTTTAGGAATAGGTGTTATGGATACATTTAGAATCAATGGACTATGATCAGAGGATAGTTCATCAAGGCGAGCTATGGAAAAATTCAGAGAGCCTAATCCGCTGTGGATGAAGAAGTCGAGGATGTCAGGATTACGGTTAGGATCTGTTGGCCAGTAGGTAGGAGAATCGGGAGGTAGGAGATGAAAGCGTCGGGAGTTGAGTGCAGACTGCAATGTCCGTCCACGAGAATTGGTGGTTCTAGAACCCCACTGTTGGTTCTTAGCGTTTAAGTCTGCACCCAAAATGAAGTGATTACCCAAGGAGTTGAGGAAGGAACCAAATTGGGCAGAGGAAATGGGATGTTTAGGAGGGCAGTATGCTGATGCGATGATAAGCGGAAAGGAAAAGGTTTTGATAACGATGGAAGTTGCTTGTAGGTAATCGTGGGCGGAAATTGGGTGTAAGTGATGGGTGAGGGATCGGCGGACTATGACAGCAGTACCGGCATGGGCTTTGCCGTCTGGATGGTCTGTCCGGTATGTCGTGTATCCTGATATTTTAAAGTACTGTTTAGTGGTTAGTCTAGTTTCAGTAATGAGTGCAACATCAATGTTTTTGTCCTGCAGTACGGCTGTAAGTTCGTCAGTGTGAGTTCTAACACCATTCGCATTCCAAAGGAGAATGGATAAGGAATTAGGTGAGGTCATTTATGGTTTTTTTAAGGCAGGAATGAGATTTGTTACGAGATTCGTAAGGAGTGATATTAGGGGCATAACAAGGGATTTAATTTCGGAAATAAAGGATGTCATCAAACTGGTAAGGTCTGTGGCGTTTGAAGGAGGAGGAATATGAGAGATTTGTGGTGGATTAGGATTCTTAGGATTGGTTACATTTTGAGAAAGAGGTATATGTGGAATGGATTGAGGTACATTTTGTAGTTCCGGCAGGGCCACGGCTTCAGTACTTTGATTCCCACCTCCAAGTAAGTGGGCAAATGATAAATTTGCATCAATAAGTTTTGAGGGTTCTCTTCTGTTTCTTACTTGTCTTGCTGTTTCATCCAGTACTTGAGGTTTTTGAAACCTGGTCCTCAGCTCCTTATAGATTTGGCATCCTTTATAATTGGCCGGGTGGTCCTTCAGGCAATGAGCACATACAGCTGGTGTTGATTTTGGTTTTGTACACTCCACAGACTTGTGCTGTTCACCGCATTTCACGCATCGAGGTATGTGATGACAATAACTTTTAGTATGACCATATGCTTGACAATTATGGCACTGAATTATCTCTCTCTTTGTGTAAGGTTTTTCAACTCTTACACTGGAATAGTACAATCTATTGAGGTCATAGATTTTTTCAACTCCTTCAGCTGGTTCCAAATCCACAAAAAAGAGAGGTAGAGGAATTTTATCCTTTAGGACGTTAGTGACTTGCCGCACTTTATAGCCCATCTCCGTTAGTTCTTCTTTAATAGCTTCAACTGGTGTCGAGGGGTGTAAGTTTCTGATTACAACCCTTAAAGCTCTCTCTTGGCGTAGCTGATAGGTATGGAAATCTGCTTTGGTTTCAGTTAGGTATTTCACTATTTTTCTATATGTCTCGGCAGTAGTAGGAGATATTTTGGTATCATTGATTCTACTCATACAGTAGTAGCTGGTAGATTCGGTAATTTTGTTCAATTGCGCACACAACAACTGGAAATTTCTAATATTTTTGACAAATATTGGAGGAGGCCGTGGTTCACTAGGTATAGGAGTAGATTCCATGTTTTCTTTTTCATTATGTAAAATCTGAAAAGGATTTGGGGTGAAAAACGGCGATTCGTCAGTCATCCCTTGTGACGATGTGCCAGGTTGTGGTTCAGATTCTGAATTAGTACCGGAAGGGGTTGCTTGTAGATTTAATCTTTTATTAGTATCACGGCGGGGTCTTTGTTTTGTAGGTGACGGGATTGAACCACTAGATCTAGATCTTTTAGTTGAAGCTTTGGAGGACATTACTTGATGATAGTATCGCATTTCATGTATAGAAAGTAATTAAATAATAACCAGATGTGGGAAAAAAACAATAACTTAAAAAAAGTTAAGCAAGACCAGCCTTGCCGGGCTATTGGCAATCAGCTGATATGAAGAGGTGACTCAGCATTCACTTTACACTGTAAATTATATCACAACTTACCGCTGTTTGCTCCAATAATAACTGTTGTTGTTATCCTGAAGTCTGATGATGTTTTCAAGACTGTGCTGAAGTGAAATCCAACTGTAAAAGCAAGAAATCCAAGAGCCGACTTGAAATATGACTGCTATACTCACGCGCATGCGCAGAACTGTATATAATAATAAGATAAGTAAATTTGCTACAAAATAAATTACATCATAAAAAAGAAAAAAAAAAAAAAAACATGAACAGAGATGTATTCACAGCTCTCCAGGAGGTAATCTGAACCATAAGGTCTTGATGTCATCTTATTTTTCATACACTTCGGAGGATTATAAGGGATAGAGGAGGAAGCAAGGATTTAAAACAGTGGGTTGGAGTGAGAATGAAGTTAGTCACAGGAGTGATACCTAGATTGGGGCAAATCAGTAACGCATGGAAAATTGTGTGGATAAGTTATTCGTGGCAAAGTAAGAAGCGTTAAGAATTTTAAGAATGACTGGAAGGAATGCTTTAAGGATTTTAAGAATCTGATTCGCCTACAACACGCCCTGATGATGACCCACAATGGGGGTCGAAACGTTGGTAAACAATAAAATAGTTGAAACTATTAGTTGTTTCATTTAATGACCGCCACTCGGACTAATTCCTTCCAGTAATTCTCAACGCTCAACTAATTATATCCAATTTTAAGAATGGTTTGTATTTTAAGGAGTGGATACGAGGAGTATTCGATAGTTAAGTAGAGTCCAAAGCTCAGTTCCTTTTGTCCAGACTGTCCTTAATAAAGTCATGTAAATGAGTGGAAGGTTATCAGCCTCTGCCTGGTTAGGAATAAACTATACTTATACAACTTGGTGGTGCAGTACTGTAAGGTTTGCATTATTTTAATCTACCTATGCCTTTTGTAGTTTAGTGGAAGGTTAGAGCGTATGTCTAGTAAGTAACGTAGTAACCAAAAACGGCGAGCGGTTTCTTGTCGTTTCAGTCTTTGTGTTCCATTTTATCCCATTCGACGGAACTATAGCCTTTGATGATCATTTTTTGCCCGTTCCACTGCATTCTGGGTTTCATTTCCCTCTAATATAGGTCGTGCTTCTTCCTTATTCACGTAAAATATCTCCTTTTCCAACACCTATTATCCATAACAGAAGTTTTTTATTTTTAATTTGACATTTGATCAATATACACAATCATTTTAATGACTAAAAATTTTCCTTTTTTTTTTCCAAAATTTGTTGTTTTAATTTCTCATTTTATTGTATTTTATTACTTTATTTTATGTTGTGTTCTTTCTTGTCCATGAAGTAGCCAATCAGTTGTCTCTGCTATGTCTCCTTCGGTGTCTTCTTCGTTGAATAAATCATTTTCTATCTTTAATTATAAGGTATACATATATTAAATAAGGGGCGGCGTGGTCTAGTGATAGAGCGCTAGTCTACTGTGCTCCGGGTCATGGTTTCGAATCCCGAGTATGAGGGAATATTATTTATTCTTTTATTTCGGCCGGGGGGGGAGGGCGATCCTGGGGTATGGAGACCTCCTGGGACAGACCCAGCCTCTATAAAGTGGGTACCTAAAAACTGGGAAAAATCTGGCGGCTGAGCGTGATCTCGGCCGAATCACCTCATGCACGGCCGTTGGCCTTGCAACAGTACGGATCTCTATTTGTACTGAGCCCAAGACTCTTCATGGGTTGTAGTTGCACAGGTTGGATTTTTTTTTTTTTTTTTTTTTTTTTTTTTTTAAACCATTTTTTTAAAACCATAGGTTCAACCATTTAATGAGTTTCACTAAATATTGTACTTGTGCATGATAAAAATAAGAATTTTTTTTAAGACGCCGACGGTAAGATAATTTAAAGATTGAGGTTTTTAGGTCTTTTGGTCTAGTTAGATGATGATATTTTAGGAAACTGAAAGTTTAATGGCATTAGAGCCCTTATCTACCTAAAAGTCTACTTAGAGTAATTAATAAGGCACTTCCCGTTGTTAATTGATAACGACCTTGATAATTAAGGTGAATAAAAATACTTCACTGTTAATGACATGTGCCCAGTCATGATAATTATATATAAATTACGTCATATTTTATATTAGGGGAACTTTTTTATCAAAATCGGCGAACCAGAAGAGCCACTTATACCATGAATTTTTCACATTTTCAAGATTTTCTAAAAAAGGGTTTCAACGATTTTAATTAAACTCCCTAAATCGAAGTAAAATTAAATACCAACAGGCTTAAATACCATGCAGATTTCATTCTGATCGTAATAGGTCTGACAGGGATTAGATGCCGATATTTTAAGTTTTCTTCCTCTTTAGACATTTAATTTTTGCAAATTCGAAAAATAGTAATCATATCATCAAGTTAGCATTGATAAAGAACGGCAATAGATAAACAAGGTAAAATAGTTTGATAAACAACTTAAGAAGAAAAGAACAAAAACATTTTTTTCCCGATGATAAGAATAGTAATATAGATGTATAAAATTCGATTGGAAAGCTCGAGAAATTATAAATAATGTTGTATAATAAGTTTTGGAAGGTAATGTAAAGGGACGGATAGGGCATAAACATATGTGATTATTGTACATATCGATTTTATATTGCTATATTATTAAATCTAAAATATGTGTTTTCAACAAAACTAAAGGTAATTCTTTAAATTAAAAAAAAAAAAATCAAACTTTATTTAATAATTGTTTTTTACAACCTGAGGTATGTGAAAGTTGTGTTTTCCGCACCAGATTTTTATGTAACAGTAGCTGTAATTACTATTTACAAATAAATAGTAAATAAATGAATCACTCCTGTTCACACAAGTGCCTAAAAACCAACAGTGGGATTATCTTTATTCGATGGTCGTTTATTGTGTTTAAGGTGTATTTAGAGCAAAGTTTTTTGACTTTTATTTAACAATGGACATTGCTGAGACTGGTAAGACATTGTATTTCCAAACTCGTTATTGAATATACGTGGAAATCTCACCTGTAGAGTTAATTTAGATATTTGTAAATGTATGCCCTTATTCAATAACGAAAAACAATATAAACCCCAAGTTACCCCAAGGATTTGTTTTACCAATCCTTCTAGTTTTTAGATATTACAAAGAATTTTTGCGGTTTTCTGCGTTTTGAGTGATATATAATTTTTTTCAGAACAACTCTCCAAGTCAAAAGTTTTACAATCTATAATTTCAAGAATTTCCTAAGTCATTTAAAATACACCTATTAGCACGTTTTAGCAACTCCGAGCCATAATTAGATTTTTTGTATAATTTTTCCCGTAATCTGGGACTTCAAACGTAAAATATAGGAAAGTATTAGATTTTAGCTAACAAAATAGATGTTTGACCACTGTGCGCTCGCCAATCATGTCAGAAAATTAATTAGTTTTTATAATTTTTTTAAATATTTTTTTCCGTAATATGGGACCCCAAAGGTTAAATATTGACAAATTTCAGAATTTTGTCCACCTAAATCGGTCATTTTGCCCACTGTGCGGCGGTTATCAACGTCTAGGAGTTAGTTAATCGTTGGATGTGCTAGTATTTTTGTGCCCAGTTTCAAAAAATTCAGTCCAGTATTTTTGGATAAAAGCAGCGGACAGCGGACAAACTGATTTATTTTCTATTTCTCATTCGGATTCTACCTATCTTGAAACGGAAGCCCTCATATTTTGAGAGAGGAGGTATTTTTTAATTTTTTTTTTTTGGTCGATTACAAATGTTGATTTTAGAAGATAATAAACCACTCATGATTGAGCTTTTCGATTGGCTAATAACTAGTTTATAAAATAATAGCCATTTAAATTAAATTTAATCTTATAAAGGCTAATGTGGTTTAATAAATACGCATTGCTAAATGGATTTGAAAGTGAATTTTTCCCAGTGAAAGTATCCAAAATGAGTGGGGCTTGGTGCAAGATGGGCAACCTTCATAAAACTGCCTTACTATAATAGAGTAAACTATAATACTAGGATTGGAGAGATTTTACTCGCACTGCCGCGAAGCCGACTTAAAATGACTGCTAAACTAAAAATATTAGTATAAAAAAATATTTTATTCCCAGTTCATATTCAGGAATATTCAGGAAATAATAGAGAATAACTGGTAAAAATCATAAAAAAAAAAAAAAAAAAAAATTGAGAGGGAATATTAATGAAATTTGGACTATTTAATAGTATATTGATCCGTATTGATTTTTTTTTGTAACATTTACAATACGTTAGTGCTCATGTAATTGATTTAAAATTAACATATTTTATTTAGTATTTGGTTGGTGGGCTGTGGATCCCGCTGGATTCACGAGGTAGTTTATTTGTGGAACCCCTTAAGCCCTTCGGTTGGGGGATTTATCCACTCTTCTATCCTCATGACTCATTGTCACAGAGCCAAAGCTAACAAAATTGTAAAAAATTATTCAAAATAAATAAATAAAATTATTGTGAATACATACATTGCATACAAAGCTTAGTTAACCCGTCCTTACTAAGAACTACTTAATCTGGATGATATATTTAAATTGGAGCTCTATCATTTCTAGTTTATCTTAGGATCTCTAGCTCTAGGTACTATATAGGGTCATAACAGTATTAAAGTTTTAATTTCTAGTTATTTTATTTTAAAAAAATTTAAGTTGTTATATGCTATTTTTTCCTTTATGGTACATAATTCGTAATAAGGAACAGCTGTTTAAAATCAATTAACTAATATAAAAATCAATACATAAGTCGAAGAAAACTGGTCAATCACCTCTGCTAATTTCAAAACGCTATATCTCTGCTGTTTCTCATATGATTTCAATGATTTTTTTTTTTTTTTTATCGTTTCTTAGGAAATCTAATTCAGTCAAAAATTGTTGGTATTTATTTGTTAATTTGGCCGAACGATTTTTTTTTTCTTCGGTTTCTAAGTATCTTAAAACGTAAACCCTCAAATTTCGAAAGGGAGTATTTTTTTTTTTTATTTCTAGTCGATTACAAAACATTTATACTAGACATCTTTACTATTTATTTATGTTTTCATTTTCATTCAAATAAAATTACAAGCGTATATATAAGCATGATTTCAAACTACTGGTTTCTTTATGATATTTATGGTAAATTTCCATTTTTTTTTTTTTTTTTTTTTTTTTTTTATCTATGATTCTTCTCGGCTTCTTAGTTAAAAAAACCCTAGTAATTTTTTCTCTAGCTTCAAAAATAATGGTGATATTAAATTAAATCACTTTTAATCGGACGCCATTTTGAAACTAATCGGCTGACATTAACGTCTAAGTGTTACGAACATCGTTGCATGCCCCGGTGCAAATTAAAAAAAAAATTGGGAACGTAGTTTCGGAACAAAGCAGCGGACGGCGCACAGTGGGAAAAATCACCAATTTAGGTGGACAAAAGTTTGGAATTTTCCTGTGCTTCACCTTTTTATTATTAATTGGTAAGATCTTTAATACTAATATTTCCCCATTCGATCGGGTGTGGCACGATGGCTTGCTTTTTAAACTAAAAACCCTATTACCCCAATCCCTATATCTAATCCTTCGATCTTACCTCTCTACCCGCTCGTTCAGAGTTCGTTGTGGTTCTGACTTCTCAAGTTGTTATCCGATAGAAGCTGGTGTTCCACACGGTAGTGTCCTAGGTCCTATCCTTTACATCTTATTTACCGCAGACATTCCCACCTTTCCTGAAAACTTCTTGGCAACATTTGCCGATGACACAGCTATCCTCTCATCCCACCTAGACCCGATAATAGCATCCTCAAACCTCCAATCGCATCTTGCTTTGATTGAACAGTGGTGCAATGATTGGCGTATCAAAGTAAATGAATCAAAAAGCAAGCATGTAACCTTTACCTTACGACGCAAATCCTGCCCTTCAGTCCATTTTAACTCTATCCCCCTTCCCTTTTCTGACACAGTCAAGTACCTTGGTTTCCTCTTAGACAAGAGACTGACATGGAACCCACATACTAGACTCAAACGACAAGAACTCAATCGACGATATGGCCAGCTATATAGACTTCTAAATAGGAAATCACACCTCTCAACGGACAACAAACTACTCATTTACAAGACTATTCTTAAACCCATTTGGACCTACGGACTTGAGCTGTGGGGAACAGCAAAATTTTCGAATATCAAACGTATCCAATCCTTCCAGTCTAAAGTCCTTAGAACAATAGTCGATGCCCCATATTATGTCACCAACAAAACCTTACACCATGACCTGAATATCCCATTTATCCTTGATCTAATCCCATCCAAATTCTCAATCTTCCACCAGAAGCTTCCTCACCTTCCTAATCCCTTGGCACACTCCCTATCCAGTTCCAAACATCCCTATAACCCTCCTCGTAGGTTGAAGCGGCAGTGGCCCAGAGATCTCTTATAAATATGTCATTGGAGTGCTGGCAATGGCTGGCTTCTCCACTCATGTCCTGAGTGTATGTGGCTCTAGCGCCCTCGCTCAGCCTCCACTGGCTCTCAAGACCAGTGACGCGGTTGAATGAGAGGCGCTGGGATCTATCGGCATTGTGCCTCGACATCCACTAGTGGATCTCGAGGTTTGATTCGGTGATCCCAGGAGCAGTTTGTAAATATTGTAAATAGGTATGAATGTGAACAAGATTGTTATTATTATTTTCTTTATCGTATTTATTTAATTTTGTGTATAATATATATAATATATATATTATTTTTTTTTTTTCTTTCTTCTTTGTTTAATCTCTGTTAATTATTTATTTTTATTTTATTTCCAATGTACATATGGAATGAATGATTTCTTATATCTTTAATATTCATTGCCCCAGAAGGTGGCAGATTGTATTATCTCGTAATAAATAATAAAAAAAAAAAAAAAAATATTTCCCGCTATAACGTGTTTACAAATAAATAGTGAATAAGTGAATCATTCCTGTTCACACAAGTGCCTAAAAACCGGCAGTGGGATTATCTTTATTCGATGGTCATTTATTCTGTCAAGGTGTATTTAGAGCAAAGTCTTTTTGATTTTATATAACAATGGACATTGCTGAGGCAGGTAAGACATTATATTTCTAAACTCGTTATTGAATATTTATTGCAATCTACCCTTAGAGTTAATTTAGAAATTCTTTACATATATGCCCCTTTTCAATAACGAAAAACTATATAATCTCCAAGTTACCCCAAGGATTTGTTTCTAGGATTTTTTTTCATCAATTTTTCAAGTCTTTAAATATTACAAAGAATTTTTGCATTTTAGGTGATACATAATTTTTTTGAGACACAACACTCTGAATCAAAAGTTTTACAATCTATAATTTGAAGAGTTTCCGAAATGATATAAAATAGATCTATTAGATAGTTTTAGTAACTCCTAGCCATAATTAGATTTTTGTATTATTTTTCCCGAATTATGGGACTTCAAACTATGGGTGGGCATAATCTAATGATCGTACTTCGATGATTTATATAAACGAATGATTCCATAATCGAATGATCGAATGATTAATACGCATTCTGAAAGACAATATGGCACAATTCCCCTCCATGATTGCTGAGCTGGCTGAGCCTAGGTGCAAATATGCATATAATTTATAAGATGAGCAAACAAAAAAAAGGGCCATTCGATAATCCTTATAATCACTCGATTATCGTTAAAAAAATTCAGTTCGAATGATCATTCGTTTCTCCAAATCCGATAATCGATTAATTCGAATGATTGTAATAATCGAATGATCTGATTATGCCCACCTCTACTTCAAAAGTAAACTGTAGGGTTGTTTTAGATTGTAGAAAATAAATTTGATGTTTGACCACTGTGTGCTCGCTAATCGCGTCTATAAATTAAATAGTTTTTTATATTTTTTTTTCATATCTTTTTTTCCGTAATCTTGGACCCCAAAGGTGTTAAATATAAACAAGTTTCAGAATTTAGTCCACCTAAATCGGTCGTACTTTCTACTATGCGGCGGACAAACGGAATTTTTTTTATTCGTTATTCAGGATCTACGTATCTTTAAATTAACGTATCTTACGAAATCCTTAAATTTAGAGAAGGCTGACTTTTTTTGTTTTTTCTTTTGGTCGAATTCAAAGGTTCATTATTGAATATAATAAACCAAAAGAAAACATTAACATAGTGATCAAAATACAATATATTGAAATGTTAGGTTTTGAACTTTTCCCTTTATACAGCTAATTTAGTTTTCATGACAGCGTCAATAGATAACGACCTCTTATATTTTCAATAGGCTCACATCATTTCCAATTTGCTTCAGACTGGCTAAATTGCTCAATTTATTACCTCTCCTCTTGGTAGGTTTGATATATTTTGGGGATGTCTTATAAATTATTATTCGATTCGAGACTTTTCAGATCCTAGTTCTCTAATATTCTCCGGGCGATTTACCTTTCAGAAAAGCTGACTCTTTTCAATATGTTTATGTTTTTCCACTCATAGCGGGCGTTTCTTTTTCAAAAGAGTATGAATGCTATAGCAAAAAATTGTTTTATTTTTTGTTTTCATCAAGTGTTATGCTTTACAATAATATTCTATTAGGAAAGTTGGTTAGGAAGGTGGTAATAAAACTATTCGCATTTGATAATAACATTTCAATAATCGTATTTTTATAGAATTAGAGTCTGCTAATTATACTTTATTACCCTATTTTATTTCGATACACGACGTTTCGGCTATAATGCCATCTTCTGGTGGAAGAAAAATTATTTTATTTCAGCAAGTACAAATATGATTTCCTTAATAACAATCGATCTCAATACATATAACATTAAAATTACATAATAAATAAAAAAAAATTAATTATAATAAATAAATTTATTGAACGTAAAAGTTAATAATAATATTTATAATCTATTATAAGATAACGTTAAAGTCATTAAAAAATAAATAAACAAAATTAACATGAAGTACAAAAGAATAAAACAATTCACTAAAAACAGAATAAACATTACATGGAACAAGTTGATATAAACATGTTCATCATTGATAAATGTCTATTAAAAAGAACAAAAGTTTATTTATAAATATGAAAATTCACTAATTCAATTTTAAAAATTTAAAAGATACCTTAGGTGAGTAGGTTATGCTACCCAGAAAGCCGTGTCTGTATTGAATGTCATAATGGGAAGGGGGAGAGTTATAAAGTAAAATGGAGAATCATTTAATTAATTTTGACGTTCGAATAATGAATTTATAAAACACAGAATATCAACATTCAAAAGTTAAATTTTATTAAGACCTATTATACTATAAATGTTATATTTTGAGTCGTAAAATTATTTTAGTATAACTATTACATAAAGAGTGGAAATTGCAAGCCTGTTGAATGTTTTTAGTGATGCATATTGCTTCTAATATTTTTTCTTTTATTACTATCATTTTCTGTGGCTAATATTGTTGGGTTATTAAATTCAAACTGTTGTTTATGGTCCCTGCTATAAGTGGATAAACCTATGGGTTTATTGTATTTTTACTTTCACTTACTAATATATAGTAAGGGAAAGTATTACGATCGTGAAAATTTTCGACTTCCAGTTTTCAACGGAAATACACCTGAGTCCAAATAACCAAGTTCCGCAAAAAGGTCTGTGTGTGTGTGTGTGTGTGGTAACTCCCGGGCGGAAACAGTAAGTCCTATGAAACTGAAATTTCATATTTAAGACAACTATACGCCCGAGACGTGACATAACTTTTTTCATCAAAATGAGCTTACCAGAAGAGGCACTTTATACTATGCATTTTGCACCTTTTTTCGATTTTCTCGAAAACGGTTCCGACCATTTTGATTAAACTCGCTATATCGGTGTAAAATTTAATGAACTTTAATATCATGTAGGTTTTATTCTGATTAAAATGGTCTGACAGGGCTTAAATCCCGATATTTTAAATTTTCTTCCCCTAAAGTACCTTTAATTTTGTAGATTCAATAAAAATAACTATATTATCTTGTTAACGCTGATGAAAAACAGGTAAATATATAAATTGAATAAATTCGATACCCAACTAAAGGAGAAAACAGAAAAAAATATTTTTTTAATGCAATTTTTCGTTTTTGAACATAAGAGCAGTAATATATGTGTATGATATACCGTTGGAAAGGTAAAGATTTTAGAAAAAAATATTTTCTCATACACAAGCTTTTAAAAGTTAATATAGAGTGATGAAATGAACATAAAACTAACTAATTATTTTAGATAATAATATAATAGATTTTTTAATAAAACATATGTTTCTATATAAATTCAATTTAATTAATTCCTTAATAGTTTCACGTATTTTTATCTCTTACTGTTTTTGAAAATTCTTTCATTGATTTTAAAATTGGAGGTAAGTGAAAGTCGTGTGTTGCCCGCACCAGATTTTTTAATAGTTGTCTTGCAATTATATTTTTGGCCTGAACTTTAGGCCTTCTTCAGAGCTAAAGAAAAAACAACAACATAGCATCCAATACAAATTTCTAATTTTTCCATCCGTTTCTATTTTTTTTTTTTTTATATATTCAGCTTCATCACATATGATTCTATAATAATTTAACATTATCTTACTTTAAAATAATAAAAAACTACTCTTCTTAACTTCATACTGACTCATTTTTAATCTGTTATTTCCATTATTATTTATAGCATTATGTAGTATCATCATTTAATTATAATTTTAATGATTAATTATATTAGTTTAAAAAAAATATATAATTCTTTTGGTATTGTAGTCACTATTTTTATACCAAAAGTCAAATTATATTATTGTTTATTTATTTTTTTTTTAAGAATATAAAAATTAAAAAAAAAAAAAATCAATTCCAGTTTGAAAAAAGCATCAGAAACTGAAAAGTGCATATATGTATTCTAGTGGTTCAAAAACCAAGGTTTCACACCCTTGAGATAAAGCAAAAAATTCTGAAATATCTGCTACACTATAACCAAACAAAATTGCTACCTCAAAAGCCACTTACAAGGAAAGACCCCCAAATGTGTCTCACTGATTTTTTTTTAGTAAAACTATATATTAAACGACTAGCGTCTGCAAAATATTAGAGGTCAACGCTCCCAGGAGTTGCGTAAAAACAATTAAAGTTTGTGCGCTAAAAAAACACATTTTATTTAATATCTCGGGTTCTAGTGAAGGTAGAAAAAAATTTGGTGCCAAAATTTCCTTATTTTAAAGCGGAATAATGAAAAGGAAACAAGCCGTTAAAATATTTAAGTTTTATGCTTGGTCATAAAATTTCAATAAAAAATTGTAATAAACTTTATTAAGAGTGAGGAATCTAAATCTAGCACAGTTTTTTAAAAGCTTTTTTAAAAGTACTGTGAAGCGAGATTATTTATATTTTGTTTGTTAGCTATATTATATTTTTATCGTTGTTTATAGCCAAGCATTAAACTTAAATATTTCAGTATATATTTTTTTTCTTTATTAAACTTTGAACAAACTTTAAACAAATTATTTTTAACCTTCTCTAGAACCGAGGATATTAAATAAAATGTGGTTTTCGCGCACAAACTTTCCTATTTTCTTACGTGACTCCTGCATGTATGTCAGTGAGTATTAGATCTACGGGTTTCATTACTACTCAAATTAAAGCTAATTATATGCCTTGTGAAGTAGTTTATTACCATTATATTGTTAGGAAACGTGGTTTCCATGAATTTTACCAAATTAATAACAAAAATGAAAAGTTTCTCGGTTTCCGTGTTTTTGTGAGAGCCATATCTATATAACGATTAGTCAGACGTTTTTTATAACTTAAATTAAATAATAATAGGCTTACTGAACCCAAAGGTTCGATGCCCATACCACCGAACTTCACCTGCGTGGTAAGAACTTCAGACTCGTCCAATGTTCGCCGGTCAAGCCCAAGCCCCCGAGATCAGCCTTAATGAAATCCTCCCATCGACGCTTCGGCCTACCTTTCGGACGCCTACCAGTCGGTTCAGCGAATAACAACTTTCTTGGAATCCGTTCCTCAGTTTCGAAACTTAAATTAAAAGTGATTTAATTTTCTATATTAAATGTTACAACAATTATCCTCATAGGATAAGCCGTTTCTATGATAGTAACCATAATTATGATAGAAAAGAATGAAATCTCGTTTTTTTGCAAAAAAAAAAATTCTTTGTAATACCTCTATATCGTTGAATATTTGACATACAGATGTCTTTTACCACTCAAATGAAAGCTTATTAAATACTTGATGATTTACTTTCTAACGATTATCCTGATAGGATAAACCGTTTTCATGATAGTAACCATAATTATGATAGAAAAGAGTGATATCTCCTTTTCCGCATTTTTTTTTTCTTTAATAATCTATATGGCTATACATCTATAGCTTATTAAATACTTGAAGATTTACTTTAAATGTTACCTTCACAATTTAAGAAGTCCCCATTATAGTCACTATAATTATGATAGAAAAGAGTGATATTTCATGATATTCCTTTTTCGAATGGCCCAATTTTGTAATCCGCCCGTTTTGAGTCTGCAGGCGTGTATTTTTTGCTTTGCCATGAAATATGCTTTGCATAAAACATACTAAAAATTTTGGTAAAATGGGTTGCATATTTCGTTGCCGGCTCATGGACTATAATAATGTAGGTTTTACATATGAAAACGTAGATGTGGGTTTCTGAAAAATTGTTGCATTACCACTAAGCTATATGATTTTTTTTTTAAGTCGAAATCGGTGAATCTTAACTCTGTATCTTTTAAGAGCTTGTTTAGCTAGAAGGAGGTCTTATCGACAGTTCTGCTTCTCCCCGAATCTAATCACACCCTTCGTCCCAGTAGCAATTTTAAGAAGAAAAGTTCATGAACAGAATATTAAAAGCAAAATTTAAATATAAGAGATGGAATTTCGCTTGATAAAAGTTCTCACTCTGTATCAAGTCTTATATTCTCTCACGCTTCCTTGGAGGTTAGACAATCGCACGAAACATGAGGTTGCGGAAAAATTAAATTTTATTGTATTAAAGAAGATGAAAAAGATTTCAAGTTGTTAATAAGAACGCCCCCTTCAACTCTATACGTTTATAGTGTGGTGCAATGTTCCCTATCATAGCCTGGAATTGGAAGTGGCATAAGAAAGAACAGTTGATTGGATCAATTTATCGTCCTTTATGACCTTAATAACAATTTAATATGGCCTCTACCTCATACCCAACGTTTTATTTTTGTCTTTTATATAAAGATAAATCGATTTATGTTTCAATTTATATTTACCTATAATCAACATTATTTTTTAAGAAGTTAATGAGTCAACAATGAAAAACGTTGCAGATTATTACACAATGATTTATTATTTCAGAATAACTATATTAGTGCATAACTGTTTATAAAGCTGTTTATAGGCAGTTAACCAATATATATATTTCAAAGGAAAATGGTCTATCACCAATGCTAATTTAAAAACGTAATATCTCTGGAATTTTTGAACCGATTTTCATTTTTTTTAGGGAATTTAATTTCCAATCGAACAGCACTAACGTTAGAAAATGTTTGGTATTTTTTTTATCAATTTGCCTTTTTTTGGGGGGTTCTACGTATCTTGAAACGTAAGCCCTCACATTTTGAAAGGGGGTAATTTTTTTCCGGTCGATTACAAGGGTTCATTATTGAAAATAATAAACCAAAAGCCTTTATACTAAATTCTTTACTATTTATTTGTCTTCCCTTTCGATTATCATTCAAACAATTGAAATTAAATTTCCTGATTCAAGAATATTGTTACATTGTTTCCTTACCATAATTAATAACCGAGCTATCATGTAATCACATATCTTCCAAGTTGTGACTTGACCATATAAGATTTTTTTTCCTCTCTTTGTTTATCGCGGTGTCTTGATCTAGAATATCTTTATTATTACTTATTTATTAATTCGGATAATTTTTATTTATTTATTATCCGGGTTCTATGTATCTTAAACCGCGATGCTATCAACTCAATTATATTCACAGGATACAAGTTCCGCGATTCCGCGTTGTGCAACCTTCTAAACTCCTTAGTGGCCTCATGTGTCTTCGGACCAAATATTTTACGCAGTACCTTATTTTCGAAATTCTTAAGCCGTTGTTCATCCATGAAAGTAAGCGGCCACGTTTCACATCCGTAAAGAACCGTCGGAAGAATAATAGTTTTATAAATTCTAACTTTTTTAACCATTTTTAGATAGAAGCCGCGAGCTAAGTAACTTAGCAACTGAATAATAACACGCATTTCCCACCTTTAACCGGGACTTTATTTCTTCCTAGATTTAATTTTTTCTTGTTATCATTGAACCTAAATACTTGAATCTCTCTACGTGTTTAAAAGTATGCCCTTATATATCAATATCACCAAGATCGCCACCGTTTCTGCTACTAATCATATATTTCGTTTTATCCGTATTTAATTCGAGTCATATTTCTTTACCGGTTTTTATTAAAACACTTGTATTTATTTGTATGGTTTCTGTGTCTTCATCTAGCAGTACCAAATCATCGGCATACCCCAAAACCGGAATCTTATCACCCAATTTGAGCCTTTTTCGGTACACAACATCTTTTCTATGATATATTCTAAAGCTATATTAAATAAAACAGGTGAAAGGGAGTCACCCTGTTTCAAATATCTCATGACCGATTCTAACTTTATGAAATGTTTTCGACAAACACATCTCTATTAGCTTTACTAACTTTCTAGGTATTCCCTGTTGATTCAATTTCTTATATAAGTGAAATTAATACAAATTCTACTATAAATCGACTTTTATATATAATTTTATAACTTTTGATTTATGGGGCGTGCTATTATTAAATCTACTGAAAAATCCTTTAATGGCGCTTTAGCACTTTAATGTAACATACACAATCTAGAATATATAATGTTTATGCGTGTGTGTTGCGTGCTTCCGTGTATAACTCCAACAAATAAAACTTTAGCAGGGACTCTAAAAGAATTTGAAATGGCAGCCGAAAAGCCAGAACTGAAAATCAATAAATAAAAAGCTGGTTACAGTTTCACAACGAGTATCCTGTGAAGCATGAATTGATTAAAATATGTTAATTTTTTTTCTCAAGTCCAAGGTTTAAACTCCTAAAATATGGGTTTTCGAAAATTGGGATTATAGCATGTCAGTTGAGCGTGATCTTGGCCTAATCAGCTCCTTGCACGGACGTTGGCCTAGAAATAAAACGAAGCTCTCAGTATATACTAAATTAAACTAAACCCTTCAAAGGATAGTTATTGTTCACGCCATATGTTACGGCCTGATAAGGTTTTTATAGTTTTTCAATCGAAAAATGATAAATCCATATTTTTTATGATATTTATAATAAGATCGTTTTTTTTGTTTAAATCTTTATTTTTTAATTTCTTTTAAAATAGTTATTTTAAATATAATTAAAAGTTTTTAAACGAGAGCAGTAGAAGAGAAAGACAGAAGACGATCGTACTTCAATTGTTCTTTGACTGCCTCGTGGCAGTCGAGTCTTAAGCTAGCGTCTGAGCGGTGTAGATGTGCCGTATATAGACCCAAGATTCCTCTCAACGTTTGAACGTTTGGAAACGAATTTCTTCATCTTCTCATCGTTCCCCTTGGAACTTGGAAGAGCCGCCTTGCAGTCATTTTCAACATCCAAGAGAACTTCGTCCAAGCCGCCCTGCGGTAATTTTCTTCAATACTCAAGACGACTTCGTTCAAGCCGCCCTGCGGTCTTTTTCTTCAACACTCAACTGGACATCTTTACGTGAATATAACCTATCTTTATCCATTAATGGAACATTTAATTTCTTAATTCTTATTCAAGAAACTATTTAATTTGATAACTATTTTTTTTACATCTTTGAGCATTAATTAAGTTAAGTTTGTTTCTTCTAGTTTTACAATATTTTAATTAGGTTTATTTTGTTTCATACATTTTCTTACAGCTGTTTAATTATAATTAGGTTAATTTTTCTTATATAAATTTATTAGGTTAATTTGTTTCTTATCATCCTTATATGTATTTCAGTGTATTAAATGTATTGTGATTCGTCGTTTGCTTTCATTATTTTTATTTATTTTAAATCTATACACTCCACTTATTTATTTCAATAGAACCACCCTCAATTTTGAGTTGTCACTTGAAAGTACTATTCTTTCACGGATAGCCCAGCGTATACAAATTTTGGTACTCCGGGCCGCGGATTTATTTTTTGTCTACAAAGTTTCGGCCCTCTGGCGGAACGGATCACAATACATTCCTAAAGCTATCTCTTATTGTTTTATTTAGCCTTCTAAATAATTATTTAATTTAGGTTTAAATTTATTGGAATTTAAACATTTCAGCAATTGTTAGGTGCCAGTTGGGAAACATATCTTTATTAGGTTAAATTTCAGTTTATTTTTTTGTGATCAATCACATTTCTTTTTTCTCATTTTGTTTAACATATAGATTTTGTCAATTGTTTAAACTAAAAATGGGTCCAAAAATTGATAATGAGGTAGTATTGAGTTCCCTGTTGGACGAATTAGAGGACTTAAGGGACGATATACACGAAACAAATGAAATAGGTCAGGCTGCAACAAAAAATTCAGAATTATTTCCGGTTTTTAAAGCTAGGTTATCACGACTGGACGCTACTTTCCAAAAGTTCACTAAAACTGTCACAGAAGTGAAACAATATGCTAAATTACTAAACAAAGATTGCAGTAAGTATGACAACATTAGGAAGGAGACCCGCCATAAATTTTATGACGCGTTGGCACTTGAGCGAGAACAAGTAGTTCAAGATCATTCATTGAATGCATCTTCTAGTGAATCCCAAAATCAGTTATTTAAACTTCCCTCTATAAATCTTCCTACATTCAACGGTGACTTGACTAAGTGGACTTCATTCAAAGACACTTATGTTTCATTAATTCATGAAAATACTTCCTTATCTCCAGTTCAAAAGTTCCATTATCTCAAGTCCTCATTAAAGGGACCTGCCTTGCAATGTGTTGCCTCCATACCAATTACTGCCCAAGATTATCCACAAGCTTGGCTCAGTTTGACCAAACGGTATGATAACAAACGGATTCAAGCTAGCAATTTGCTTGCAAAAATATTTAATTTTAAGCCATTACAGGAATGTAATTTAGCTTCCTTAGAACAATTTTCGGAGATTGTATTAGAGAGTGTAACTGCGTTCAAAAATTTAGACATAAAAGATGAATCTGGGTTTGTTCTTCTTACATTTGCATTAAGACTGTTAGATCCCAAAACCCGTGAGCGGTTTGAGACTTTACAATCAGTGAAAGAAGAACTTCCTTCATTTCAAGATTTAGTTGACCTAATTTCTCAGCAATGTGTTGCATTTCAATCTCAAGCCTTATCTACTCCAAGCATGTCCAAACACTGGAACGACAATAAAACTTATCCTAAAAGGATGAAACAAATTTTTTACTCCACAGGGCAGCAAACTACTCGTTCTTGCCCCTTATGTAAGGAAAAGCATGCTTTGTATCGTTGCTCTAAATTTTTGGAACTTAGTCCACAAAAACGTTTTAATACTTTAAAGCCATTAAATCTTTGTTCCAATTGCCTTAGCGAAAATCATAAAAATGCTGATTGTCGGTCAAATAAATTATGTCGTTACTGCAATAAAAAACACCATTCCTTATTACACTGGGGTAATTCGGTGACATCTCCAACCTCTGTGGAGGGAGAACCTAAAACTAATACTTCGACAGTTATGGAAAACTCTCAGTTAGAAACTAATACATCAGAAAGCGCTGTTTTTTCCACATCTCTAGATGGCAAAGTAAATGTTTTACTTGGTACTGCTTTGGCCAGAATAAAAGACCATGTAGGTAACTATCACCAAATAAGAATTGTCATCGACAGTGGAGCACAACGTTCGTTTATTACGGCTTCGTGTGCTAGAAAATTGAAATTGATACCCTCTCAAAATCCCCACAAACTCTGTGGATTTGCGAATAGCCCAATTGCTGGTGGGACTCAGCAGGTAGACTGCACATTGGTTCCATTAAATTCTGAAAATCCCAAGTTGCGAACAAATGCTGT
Organism: Piezodorus guildinii; assembly: GCA_023052935.1. Lineage (NCBI taxonomy): Eukaryota > Metazoa > Arthropoda > Insecta > Hemiptera > Pentatomidae > Piezodorus > Piezodorus guildinii. The sequence continues at coordinate 27,840,554 of CM041295.1, read as the reverse complement.
AATTATTCAGCAAATAAGTAATAATATGCCCTCTCAACCTATCTCTGAGCATATTAGGAGACAATTAAGTAGTGAGGATCTTTCAGACCCTTCCTTTTGGAAGCCAGGCCCTATAGATTTTCTTTTAGGAGCGGATTTGTTTCTAAATATTTTCAGAAATATCAAAACAACTTCTAGTTGTCCCAATCTCTTAAATACAGTATTTGGAGGGATAATTCTAGGACCCTTACCTGATAATAACTCACACTCACCGCAAAATGTTTTGTTACTTACCAACGTGCCACATGAGTCTTGTGAGTCCACAATATCCTTATCCGACTTCGATGATTCATCTATTAAACTATTGGGAATGCAATGGAACCCTGTACAAGATAGTATTTCTTATAACGTGCAAGAGCTCGCTCGCGTAAATACAAAACGTGGGGTAATGTCTACTATAGCAAGGATGTATGACCCTCTTGGTTATTTAGCACCCGTGATTTTTAAAGCTAAATGTGTACTACAACAGCTTTGGAAACGACGTCTGGATTGGGATTCTCAGCTTCCGCCCGATTTATTGTTTGAGTGGGATCATTTTGTTAATGAATTGCCTTTATTAAAATCCCTTAACATATCTCGGGGCTTGTTTTCAGGTGCTAAAAAACAAGTAACGGCTGTAGGATTTGCAGATGTTTCTACCCTAGGATATGCAGCGGTCCAATATTTACGAACCGAATATGAAAATGGGAGAGTGGAGGTCCGTTTGATTCTTGCCAAAACTAGGCTTGCTCCTCTAAAGCTTTTAACAGTTCCGCGTCTAGAACTTTGTGCGGCCTTGTTATTAGTGAAATTACATAAGTCTTTAGAAACGTTTTTGTCAAAATTAGAGGTAAAGGCCACATATTATTTCTCAGATTCATCCACCACTCTTTCTTGGCTCAATATCCCTACTTACAAACTCAAAACTTTTGTTGCCAATCGCGTAACTGCAATTTTGGATCAATCCTCTCATAGTGAATGGTATCATGTACAATCACATCATAATGCAGCGGATATAGCGTCTAGAGGATTAACTCCTGGCTCTTTTCTAAAAGACTGTACTTGGTGGGAAGGTCCAGAATGGCTGAAACACCCGATTGAAGCATGGCCAATCAGTAATCATTTTAACCATTGTACCGGAGACTTGCCAGAAGTAAAGACAAAGGAGGTTGTTTTAAGTGCTCCAACTAAAGATTGCTATCTGACTAGTGTTATTAAAAACTTTTCGTCTTATACTAAACTTTTGAGAGTATTCGCTTATGTGCTAAGACTCTTGCATAATGTACGGTTGAATATATCAAAAAGGCAAATAGGGCGCCCATCAGCCATTGAACTGAACCTTGCACTAGAGAAAGTTATACAAGTTACCCAACGTTTTTACTTTGATAAAGAATTCCCTAACTCTGACTCCAAATCCTCCTCTTTGAGGGCTCTATCACACTTTATTGATAGCCGAGGGATTCTCAGGGTGGGCGGTCGTCTTACAAACGCTCCGCTAAATTACGAAAATAAACACCCAATTTTACTTCCTCACAAATCACATTTAAGTTCCCTGATCATAGATCACTTCCACATTGCATACCTACACGCAGGTCCACAATTACTCCAGTCAATTCTGCTTACACCTAGCCATTTCCTAATAGGTGCACCCTTGTTGTCACTGCCTACCCATGACTTGACAGACGTACCGGAAAATAGACTATCCAGGTGGCAAATTGTACAATGTTGCATTCAAAACGTCTGGAAAATATAGCTTTATGACTATTTAAATAGTTTGCAGCAACGGACAAAATGGACTTTGACCAAACCAAACTTGAATATTGGAACCCTAGTTTTACTAAAAGAACCAAACGCATCGGTGCAAAATTGGCCTACTGGTAGAATAATGGAAGCATACCCCAGAAAAGATGGAACAGTTCGAGTCGTAAAAGTTAAAACTCCAAAAGGAGAGTACACCCGGCCTGTTTCCAAATTGGCACCACTGCTACCACAAACATAAGCTAACTAATGTAGTTAGTGTCACCACCAATATGTTCATGTAAACCTTGGAAATTTTCAACGAAAATTTGGTGGGCGGTATGTTCACGCCATATGTTACGGCCTGATAAGGTTTTTATAGTTTTTCAATCGAAAAATGATAAATCCATATTTTTTATGATATTTATAATAAGATCGTTTTTTTTGTTTAAATCTTTATTTTTTAATTTCTTTTAAAATAGTTATTTTAAATATAATTAAAAGTTTTTAAACGAGAGCAGTAGAAGAGAAAGACAGAAGACGATCGTACTTCAATTGTTCTTTGACTGCCTCGTGGCAGTCGAGTCTTAAGCTAGCGTCTGAGCGGTGTAGATGTGCCGTATATAGACCCAAGATTCCTCTCAACGTTTGAACGTTTGGAAACGAATTTCTTCATCTTCTCATCGTTCCCCTTGGAACTTGGAAGAGCCGCCTTGCAGTCATTTTCAACATCCAAGAGAACTTCGTCCAAGCCACCCTGCGGTAATTTTCTTCAATACTCAAGACGACTTCGTTCAAGCCGCCCTGCGGTCTTTTTCTTCAACACTCAACTGGACATCTTTACGTGAATATAACCTATCTTTATCCATTAATGGAACATTTAATTTCTTAATTCTTATTCAAGAAACTATTTGATTTGATAACTATTTTTTTTACATCTTTGAGCATTAATTAAGTTAAGTTTGTTTCTTCTAGTTTTACAATATTTTAATTAGGTTTATTTTGTTTCATACATTTTCTTACAGCTGTTTAATTATAATTAGGTTAATTTTTCTTATATAAATTTATTAGGTTAATTTGTTTCTTATCATCCTTATATGTATTTCAGTGTATTAAATGTATTGTGATTCGTCGTTTGCTTTCATTATTTTTATTTATTTTAAATCTATACAGTCCACTTATTTATTTCAATAGAACCACCCTCAATTTTGAGTTGTCACTTGAAAGTACTATTCTTTCACGGATAGCCCAGCGTATACAGTTATGGTTCATGGGCCGAGTTATAAGTGTACATGTTTTATTTATTTAACAAGAATTTTATAACTGTATTTAAAAATTAATTTTCAAAATTAAAAAACACATGACTTTTACTTACCTCCGTTGTTAAAATAAATTTGAGAATTTTTACATGCAGTTAAAGATGAAAAAAAAAATGTTGGGTTAATTTACGTTGTGTTTCGATAAAAACACGTTTTTTGTTAAATAACCTCTAGTATTATTTTTTTAATGAAAATCCATTTATCGGCTTTTCATCACTCTTCATTAACTTTTAACAAGTTTGTTAATTAGGTAAATATTTTCTAAAAATCTTCAGCTTTCCAACGGGGCATTTTACATCTGTATTGCTCTTTTTATGTACAACAAAAACAAAAATTCATAAAAAAATATTTTTGCCCTATTCTTCTTTTGTCGGATATCGAATTCATTTAGCTTATTTACGCACATATTTACTAGATGATATTGTTAATTTTTTTGTACTTAATTTAAGATACTTTAGAGGAAGAAAATTTTAAATTTCGGCATTTAAGCCCTGACAGACTATTTCAATCAGAATAAAACCTATTTGGTATTAAAGCTCATAAAATCTCACAGGGATATAGTCAGTTTAATCAAAATCGTTGTAGTCGTTTTCGAGAAAATAGTAAAAAGTTTCAAAATGTATAGTATAAAGTAGTACTCCCGGTCAGTTGATTTTGGTGAAAATATTGTTTTAAATTATCTCGGGCGTATAGTTGTCTTAAATATTGAAATTTCAGTTTTGTTGGACTTTACGTTTACGTACTAGACTTACTACTACTACTAATACACACACACACGATCCTGGGGTATGGAGACCCTCCTGGGGCACACCCAGCCTCTTTAATGTGGGTACCCAAAAAAGGGGGAAAACACCTGGTGGCTGAGCGTGATCTTGGCCGAATCACGTCATTGCACGGCCATTGGCCTTGAAAAAGTACGAATCTCTACATGTAGTGAGCCTAAAACTCTTCATGGGCTGTAGTGGTATAGGTTTTTTTTTTTTTTTTTTTTACTTTTATTTATAACATTTATAGCCAAGAGCCAAGAGTACATTTATGAATACATTTTTAAGATTTGTCCTTGGCACACCGAAGAGGTCTCATATGACCCATTTATACAGTGAGTTAAAGTGGCTCCTTCCCTCAAACCGCATACAATATTTCCTTGGATCATTCCTTTACCAAACTATCAACTCCCAGCTACCTCCCTATATCCACAAACTTCTGCAATTTAAATCGTCCGTCAGCTCGCTCCAAACAAGATCGCGCCATTCTGACCTTTATATTCCTGCCCACAGAACAACAAGTTTTGAACATTCGTTTCTTGCCCGCTTTACTACTCTCTGGAATTCCCTACCTACTCAAATTCGCCATGCTTCTTCCCTACCATCATTCAAATCCCAGCTGTCCGAGTACCTATTGTCATTTCAAACAGACGCTCCACAAGCCTGAGTTTTCAAATCAAATAACTATTCAAAAAGAAAATTTATTATTTATCGTTCATGATTCTGTATCGATCAATTATTATGAATCAGTTTCAATGTTAAGTTTTGTTCAACATATCAGAAGTTATTCATTTATTTTACTCTTTTAGTTATTTTACTCTTTTGTTTTATTGTATCCTACTTTTCTTCTTAAAGCTTTGTAAATAAAAATTAATTATAATCCTTTGGTCTTGTGGCCAGACACATTGTATATATTCTTCTTCTTTTTCCAGTGGCGCGACAGGCCGTGCAGGCCCTGGGCCTCGCGGTGTAATCTCCTGCAAGTTTACACTCACGTTTCATGATGCAATTTTTAGTGTAGGGTCATCACTCCCTACGACTAATTTTTTGAGTGGCCACCCTTTGGCTGACGGATCTCACATACCCGGGGGAGAGGTTGTGAGTGAATCTACATTTTTTTTATCCTTATAAAAGCCCCGCCGGGACTGGGATTCGAACTCAGAACCTGTAGCATGAGAGACTAGCGCGCTAGCCACTCCCCTCACATTGTATATATTAATTGTACATATCATATTGTTCTTAAGGGACTCAGTCCCAGAATAAAAATTATTTTTCTATTCCTTTCTATTCTACATATTGAGATTTTGGTAATATAATCTAAAATGAATCAATATTTATACTTATTTGGAATAGATAAACACTCAAGAATATGCCCTTAGTTAATTAATTACTAACCATTAGGAGCTCGAGGTGAAGTAATTAACTAACGAAGTAAGCTTACCAAGTGTTACTCCCAGTTACTAGAGAGCTCTGCGCTGAACAGCGCAACTTGTAAGTAATAAGGAGAGCATGAGATCCCTATTGTCAAATGATCTTATTGTAAATTTCTAGATTCAATGGTTGAAATTCCTCTATGGAACAAGTTTAATTCTATGAAATCGGAAGTTATAGTTGTAGGGGTAAATTTTAATTACTAAACATGTTATTTGAATTAATTTAATAATATGGTTTTACATTACTTACCTTATTGGAGTAAGGTATTTTTTGGGTTTGATTAGACAGAAGTAAATACATAATAATTATAAAAAGAGTTTGCCGAAGGATAAATCGTATTACTCCAATCATATGACATCGTTAAATATTATTTTAAAAACAAAACAAATGATAATGTATATAAAACCAAATAGGTGTAACATACACATCGTGAAAAATTGTTTTGTTTTTTCTAACGTAGAAAATCCGTTTTAAGAAATTTAACATATAAATAATGTTATAAATAAACAAGCATTTTAAAAATAAATGATGAAGTCTTATAGGAAATTTGAAAGCGGGAGTTTGTTCTTTCAGGAAAAGAAATAACTGGTGCTTGAATGTGGTTAAGGATGATACTTTACGAAGGGAGATGGGTTGTGATTTCCAAAGTATGTTAGCACGGATGATAAAGGATTTTTCAAAGAGTTCAGTCCTGTGAGAGGGGATATATAAATCGCTAGGTTAAGATCTAGTATTTAGGGTATGAACGGAAGAGCGGGAAGTGAGGAGGTCAAATATATAGGAAGGTGTTCGGCTCGCAAGGATTGGAATGAGAAGATAGTATTTTCTTCAGGAACCATGATGAAGGCACCCTTGGCAAGAATACCAATGAGAGACTTGTGATATTCTGGGAAGGAAATAAATAAATATTATAAATATATTAATTAATCTCTTCAGATACATTTCCCCAGGAGTGTCCTCCGTATATTGGGTTGTGTCACACGAAAGATAATTTTATTTGAAGTATTTACCTTCTTTTTCTACACATTTTTTCCAGCGTGACAGCAACTTTTTTATCCCCGAACTGAAAAACTCTGAGCTTTGAAGTGAAACAAAATCTGAAAACGCACTTTTCACTTGATCATCATTTTCAAAAAGTTTTCCTTTGACAAAGTTATCTAAATTCCTGAACACGTGGTAATCTGTTGGAGACAAGTCGGGAGAATATGGTGTGTGCGGAAGAGCTTCGTAGCCTAGTTCTTTAATTTTTTTTTTTTTTTTTTTTACTTTCCCAATACACTTTAAATGTCTGAAAACGGTAGATGCACTAGAGTATAGTTGTGCTGAGAGTCCTATAACTGTTTTTTGGGGGTTTCCTTCTACTGTATGTTTGAGGACATCGTTGTCTATTACGGACGGAGGTCTTTCACGGGGTAAGTTTTCCAAGTCGGTATCCCCAGCTGAAAACTTAGCAAACCAACGGCGAATGGTCCGTTCATTAACACTCCCTTCCCCAAACGCCTTGCAAATATTTCTAGTGGCTTCAGATGCTGAATGGCCGGGTTTAAACTCGTACACAAATTTTTCTCGAAAATCGCGTGTTTCCATGTTCATATTTGGAGGTATACTAAAAAGTGGGTAATTGATTGGGAAGCTAATGTTTATAATACAAAGGTAGAGGATTAGTTTAAATATGTAAACATTCGGAAGAAAACAACAGAGATCAGCAAAATCCTCTATGTATTTCAGAAACTATAAAAACGGACATTTCATGTGAATCAACCCAATACTAGGTATCCATAGTCAAAGTGGGAGAGTATGGGGGAAGACACTAAGAAATGGCGGGCACTTCTAGAGTCACACAGAGTGAAGATATTTAGATACTTCTTTTATTATTAGAAAATGATACATCTTCTGAATATATCATACTGTGCTTGATCCTTGATACTATATGAGTTGTACACAAGCAATGTTACAACCAGAGTGAATAGTTCTGAGGATCCGATGGTAGATATAGCAAGTGATTGTAGGAGGGGGGGGGGGGTGATGAAGAGGTGGCAGGGCTGGTCAAAGCAAGTGTATGCAGATGTTGGGTATTGTATCCCAAGTACTGGTTAGGTTCCTTTGTGGGTAAGCCAGGTACCTGGTTCAGGGTTATCGCTGGTAGTCTTAGGTATAATTTTTTTTGAGACAAAAGAAGTTAATAAATATTACTATATATTATTCATTAGTCAATCTCATTCCATAACTTAGAAAAAGCCTCACGGAAAAGTAGGAGCTGTTTGAGAATAGAGATCGATTTTCTGGTAATTGGGGAAATATGGTCACTCCAGGTAAAATTTTGGTCAAAGATAACTTATAATTTTTGTAATGGAGGAACTTGCTAAAAGATTTTTTTACTTACTTTTTCGGTTCCCTAAACGTTCTTGAAATTTGGAACTTTAATTTAGGACAACCTGTTTATAATCACACGCCTGCTTTAGATCTTTAAGACATAATGCGGTTCCATTGTTCTATCCTTTTGCTTGAGCTGAAAGATTTGTTCTATCGCGGATCTAAGCCGCATTTGTAGTCATCGCGATGTGTCCCTTACTATGACGCTAGCGTCTTACTTATGGCTATTCAGAGGATTTTATAGACAGCCCTACAGTCGGGGCAGTTTAACTTGTCCCCTTTTTTAAAAATAGGACATAAAATGGGGGTGTTCCATTCTTGAGGGATAGTTTCCTAGACGGAGATTTGATATATGAGGTCATATAGCTGTTTTATTATCTCTTCTCCTCCATTCTTGAGTAGCTCAGCTGGTATTTCGTCCTGCCCTGGAGTTTCATCATTCTTTAAAGCTATTATTATCCCCTTCTCCATTGGTATCTCCACTTCTATTCTCCTCTTTGAACCACCCCTCTTCATGTACTTCTGTATTTTCTTCTGCGATATATATATATATATATATATATATATATATATATATATATATATATATATATATATATATATATATATATAGAGAGAGAGAGAGAGAGAGAGAGAGGAGAGAGAGAGAGAGAAGAAAATAGAAGAGAAAAAATATTTTAATCGGGGATCTAAAGAATTACATAAATGTTACAAATAAAGATAGCTCATCTGGCCAAAATACATTGAATTGATTGAATTATTGGATTGTTTCACATGAAATGTCCATTTTTATAGTTTCTGAAATACATATAGGATTTTGCAGTTCTCTGTGTGTTTTCTTCCAAATGTTTACACATTTAAAGTAAAAAGTTACTAATCCTCTACCTTTGTATTATAAACATTACCTTCCCAATCAATTACCCACTTTTTTGTATACCTCCAAATATGAACATTTCAAAACATACCGTGCAAAAATTGAAAGAACTGGGCTACGAAGTTCTTCCGCACACACCAAATTCTCCCGACTTGTCTCCAACAGATTACCACCTGTTCAGGAATTTAGACAACTTCGACAAGGAAAACTTTTTGAAAATGATGATCAAGTGAAAAGTGTGTTTTCAGATTTTGTTACACTTCAAAGCTCAGAGTTTTTCAGTTCGGGGATAAAAAAGTTAATGTCACGTTGGGAAAAATGTGTAGAAAATAAGGTAAATACTTCGAATAAAATTATCTTGTTTTCATATCGTATTTTTAATAAAAAACCTTTACCTTCAAAACGGACATTTCATGTAACACAACCCAATATTTACATAGGTAACAGAAGTAGAGTAAGAAATTTATATATATATATATATATTATATATATATATATATATATATATATTATATATATAGAGAGAGAGAGAGAGAGAGAGAGAGAGATTGATTGATTGATTGATTGATTGATTTTTATTGTCTTAGGGCCAGAGGCCCTTTCTTACAGACAAAATTATAAACTTTTTACGTACAAATGTGCCATTTAAATATAATTGAATTACTTATCTACTAAGTTTACAATGTTTATGTTTATAATTAACAGACAAAATTTTTACATATTATCTTTTCCAAATTTTTGAAAAATATGAAAAAATATATAGGCAATATGCTGAAGGAAGATAAAAAAAAGGAATGATGCTAATAATAAAGGATAATGAATAGGAATAATAAAGAAGAAGGAATATCAGGAAAGGGATAGGAAATGACAACTGGTTTACAGAGAGCATAAGGCTTCAAGGCGCACTCGTCGAGTCTCCGTCTAGAAATTGTCGAATGCATGCCCTGCGGAAGGAGGATGCAAACCTGATCTCCACCGGAAGCATGTTGAGTTCTCTCGCGGCCGCAGCGTGGAAAGCATTTCTAAAGGTCTCGGTTCTGCAGGTAGGTAATTGGAATAGACCCTGCATTCTCTCGCTCCGCACCTCCACGAATTCACTTCTTAGTGCCTCCGGAATCCCTGTATCTAGTATTTTACGTGCTAGGCACATTAGGTTGATTCGGCGATATTCTTTGACACGCAGCCAGCCTAATTCTTTCATTAATGGAGTTATATGCTCGTCCCATTTGGCGTTAAAGATAAATCGGATTGCGGTGTTTAGGGCTCTCTGAATCCTGCTGTCCTCCGCGTCAGTAATGTCCAAGTAAACCGAATCGCAATACCATACTAGAGGGCATATAAGAGCTGATACTATCCTTCTTTTTACCTCGACTGGCAACAAACGTTTCCATCGTGAGAGGGAATGCATCACACCATGGACTCTGCTCACGACTTGACTTGCGTGGTCTCGCCAAGACAAGGTACTGTTGATAATTACACCTAAGACCCTCATCTTGACACAACGCGGAATAATTTGGTCAAGTATCGTCAGTGGAGGCAGCAATGCACCCTTTTCAGCTTTCACCACCAGTTTAGGGCTGCCGATCAGCATCCAGCTTGATTTCTTGCTGTTGAGGTAAAGCCTGTTTTTAGTTGCCCAGAGCCGAACTTCTTCTAAATCATTGTTCACTCGCTGCAAGGTCGAGACTACGTCTTCAGGAAACGCAGAAGCCCAAATAAATACGTCATCTGCAAACATATGTACTCTGCAGTTTTTGAGTGTATTTGCTAAGTCGTTGATGTAACACAGGAACAATAATGGTCCCAAAACTGAACCCTGTGGTACACCTGCACTGCACTCCAACCATCCCGACGCGTCACTTAGAGTCCTTACTTGTTGTGGCCGCTTGCTAAGATACGACTTGAGCCATTGCAAGACCGGCTCCCCAACACCAAAGCTTCCGAATTTGCGTAACAGCGTAACATGGTCGACCGAATCAAATGCCCTTGTAAAGTCTAACGAAACAAATATTGTTACCATTCGATCGTCCGTAGCTTTCCTTATATCCTTCAGAATAGTGTGGAGCGCCGTACATGTGCTACGACCCTGTCTAAAGCCCGATTGATGTGGAGACAGAAGGTGGTTGTCTTCTAAGTATTTCCTGAGAGAGAGAGAGAGAGAGAGAGATAGAGAGAGACAAAAACACATTTAATAAATAAATACAATAGAATGAGAAGATAAAAACAATTACTTTTGAAGAAAAAAAAAAAAAAAAAAGGATATTCAGTATTTATATAATTAAGATATCAGTGAACGAATACTTTTAATAAAAAATATAATTTTAAAAATTAAAATCAACAATCGATAGTTTGGGATAATTGGCTTTGGAGGAGGAAAAATTTTAATGCTTATAAGGAAGAAGCACGACCTATATTTCAGGGAATGAAATTCCAGAATGCAGGGTAAGAGGCAAGAAAGGTTCGGTCGTAGGCCGTAGTACTGTGTGTTAGTATATGAAGGTCGGAGTGGCGCGATCTTGTATTTAGGAAGTGGACTGAGGATTTAAATTGAAGGAGACTGAGGATATAGGAAGGGTGCTGGGATTTTATTGTTTGGTAAAAGAATGTTCCAAGGAGGTAAAGTCTGCGTGAAGGGGAGGAGCCATTTCAACTCATCGTAGAATGGTGGCCTATTCGAGGTACCAAAAACAATTCCTGATAACCTTCTCTCTGTTCTCAAGCACCAAAATATGGGAAAGTATTGCGATCATGAAATTTTCGAATTCCAGTTTTCACCGGACGTACACGTTTTAGCATCCCACGAGTGCAGATGACCAACTCCCGCAAAGGTTCTGTATGTATGTGGTAGTCTTGCTCAAAAACGCTAAGTCACACGATTCTGGACTTTCATATTTAAGACAATCATATGTCTGAAATGTTGCAACAACTTTTTGACATAAATCGGCGAACCAGAGGAGACACTTTATACAGAGATTTTTGCACTTTTTAAAGATTTTCTCAAAAACTGCTTTAAAAATTTTGATAAAATTCGCTATATCGGTATAAAATGAAATTTACTACAATATTATGTAGGTTTAATTATGATTGAAATATTTTAAATTTTCTTTCTTTAGAGTTCTTTTAATTTTGTGTATTTAAACGAAATAACCGATTCGTGTTGTTAGCATTGATTAAAATCGGTTAAATATAGAAGAGGAAAAAAATTGTTTAGCAACTGAAGGAGAACATTGCAAAAATATATTAAGATTATTATTTTTTTTTTTCGGTTTCCACGTTTAAATGTTGACATCGAAATTTAATTTAAATCTCTAATCTTGTTTCAATTCTTTATTAATTTAAAGGTGTTTAAATTGATTTTTTTAGCAACGATGATAAGTAAAGATGTGTATATAAGAGGCGTGCTAGATTTTGTTTTTCTAAATTCTTTTGCTTCCCAAAAATATATTGCTATTCTTTTCCAGGATATTTCTATAAATTTTTACGACTCTTATGTCTATCGAGAGGCCTACATGGTCACTATTTTAGATGTGGTCGTATCTCAGCATGATAGAGAAGGTATCATACCCCTTAGGTGCTTCCGGAGTGGATAAGGCTGTGTACAGAGCCTCACTATTTATGGTGGTTGGAAGCTAGTGTTGACCATACGATAGGCTGGGATTTACCGTATCCGAAGATACCAGGCCGCCTGCGGTTCGTGATTTCTTCCGAAAAAGGATCAGCCATTGATTTAGAGGTAACGCCCAGCCGACACGACACCACATAATTCCGAGTACGACCATTATCAGTGTCGAAGTGCTCTATTTAATATTTAGCTTGGATCGTGAGTCACGGCAGCGGAGTGGGGAGGGATCCCTCAGATAACATGCACGGTATCCCACCTCCAGCTCCTGTGCTTTGATTCAGTATATATATATATAATATATATATATATATATATATATATATATATATATATATATATATAAAATGATAGCGTGATTATGGTTTCCGCGAACTATTTGTAAACCACAGGACAGATTTTGAGTCGGTTTTCACGATCAAAATACATTGCAATTAAGTTTTACTTTCGAATTGAAAATTTAATTTCTGTTCACAATTCATCAAAAGATTATTCCGGAAATATTAGTAGTAATATAGACGTATAATATAGAAAGCTCGAGATTTTAGAAAAGTTAATATGCAATAAAATAAATTTTACAAGTTAATATAAAGTTGTTGTAAGCTCATAAACTTGTGAACAAATGTTATTGGAAAATAGGAAGGTTATATTCTTCCATTTAGTACGCAAGGTTTTAGAAACAATATGACGTGCCGAATCGTAAATAAGTTGTTTACATAAATAATAAGTTGTTGTAAATCTACAAATTAACATTCTTATTAATTATTTCGAATTTAATATTACGTCTTAAAAACACATGTTTCGGGGAGCCCGTGGCTGAGTGGCTAGTGCTTTAGTCTCCCACGCCAAAGCTTGTGACGGCGAATCCAGAGGGAGTTTGTCAAGCATTTAATTAGTAGTGATTCACCGGGTATGCGAGTCCCGTCAGCCAACTGGTGGCCACTTACAAAAATAGGCGTAGGGAGTGATGACCCTACCCGATGAATCGAGAAACGCGAGTGTATTCAACAGCAGATTACACCTCGCGGCGAAGGGCCTACAGGACCTGTCACGCCACCGAAAATAAAACAAAACAAAAAAACAACACGTGTTGTACTGTAAACTAAATAGGATTCCTATAGAAACTTAATTCAGTTTTCAAAATGTAACTTAGATAGTTCATTTGAAATATAAAATAGTAATTAACTGAATATAATAGGAACCGTTATTATTTATGTAGTTTTTGAAAACATACATAGCAATTAAATTTTCATTATATGGCAAAATAAAATTTTCCGTTGTCTCGGTTTCACATTAAAATGACATACAAATAAACTTGAGTGATTTTGATATATATATTTCATTTCTGTTGATGATTGAATAAAACAATGAATAGGTGTTATAAAATGAACTTGCTTCTTGCTAAATGTTCTTTTCGTTACGATAAACTAAAACTCCCAAAGCGATAAACCTAGACCACGCTCGGCTGCCATTTTCCCCCCAATTGTTTGGTACCCACTTATTAGAGATTGACTAAAATATCAGAAATAACCCGGGAGTCTAGTTAAAGCAGACTAGTGCCCTATCCACCAGACCAAGCCGCTTCCTTTTCGCGATACCATACAATATTTAAACATATCTCCTTATTTTAACAGTATGTTTTTTTTCTATACCTTTTAAATAACCTACATGGTTAATGAAATGTAGCTTGGCGCTGAATAAAAAGTTAGTAAAAAAAAATGTTTGTGACTAATTATTTTTTAGGAGGTCTTTATTGTTAATTATCCACATCAAACATTTTTTAACTGTTCATAAAGGTAAATAAAAAAAATTGACATGTAGGTGTGTAGCGGATTTTTAAATTGCTAATTATAACACGAATGTTTTTGTTAATTAACAATTTGGTTGTGGGCGTAAACGGTTTGAACGCTCCACGATGATTCCAAAAAATATTTCTAAATTCTTTCCCACTGTTTCCAGTCGTAAACGAATTATGAGTTATATCTAGTGAAAACAGCGATACCGAAGAATAACTAATTTCAACTATAAATATTTGACAAGTTGTATGTAAATGGTTTCAGCGGCAGAGAAGTCTTCTTTTTTTATGTTTTATGGTTGGTTCTTGGTTTTATAGCGGACAGCGGTGTAGGGGATAGCTTTATCGGCAATAAAAGTAAGCAACTAAATTAACCATTCCATGGAAATTCTTCAAACTCGTTTCCTTGGTTTGTTCGTGGTCCCTTTTCATACACTAATGATGATAGATAGCATTGATTTAGAAACTCTAATATGCCGAAACTCTTTTTTATCAATCTTATTGTATTATCTCCCAAATAATATAAATTTATAATTTAAGATTTATATTGTTATCCCAACCCATCCTAACACATTCCTTTCTGCCTATACCGATGACACTTGCGTGTTGTCGGTTAATAACGATCCTACTATTGCCTCTCAAACTCTCCAATCCCACATCAGAGACCTTGAGGTATGGGGTCAGAATTGGAGGATTAAAATCAATTCCAATAAATCCCAATAAATTTACCTTTACCCTTCGTCGAAAACCTATGGTATCCTGCCCTACAGTGAGTGTCCTTTAATGATATTCCGCTTGTCCCGGTTGAACAGATACCATATTTAGGACTCCTGCTTGACAAACGACTTACATGGAATCCGCATACAAGACTGAAGAGGCTCGAGACCTTCTTTTTTAGACTCACTACCAAAGATTTATATAATTTATGCAATTATAATAAATATCCGAAATCATATGCAGTAGCCCAAATATTGACATAAAGCAGCTTTTCAAAGTGTGCATTGTGCATAATGTCCTGACTCCATATTTAGGTTATACATGTTTATATATTTTTTATTATATATATTTATTTAGTTATACAACATTTTAGCCCATAAGGGAGACTATTGTACTGAGAACAGACTTGATTTACACAATTCGCAAAACACGACTTTCACTTACCCCCGTTGTTAAAATCAATTTCATAATTTTAAATAAATTTTGATATGAAAAAATTTAAACGAATTTATTACATAGAGTTTCGATAGAAACATGTGTTTTATTAAATAATCTATTATATTATAATAAATAAATATCAGTTAGTTTTATCGGTTTATCATCACTCGCCATTAACTTTTCCAATTCGGTGTATAAGATAATTTTTTTTTCCAAAATCTGATGCTTTCCGTAACAGATTCTGCTGTAAGTGGAAGTTAAAAAAAATAAATAAATAAAATAATACTGCTGAAATAAAATAAATTAATATCTTAAAAACACACTCTACTTACGTACAATTTTGACATTAAGTTTTCCCTAGCATAAAGAAAAAAGCAGGGCTCAAGAGATCCCAGGGCTTCGCTCTCGATCACATCGAGGTTGTTGAGCGGAGAGTATGAGCTCTAAGTTATTAAATTAAAAAATTACATTGGTATAATAATTTAAGTATCAAAATTATATAAGCTACTAAATAATACGTTGTATATATTACTCAGAGTATAAAACAAATTACAGCAGGGTTTAATTTTATATTCAAGTTTTGATTAAATAAAAAATATGTCTATCATTCAGTCCAGCAAATTTTATTATTGCATTACAACAGTTAAATACATAATGAAATAGATAAGTGAATAGTTTGTGAGGCGTTAACAGCTACATTTAATAGGAAAATAATATAAAGGTCTGTTTCGATTAAAGAAACAATAACTAAATTGATACGGTTAATGTATTTATTATAAATCCATTAATGAAAGTTAGGTATTAAAAATATTTGTTTTGTCAGGAGGCATCGATTATGAAAATATCCCATGTCTGAAATACATAAATGGCTACATACTATTACACGTATTATATGTCAACTTAAGGAAAACTAGAAAAAGTTTTATTTTTAAAATAGGTCAATAGTTTAAACATTTATTTTATTTATAAATAATATTATTATTTTATTATAATAACTTATATATTTCTTATTGGGGCTGTTCCCAAATACAAATATTAATTGTGGAAGTAACTATTCTTCTTTTTTTTCAGGTATGTGATTGCACCTTAAGGCCTGTAGACTTGTGAAAAAAAAATAAATAACAGTACGTAAGTTTAATTTTAATATCTGAAATTTACTCAATCTGCTGGTGTTTCTTATGACAGTTTACTACGACCCATTCTTTTCTACGTTTATACAGCTGATACCCTAACCCATCCGAACACTTTCCTGCTTACCTATGCTGATGATGTCTTTGTTATTAGTCAATGATGATCCATTTTTCACCTCCCAAACTCACCAATCCCAGATCAAAGACATAGAAGTATGGTTTCAGAGCAGGAGAATAAGAATAAATTCTAACAAATATTACCAAATAACCATCACACTTCGCCTTGAATCAATGACTTCCTTCTCTACAGTATCCTCTTGTAACACTTCCTAATGTTTTGGGATTTAATAATAGGATTAAATCCCTAAACAAATCCGACACTTAATTCTTCATCTTGACAAACGGCTAACTTAAAATTCCTATCAAGACTAAATCGAATATTCCCCGTTTTCAGCTACTTCAACACTTACTAGTCAAACGCCCAAACCTTCCTCTTGACTACAAAAGGCTCATCTACACGCTTATCATAAGGCTAATCTGTACTTACGGAGTTGAGCTTTGGGGTTTTACTTAACCATCGAATTCTTCCGTATCCAATCCTCTGAATCCGAAATCCTCGTAAAGACCTTAATATTCCTCATGTTACTGATTCGATCCAAACTAGGTACTATTATTTCCATGAAATACACCATTCCCTCTCTAAACCAGTAATTTCTATTTTTGCTTCCTCTTCAATTCCTGTTAATCTTTCGTGGCGTCTGAGAAGAAAATAATCTCGAGACCTCTTTATTTAGATTACTTTTTGCAGAGCTGCCAACGGGCAGTGTCTCTACATGTACACTGCCGGTCAAAAGTTTGAGACCAGTATATATAGTTTACATCAATTAATCTGTTTGAACTTGTTTGTTGTGCGGCACTTAAGTGCTCGGATTTTTCTCTGTGTGTATTATGTGGGTTGCACTACGCAATTCAACGGAAAATTCGTTTTTTATTATTGTT
This sequence comes from Piezodorus guildinii, assembly GCA_023052935.1. NCBI lineage: Eukaryota > Metazoa > Arthropoda > Insecta > Hemiptera > Pentatomidae > Piezodorus > Piezodorus guildinii. The sequence continues at coordinate 27,823,337 of CM041295.1, read as the reverse complement.
ATTTGATAAAAAAAAAAAAAGAAAAAGAAAATTACCTGTGCAGTGAACTGCTTACAACTTTGGCAGTCGTGTAATCAATAAATCCAACTAAAAGTTTAATTTATCTTCTCAATCCCCCTTAGGGGATTACTCGACTAAGTAAAACTCCAGACACAAAAATTATATTGTTGATTCTTGTTTATTTTGATCACATTAGAAATCTCAGGGAGTTCTGGAACTGGTCAGATCCTCTTCTCACGTACTGTATGTTTGTGGCTATTATGCCCTAACTCAGCCTCCACTGGCTCGCAACAGTGACACGGCTGAGAGAGGCTGGGATTTCTTGGATTCCGCTTTTCCCTCTACAAGTGGAAGGAATTCTTGGGTTCCCTTAGCAGATTATAAATGTTTTATATAGTAGCGATTGTGTGTATGATGTTTATTTATTTGTCAACTTTGTATTTATAGGATTTTTTTATTATTTTGTTTTTTTGTATATGTATATGAATTATTTATTGACTATATGAATGTGGTCTCATATCACTATTACTATAGCTCCTTTTTAAACAAATTATAATATATCTCAATAAATATTTTAAAAAAAAACTCAGAAGTAATAATTTTTTTTTTTAAATTAATTTATTTGAAAAATTTACAACTGTATTAAATCAATACAACAAGTAAATAGGCTTGATATAGACTTAGAACACATGGTAGTCCTGTGAAGAAACTACTCATTGGTAGCACTCCAATGTCTAATTTATGATAGGAGGTCTCTTGGCCATCTTCTTTTAAGGCGCCTCGGTAGGTTGTCGGGAATAGATATGGAGGAGAGGTCACGAATATGTGGGTTTGAGTGGGCAGGGAGTTTGGAATGAAAAGAGGTGTATTTATATCAGGCCAAGTCTTCAACTAATGGGATATTTAGGTTGTTATGGATGATTTTATTGATAACAAAGTAAGGAGCATTGAGGATTTTTCGAAGGATTTTGGACAGCAAGGATTGGATACGAGAGGAATTCGATGGTTTGGTAGACCCCCATACCTCAATGCCGTAGCTCCAAATAGGCCTGATAATTGTTATATAAATGAGTTTTTTGTTGTAAGTAGGAAGATTTGAGAGTTTGTCAAGTAAGTGTTGTAGTAATATGTATCTACATGCAGTTTCCTGTCGTTTCAGTCTAGTATGAGGATTCCATGTTAGGGGTTTGTCGAGGTGAAGTCCTAAGTACCGGATCTGTTCAACAGAGTAAGTAGGATATTGTTAAAGGATACGGCGGGGCAGGAAGTCATAGGTTTACGACGTAGAGTGAAGGTAATTTGATGGGATTTGTTAGGATTTATTTTAGTTCTCCAGTTTTGACACCATTCTTCAATGGCTGATAAAAAAATAATTTGAATTAATAAAATTATTTCTTGTTATTTAAGATAGTCACAAACTTTTCTTGCACCTTATTAAGATATTTGTTAATAAATACAAACATTAATAAGATACTGGAAGAAATTAGTCCGGGTGGCGGTCATTAAATGAAACAACAAAATAGTTTCAATTATTTATTGTTTGCCAACGTTTCGACCCCCTTTGTGGGTCATCATCAGGGCGCATGGTGGGAGAATGGAAACTAGGAAAACTTGACCTAGTTTCCATTCTCCCACCATGCGCCCTGATGATGACCCACAAAGGGGGTCGAAACGTTGGCAAACAATAAATAGTTAAAACTATTTAGTTGTTTCATTTAATGACCGCCGCCTGGACTAATTCCTTCCAGTAATTCTCAACGGTCAACTAATTACATCCACATTAATAAGATACCTTTATTTTGTTTAGGTATTCATGGTTTATTGATGTAAATCAAAGGTGGTATCCAGCTTTTGACCGGCGTGTATATCAAACATTTTTTTGTTTAATTCCCACATTTACTGGATTTATTAATTAACATAGGTGCGAATTAGCATAAATATTAAATATATATAAATGAAATTATTCGAGCCGTTTAGGAAGGTTATACGAATTCTAACCTAAATTGTAAGCTCAGCTATAAGTTTGATGGAAATTGCACATTTAGCCTGAAACTTTTAGCTTTTGCCCTAGAATTAGAAGTAATATTACGATAATTATACACCAAGAATGTGTAGAAATTTGCATATGATATTCCTGATATAATTTGACATTTAGAGGGTGGCTGGCGCAGAAAAGACTTTAGTTGAAGTTGAAGGCTAATTCCGTCGAGAAATAACACGGACATGCTAAAGACATTTAATTATATGATGTACAACCTATCTGGTGTACTTTCTTTCCTACTTGATAAAAATATGGACACATTTATTTTAAATTCAATAATAAAACAATAGGAATTGTAATATAAAAGAACATAACTTTATGTCGTTTTTATCTCTCTCCCTTTCCATCAACAGATTTGTATCATCACATTTTTATTTTTCCAACGTTATATCATGAACCTTTATTATTATTATTTAGTAACGAAAATTCAACCTGAAAAACTATTTCTCCCATTTTCACTTTTAGTTGGTTATCTCATTTTATTTATTTATTTTTTCCATATTTATACATTTTGTGTTATTGCTAACGATTGTAAATGGTAAATTATTTAAAATAAACAATATTGAATATTGAATCTAAATGATAGTATAGGTGGAATAATTAGGAGTCAGTCATTTTTTTAATTTTGCCAACGTTTCGGCTCAAGCTTGTGAGCCATCATCAGGGCATTACTGAGCCATGTCCAAGCATAAACTTGAGTTATGCTTGAACAAAAAAATTAAAAAAATGACTGGCTCCTGATTATTCCACCTATAATAGTTTTCTACCGCCTGACTTAAAAAGAGTTAGCGGAAACCAAGAATCTCGGTATCATTTTATATATATAAATATATATATATATATATATATATATATATATATATATATATATATATATATATATATATATATGTATATATATATATATTGTTTGATCAGTTCTCGACTGTTGATAATTTAAGTTTGTGTTGTTCTTAGGTTGCAGTCAATGAATAAACAATTTTATCTATGCGACGTTTCGAGAATTTATTGTTCTCATAATCATGCCTTAACAGTGGAAAAAAACAACTTTTTTATTTTTATTTTTTTTTATTTTTTCAGTGTTCTTTCAAAGCTTGTAGGCTTAACATGCCTAATTAAGACACTATTTTGTCCAAAATTGTAAGTAATTTTATAATAATATCTTTAATGTAAATCCTAATTTAAAATATCTATGTACCTACTGTATTAATATTCATTGTTCAATGTACTCTTTTTTATATCTCTAACAATAACATCATATATTAATTATTGTACAATAATATTAATGTTCTGTTTTTTTCCACTGTTAAGGCATGATTATGAGAACAATAAATTCTCGAAACGTCGCATAGATAAAATTGTTTATTCATTGACTGCAACCTAAGAACAACACAAACTTATATATATATATATATATATATATATATATATATATATATATATATATATATATATATATATATATATATATATATATATATATATATAAGGCATATTTTCTTTGAAAACTCAGATTTAGAACTTTTCTTGTTCGACATATTTTTCGTTAATGCATTTTCATCACATATGTAAGCGAATGGTAAAAATACGAGAGCATAGAAGGAACAAAATATATGTTATATTTCTGTTACAAATATGTCTCTTTTTTTTTTTTTTCCTTTTAGACAGTTCTGAGGTCTTTGATATCCGGGCCCTTTGTTGAAAATACGATCAAAAAATCTTTTAAAAGGATTGCACTTGCTAAAAGACTGGAGACTACTATGGGCAGAAGGGATAGACACATCCTCTTCTTCCTTAGAGGAGTGTATACATACCGTGAACTTGGTGGAATCCTTAGAGCTTTTAGCGGAATTAACCTGCTTTTGTCTCAGCGTATAGAGGAGTTAGAACTGAAGGGGTCACTCGGAGCAGATGTCTTTCAAAACGCGATTTTTGAAGAATTCATCAGCCTAATGTAGAATTCTCATCGGAGACTGCACAAGAATGCCAGCGGATTTTTTACGCCTTACACCCGTCATACAGCGATTGTTGCCTACAGAAGGGCTTTGTTCGGAGACGCTGAATTCAATAGCCTCTTAAAATGCCACTTAAGCAATTGAAACAGCTATTATTATAATTACAAAACGGTGATGATTGAGGCAAATTGTTTAATTAAAAAAAAATATTTTTATGATTAAAACATCCAGTGCAAGCATTAATCAGCTTTTAAATACTTTTCTATATAAAAATAAAGTTTATTAGTTTACCTTTGATATTGAAATTAATTGTAAACGTTTTCAAAGACGTTCTATCTAGTTTACAGGGAAAAATAATCTGAAAGCATAAACAAATAAAATTGATTAATAAATAATTTTTATTATTCAGTAATATTTAAAGTCTCTAAAATGACATTATTAATAGTTCTACAATCACTTCATATTTACAGAAAAAAAAATAATGGTACAAAATATATAAAATGTAAAATTAATAAAATATTTACAATAAGCTAAAACAAATTAAATATTTACAATAAGCTAATACAAAAAAAAAATTTACAATAAGCTAAAACAAATTAAATATTTACAATAAGCTAAAACAAAAAAAATATTTACAATAACCTAAAACAAATAAAATATTTACAATAAGCTAAAACAAAAAAATATTTACAATAAGCTAAAACAAATAAAATATTTACAATAACCTAAAACAAATAAAATATTTACAATAACCTAAAACAAATAAAATATTTGCAATAAGCTAAAACAAATAAAATATTTACAATAACCTAAAACAAATAAAATATTTACAATAACCTAAAACAAATAAAATATTTGCAATAAGCTAAAACAAATAAAATATTTACCTATTATAAATATATAATATTCTTAAGAACAAATAAACAACTTAAAAGCCTGTGTATCTATGTAAAATATTTGCATTCAGCCTGGGAACCACAGAACCGGCTTCTCCCCCCATATATAGAGGGAAAAACCAACCCGAGAAATCCCAGGGCCCTCCCTCAGGCGTGTCACAGGCTTAAGAGCCAGAGAAAGCTGCGTTGGGGTGCTATAGCCCCATAATTGCAGCACTTAAGGGGAAAATCAAGACAGTTACAGAACTCTCATACAATATTTACAACAGTTCTTTTGACAAAATATTAAATAATTACTTATAGTTTATTAAATATTTAGTTCAGGTCTAGTTACACTCCGATTGCTTCTACGGTTTTATTTGTTAAAGATTGTTTTTGTTTTTTTATTTTGTGCTTTCTTACGGTATATTTTACGTCTATAAAACCCATTCATTTTGCCAAAAGAAAGATATAGTCATGATTAATAATTTGATTTTCAATACTACTTATGTTTTATTACTAACTAATGTAACTTTTATTTTATTTTTGTGATAGAAGTATGACAAAGTTTTTGTACACTTTTATTGTTCTTTGGGGACTGAAAGCCCGAGAATATTTGTTTTTACATTCTTCTGAATTAGATAAAATAATTTTTTTCATTAAAATAAAATAATACTTTCATTAACTTTTATTTGTAACTTGATTAAAAGAAGGAAGGTAAGTGTTGCGCGCACTTGATTTTCATTACGACCATTACACACTAAAATATATTCATAATCTATGACCCTTGATGAGTTCTTTGTTTAAAAAAAACTTCTGCAAATAATTTTTATATCTCAATAATCCATTATAAAGAGTTCCTTAGACTCCCCAAATCCTCGGCTTACAAAACCAGACTGCTACTTGTCTCCTCCATTGTTTCCGCCAACTCCAACTACGGGACTTACCGATGAACTGGAGGTGAAATTAAAGCGTCTTATGAATAGTTTAATAAGATTTATCTTTGGGGTCCCCAGTGGCGCCCTTATCTCCTGCTATTACTTGGAGTTAAAGTGGCTTTATCCCTTGGCTACGACGGCAATACTTCCATCCTTCTTACCTATTCCAAACCCTGAGAAACAATAAAGCTTCCTATATCACTAAACTCCTTATCCTTCCTCCGACATGCACTCCTTGAACACCAGAACCGACTGATCAATATTTATACTCCATCGTATAGAATCGGTTCCTTTGACAAATCCTTTCTTGTTGGTTCCTCTTCTTTTTTTGGAATTTCTTTTCTATTTCTATTCGTATAGCCCTTCTTCATCTTTTATCATCCTTAAATCTCAATCTTCCCGTCACATGTAAGAGATATCTAAAAATTACCTGATTCATGTTATAGGATGCTTAAATACCGCTTATTTATTATTTATCCAATTTTTAATTTATCCTTTCTATATTTTCATTTATTCACCCCACCTTACACTTTGCATAATATTTTAAACAGGTAATGGCAACATCAAATCGTGGATTAGGGTCTCTTAAGTCCTGCCAAAAGCTATATGTGTATGTAAAAGTTGTAGGAAGCTCAAATTTCGTTTTTAGGACAACTATACGCCCGAGATGTTACAGCTACTATTTCACCAAAATCAACTAACCAAAAGTACTACTTTATATCATGCGGTTACCACCTTTTACGATTTTCTCTAAAACTGCTAAAAGATTTTGATTAAACTCGCTGTGTCGATGTAACATTTTATGACTTTAATATCATATAGGTTTTTTTTCTGATTGAATTAGTGTGACAGGGATGCCGGATACGTAATATGTTCTTCTTCTAAAGTACCTTTAATTTTGCAAATATAGAAAAAATAACCATATCATCTTGTTAGCATTGATAAAAAATGGGTAAATTTAAATTTAATAAAAAAGACTTGCAAAGTTAATAGAGAGTGATAAAAAACCGATAAAACTGACTGATTTTCTTAGATAATAATATAAGCGATTAAGCCACGTTTTTTCATACATTTTTCGTGCTTTCTTAAAACCATCTTTAAACTCTTTATATCGGTGTAAAATTGAATGAGCTTTAATATCATGTAAGTTTTACTCTAATTGAAAAAGTCTGATAGGGCTTCGATGCCGATATTTTAAATTTACTGCCTTTGACGTATGTTTAATTTGATTAAAAAAAAATTACAATTTCATATTCTTAGCAGTGGCGAAAAACGGATACATATACAAGTTAAACGAATTTTCCAAGCTACTAAAATGAAAAACAGCTAACATGTTTTTAAAACTAAATTTTAATATATTGTTTTATTTCTAACTTAAATTATATCATAAACAAAAAAAAAAAGCTTTTATGTTTACATATTTGTAGTGATCCTCATTTAAGAATGGAATATTACTAGTACCTTTGGTTAAATTTATTTAGAACAATAATGGCTGAGAATATGAAGGAATGATTAGTTTTTTAATTAAGTTAAAAAAGATGCTTTGCGTATAGAGGTAAATATGGAATTCCAGAACGAAGTGACACGCAGAGTAAAGGATTTTTAATGAAAAATGTTCAGTGAGAAAGGGATGAATAGTACAAGGAAGCAAGATTGTTTCTGTGTCTTGGAATTACGAAATAGGTATATTCCCAGAAAAAACTGGATCGAGCCACTTTAACTCGGCATACCTGTTGGAGATGATGGAGCGCCTGGGGACTCTAAAGATGAATCTAATGAAACATTTCATAAATCTTTGAATCTCATCTCAACGCAGCCAGACAACCCTCCTATTAAAAGTCAGCCATAGTCGAAGTGGCTTAAGATAAGAGAAGGAACCAGAAGCCGACGAATTTTAGAATGCAATGCATCACGCAATGTGGAAAACATTTGAAGGGTAGCTATGGAATTTCGATTATGTGCTACATATGGCTATTCAATATAAGGTTTGGTCAAACATCACATGAAGATTTCTAACGGTAGAATAAAAATCTATAGTTAGTCCGTTAAGATATAGTAAGGGGTAATAAGGAAGGGAAGTAACTAGATGTTTGGAACCTATGATTATGGCTTTAGTTTTATCGACGTTTAATCTTAAATCATTCTTTTAAAATCCGAGATAGTAACTATGATATTATTCTAATTAAATTAGAAATCGGGCTTAAATTTAATTATTAAATGACAATATCTTTAAAATTAACCAATCCTTATTAATAATATAGACAGAATAAAATTAATGAAAAATAAATATAAGAAATTATTAAAAATTTCAACATGGCCGCTCTATTTGGAACTTTGGACCTCACAGGTCTGTACAAGTTCGTACACTGCACTTTGGCCTCAGTCTGGTCCAAGCTCTCTACAGATGCAGATCGAAGAAATTATTATGATTATACGTGAATGATGAAAAGTCCAGCTGCATATACGAATGAATAATAATTTTTAAAACAGTCCCAACAGTATAGCAAAAGTTTCTCAGACGATAAGAAATGAGGTAATGTTTAAACAATAAAATAAATTTGACTAAATTAATAATTAATTAACCAATTTTAATGCATGTGTATACAACTAGGAACACGATAATGAAGACCTTATTTAATTTAATTTTTTAATTTCCTTATTTAAAATCCGAGATAGTAACTATGATATTATTCTCATTAAATTAGAAATCGGGCTTAAATTTAATTATTAAATGACAATATCTTTAAAATTAACCAATCCTTATTAATAATATAGACAGAATAAAATTAATGAAAAATAAATATAAGAAATTATTAGAAATTTCAACATGGCCGCTCTATTTGGAACTTTGGACCTCACAGGTCTGTACAAGTTCATACATTGCACTTTGGTCTCAGTCTGGTCCCAGCTCTCTACCGATGCAGATCGAAGAAATTATAATGATTATACGTGAATGATGAAAAGTCCAGCTGCATATACGAATGAATAATAATTTTTAAAACAGTCCCAACAGTATAGCAAAAGTTTCTCAGACGATAAGAAATGAGGTAATGTTTAAACAATAAAATAAATTTGACTAAATTAATAATTAATTAACCAATTTTAATGCATGTGTATACAACTAGGAACACGATAATGTTTAATTTAATTTTTTAATTTCCTTATTTAAGTCCGTACGTTAATATGTCTTGTAGTTAACGGGCTACTTAAAAAAATAAATAAATAAAAAGCTTAGAAACTAGCTAGTGTTTTAACGTTTAAAAAGTATTTATGTTATAAAGAATATAACTTATTCAATTTAAATATTTTTAAAAAAATCGGATTTAAAATTCTCTCCTGTGGAAGTTACTAACCCTCCTTAAAGCTACTAATATTGTATAGTATTTTCCAAAAGTAGTAGTTTTGAGAGATAAGGTAAGGTGAGATGTATAGATCCCTGGCCTGAGAAAGCAACTGTAGAAGAGAGGCGTGGGAGTGCATTATGTAGAGGTGTCATGTCTTGGCAGATTTGTTTATTTAAGCCGGCAAAGTTGACAGTGATGGATTCATCGGACCAGAAAGCTCATTTGGATGCCCGTCTAAGAAAACACCGTGTATAGCTGTTTGTCATGTCCCTCTTCAAATTCTTTATTTTTCATTATTCTCCAACTTCGCACCCACTTCTTTCGTAACTTCAGAATTATTTTATGTATGTATTTTAATTTAAGAAACTGAATAGCTGTATCGAGTGTTTTTTTCGAAAGAAATTTAATATTAGGTTATTTCTAAAGGTCTGCTTTAATTTTATTATTAGCGTTGGAGTCTTTAGTTCTACTTATATTGGCGCACGCTTAAAAAGAATTAGGTAGATTCATAAATTCGTTCGGCGGACTTTTTTAAAATATTTCCAGTTCTCATATCCAGTTCTGAATAAAAGAAAATCAACTCAATTCTTAACTTGGGGAAACCGTGGCTGTGTGGCTAGCGCGCTAGTCTATTAAAACCAAATGCATTGAATTCTAACCCCAGTCCAAAGGAGCACTTAATCAAGCATATTATAAAATGGAGATCTCGACATCCCCAAGGTATATCAGCCTCTTCAGCCAACTGCAGCCCACTCACAAACAAAGGGTTGGCATGTGATAACCCATTTCTATAATGTTCCATTATAATTCTTATTTTTCTTGAGCATTTATGTTATTCTTAAAGGGCCTTGTCCTAGAATGAACTTCTTTTTTTCCCATTCATTTATATGATTTAGAATCGTGGTGTGAAATCTTAGCCATTATCGATTCAGTGTTTATTCTTATGAAATTTAAGATACTCCTTGAATTATAATGGAAACATACTTGAAAAAGGCAGAGCTGCACGGTGAGAATTCAAGTAGGTAGGTGAGGTGAAATACGTGAGGTTTAGTGAAGGTAAATATGATACAATCTCACATACTTTCAACATATAATAAATATTCAATTACAGGAATTTCTATATTATTTCATCATTTATATTTATTTACCTTATGTTATAAACAATGTTTAATTCCTTAAAATCGAGTTTCTACAAAAAACAAAACGAAAAAAAAAAACATGTTTTCATGTTGTGTATAATACACTTGTTTGTTTTATGTAACTTTATCATTCAGTTCCTTTATCTTTTTAAAAAAATATAGATTTAATCATACTATAGGATTTTTCTAAAAGTAATATTTAATGCCATTATCCAAATTTATTTTTTTTAAATTAACCTTCCCCCTCTCCTGCTACTTTCACCTTACCTACACATATACCCTATTTTTCACTGTGTAGTACTGCCTTTACAGCCTGACGAGCCACAAAAAAAAACTCTTAGCAATTGGATAGTTCATACTCCGCTCTTCTTGTTATGTTTGGTTTTATCGGTATTATTTTTGTTGGGCTGAAGAAGAAGCTTTATTCTACACAGGGGTTGATAGAATGAGGTTAGGCGGCGCCGGGAAGCCATGACATAAAAAAATAGTGAGGAAAGTGGGGTTTGGGTATATGCCGACATTAGTACCGGTGGCACCTAATTGGCGCGTCGGCATATGCCATATGACGTTAGTAGTTAAAGGGTTAAAAGAGCCAGCGGAAGCTGAGTTAGGAGGAACAGCTACAGATATACACTTAAGGGGAGCAACCAGCAAGTACCAGAACTCCAATGCAATACTTACAACAGGTCTTGGAAAAAAATATGAAATCAAATCGTTATTAATTAATTACTTATAGTTTATAGGTTCGTAGGTCTAGTCAAACTCCAATTATTTCTATGGATTTTTTGCTACATATTAATTTTTCTAAATTTTGCTCTTTCCAACGGTATCTTGCACATCTATAAAACCTAATGTCAGAAAAATGATATAGTCAAGATTAATAACATTTTCTCATTGTTACTTTTTTGGCTTATGTATGTCATATAAGTACAACCTTAATTTTTTTTTTCTTTTTAAGTTTTGCGCCAATAATCTTTAAAAGTGGTTTGCCTAGTATCGCCGGAGATACGGATTTCAAATATTGGACAGCCGGGGTTGATTCGAATGATATCAAGGCTCTAATCGAAAAAGACAGGTCGCTACATAACATAAATTGCGGAAAGCGTTCAGAGGAATCTAAAAAAGCTGAGCAGGTTGTCCCATCTCGATATACTAGTTCCATAAAAGATTAATTAGCCGAACCTAGCTAACGGAAAATCAATCTCCAAATTTTTTCTGAACCAGCACAGAAAGGGGTGTGATTCTCAACCCAATAGTTACAAAGGACGAAAATTAGATCATCTAGGACAATGTACTGACCAACATTTGAATGGAATTACCAGAAAAAAATTATCAATACAGATTTTCTTACCCTAAAAATGGCAGGTTTCCATTCAAGAACACCAAACAATTTTTGTGTTGAAATTAATATTAAAAAAATTAAATGAATATATTTTACTTTCACTGACCTATATATGAAATATGTAATAAGGAAAATTATTGCGATTGTAAAATAAGTAAAAAATAAAATAAAATGAATACATTTTTCCTTTCCTTTTTATTCAACTTGATTACTCGGTATTATAAATCAATAGGGATTTTTTTTTTAATTTTAATTAATTAATTTATGAATATTACAATCATTATCGTGATTAAAATACACTGTAAACTTTTGGAGTGGATGTTACTTATTACCGAGGGAAACTTACTGCTTTGAATGACGTAAGCGTTACGCAGACGTCACCGTAACGGGTAAGAATAACGCTAAATTGCCTTGAATATTATAAGCTTGATTAGTATAAAATTGTCCAATTTTATGAAAAAATTTCTGTAACATCCCAGGCACATACTCGTCTTAAATGTGAAATGTTCTACTACTCGTTTTTAAACTAGAAACACACATACACACACCCTAACTCCGCATGGACTTGTTCATTTAGACTAAGGGGAACCTAAAACGTGTGTTTCCAGCAAAATCTTAAACAATTTTTATACGAACGGCAACATACGAATTTTACTTACCTCGGCGGTTAAAATGAATTGATGGAATATTAAATAAACTTAATTTTTTTTTTTCTTTAGATAGATTTATTGCTATTTACAACTGTATAATGATATACATCTAGTAAATGAGATACAAGATAAAAATGTCATGGATTCACATGTGGGGATACTACCCATTGGCAGCTCCCCAAAGACTATGTTAAACTAGAAGGTTTCGTGGCCATCTTCTTTTCAGACGCCTCGGAGGATTATCAGGGATTGTAGAGGAAGCAAGGATTGAAACAAGGGGATTAGAGTGGGAATGGAGTTTGTCACGAAAGGAGTGGTACCTGGTTCGCGCCAAGTCAGCAACATAGGGAACGTTAAGGTCTTTATGGATGAGTTTATTTGTGACAAAATAAGGAGCGTTGAGGATTTTTCGAAGGATTTTTGATTGCAAGGATTGGAGACGGAAAGAATTTGATGGTTTAGTAGAGCCCCAAATCTCTACTCCGTAAGTCCATATCGGTCTGATGATAGTCATATAGATGAGCCTTTTGTACTTAAGTGGAAGGTTAGAGCGTTTGTCTAGTAAGTGTTGAAGTAGTCGAAAACGTCGGGCAGTTTCTTGTCTTTTCAGTCTTGTATGAGGGTTCCAAGTAAGACGTTTGTCCAGGTGCAGTCCTAGGTATCGGATCTGTTCAACCGGGACAAGAGGAGTGTTATTGAAGGATACTGTTGGGCAGGACGTCATAGGTTTACGACGAAGGGTAAAGGTGATTTGGTGGGATTTATTGGAATTTATTTTTATTCTCCAGTTCTGACACCATACTTCAAGGTCTTTGATGTGTGATTGAAGAGTTTGGGAGGCAATAGTTGGATCGTTGTTGACTGATAACACACATGTGTCATTAGCATAGGTAGAAAGGAAAGTGCTAGGATGGGATGGGATATCAGCTGTATAAACTGTGTAAAGGATGGGTCCTAGAATACTGCCTTGAGGAACACCTGCATACTGATTAAAAAGGGATGAACAGGAACAAACTTAAAATTTAAAAATTTTTTAAGTTAATTAAAAAAAATAATGTATTTTCTTTTTTGGAAACATAATATGCTTTAGGTTAAATAATATAATATTGAATCGCTACGTATAATAATCATTAGTACGTTTATGCTCTCCTCGTCTTTTAACATTACCTTTTACAATTTGTGTATCAAATAATATTTTTTCTAAAATCTTTCTCTTTCCAGCGGTTATATATATATATATATATATATATAATATATATATATATATATATATATACATATATATTTATACAGTAAACCCTCTTTTTAACGAACACGGTTATAACGAACACCCGTTTATAACGAACTATCGTTGCGGTCCCTTGAAAAATGAATAGAAAACTATGCTTTCTCCTCGTTTATAACGAAATATTCTCTTATAACGAATTAACGAACTACTTCTTTGGACCTCAGAATTGAATTTGTTCGGTTATTACGAAAAATAAAGAAGAAAAAATTACGATACATCTTAATTCCCAGTAAAGAGCGGCGCCTTTCAGTAAAAATCCTTACCTCTTTCCTCTATTCAGCTTAATTCTGTGATTCACAGTCTGTGACGGCTTCTGGTTTCTAGTGTTTTAGCTATTTTTACTATTTGGCTTTTATTACTTGCATTAATTCGAGTTTCCTACGAGGTCAAGAGAAAATCCATTGATTAAAATACAAGGTTGACGATTCTCCAAGAAGTGGATAAAAAATTTGAATCGAAATCGAAAATTGCGGAAAAATACGGAATATCAAAAAACGATTATCACTAATAAAGATAAAATCGATGCCTCCGTTGCATCTTCATCGGGATGTGCAAAAAAAAAAAAAATAAATAAATTCTTTTATTATTTCAACTTATGAATATCAATTGCTGTGATTTTGACATTGTAAGTTCCTTTTTAAGTTTTGTATTTTAATGATGGTTTATGTTAATCTTAAAGTATTATGTAAAATGTGAAATAAGATAGATATATGTACATATTGCATAGTTTTAACTGCTTTTGTTGTTTCTACATAAACATGTAAAAGCGAACGCTGTATTTCTTTTTAACCACCTGAATTTATACCAAGACATATAATATACATACAATATATTTTTCGGATATAACGAATTCTTTTATAACGAACAGAGAATTTTTCGGTCCCTTGGAGTTCGTTAAAACGAGGGTTTACGTTGGTTATCAACGGTGATAAGATGATATAACTAATATTTTAGGATAAACAAAATTAAAGGTACTTTAAAAAAAGAGAATACAATTTCATCCCTGTCAGACTATTCCAAAGTGAATGAAACGTATAATATATCAAAGCACATTAAATTTTACAGTTTAATCACAATTTTTAAAGCCGTTTTGGAGTAAATCGTAAATCGGTGCAAAATGCACGGTATAAAGTACCACATTCAGTCAGCCGATTCTAGGGAGCTGTTATGACATCTCGTGCGTGCGGTTGTCTTAAATATGAAATTTCAGTTTCGTACTAATTTTTGTTTTTGTTCTGGGCTTGCCATAAACACAGACACACACGGACTCGGACACACACACACACACACGCAGCTTTTTGCGGGACTTGGTTATTTGGAATCAGGGGACCTTAAAAAGTGTATTTCCGTTAACTAGGTATATATGTAAGGGAAAGTAAAAATACGTAGGTACTATTCAGTTTCTTCATAACTTTTATTTATTTTGTTTCGTTAATGCAGCAAATTTATTTATTATTATTTATAATAAACTACGTGTGAACTCTTATACTATGTAGCATATAGTCGTACTCACCTGAGTGTTAGGTGAATTGCCTCACATCATATTCGTTGCCCTTTGAAATGTTGGTGGGGCATTACGGAGTCCGAAAGGCTTCCTTAAAAATTTATTACGGCTGGTGTCTGTTGAAAAAGCAGTCTTTCCCACTGATTCTAGATTTGTTTCTGGTAGAATTCTAAGTCAATAGTGGTAAAAATTGTATAAATATGGATATTTCCTATAAAAGATCTTCTATACAGTACAACAGATATTGATTTTGAATTATAATTTTTTTCTGATATCTCAGGTTTAATGTGCTATGCCTCATTTCATAGTGTGATGCAAATCTTAAGATAAATCGATTTCTACTTTCACTTGTTTATATATGAAATTTGTAGTAAGGGGAAAAATTTCGATCGTGAAACTTTTTTAATAGAAGTTATTCTAATCTACACCCAAAAGTAAAAGCTCGTACGGAACTGAAGTTTCATATTGAAGACACGTAATATACCTGGGATGTTATAGCACCTTTACACTAGGGGTGGGCATAATCGAATGACGATTATCGGATCATTCGATTATTTCAATCATTCGAATTAATCGATTATCGGATTAATCGATTTGTAGAAACGAATGATCATTCGAAGTGAATTGTTTAACGATAATCGAGGGATTATAAGGAGCACAGATAATGGAACGACCTTTTTTTTTTTTTTTTTTCTTTTTTTTTTTGCTCATCACATAAATTAATACATATTCCACCTACGCTCAGCCATCATACAGACGGGAATTGTGGCATATTGTCTCTCAGAATGCATATTAATCATTCGATTATTTAAATCATCGAAGTCCGATCATCCGATTATGACGATCATTCGATTATTTAAATCATCGAAGTCCGATCATCCGATTATGACGATCATTCGATTATGCCCACCCCTACTTTACACCAAGATCAAAGAACCAGAAAAGCCACTTTAGACCACGCGTTTTGCACCGTTTTACGATTTTCTCGAAAAAGGCACAAACTACCTTAAATAAACTCTCTATATTGATGTGAAATCAATGGGCTTTAATATCATGCAGGTTTTACCGTCCCTGAAGTTATTTAATTGAAGAGGGCTTAAGTACCAATGTAACTGACTTTCTTCATCTAAATTACATAGAATTTGTTTCTTAATAACTGGCGATTTCTCCTTGTTCATATTGAAAAAGATAGGGAAGAATTTAATTACCAATAAGATGCAATTCGAAATAATTCAAGAAACAACAAAGCAGAAGATAAATTTATTTTTCGAGTAAAAGACATTTTCAGTAATAAGAGTAGTATAGTTACACAATATACCATTGGGAAGTGCAAGATATTAGAAAAAATAATATGCATAGTAGAAGTAAATAAACATTATGATGAGAGGTATGTTGTGGACGATTTCGAATGGATTGACCTATAATGGATCGACTGTTTATAATTTAAGTTTTCTACTGGTCTTACTTGAGGATGTATAGTCGACTGTAGAAACTATTATAGGTGGAATAATCAGGAGTTAGTCTTTTTATAAATAGGTTTATGTCTTTTTTAAAGGTTTATGCTTGGACATGGCTCAGTAATGCCCTGAATTGAAATTGAGCATTAAAATTTGTATACAATAATTAATAGGTGATTTTATCGTTAGAGAGATAGAAAATAATGCATTGAACAATGAATCGATAGTTAAAATGGTATTTCAATTAGAATTCACATTGAATATACTATTAGAAATTTACTTACAATTTGAGATAAAATAGTGTCTTACATAGACATATGTATAAAATATAAACTTTGAAAGAACAATGAATCAAAGATGCTAGAAATAGTTCAGGTAGGGAGAATACTGCAAAGGGCCTAGCCGGATAAGCATGTGAAATCTGCCCCCGCGTGTATTAGAACCAAATTTATACCATTGAGTCACACGATGAGAAACAACCTTACGCAAATTTTTAGCCCCTTAATCCTAACGGGAGGGAAGTTATGGAGGGGGAAAGAAAAACAAAAAAAAAATTGTTTTCTCCTGATCAGCTCAACCGATTTTCACGAAAAAAATATATGTTATGGACTTTACAAATAGGTTTCAAAAAATATTTTTTTAAATTTTTTCCACGAAAACGCTGGTCAAAAATAATTTTTGAATTTTTCAAAAAAATATTTTCTGGTTATGATGGTTTGGTACACCTCCAATTTTTCGTTACTATATATCATTGGAGGGTCCTCCATAACATATATTTTTTTCAATTTTATTGCAAGTGTACCCCATGGTGAAAAATAAAAAAAAACAATTTTTTTCTCCTGAACGGATCAACCGAATTTCACGAAAAAAAATATATGTTAATGGTTTTCTAAAAGGGTTTCAAAAAACATTTTTTTAAAATTTTATTTCGAAAAAGTGAGTCAACATTTTTATTTTTTATTTTTTTTTAAATTATTGTGGATTGGTACACCAACAATTTTTTGCTAATTTAATTCATTAGAGGGTCCTGCACAATATATATTTTCTTCGAGTTGATCTCAAATGTACCAAATAGTGAAAAATAAAAAAAAAGCTGCATTTTTTTCAGCTCTCTGTGTAGTAGCTGGTCACGCATAAAGAGTAGGGATAGAGCTGTAGGATCGTAATGTCATTAGATATTACTTACACACTTTGCACATACATACTATTTATTATACCTATTATTATAAAATGTGGTTTCATATCACTATTACTGTTGTTCATTTTGTAACAGATTGTAATATATCTCAATAAATAAATAAAAGTTAAAATTAAATTATTATAAATATCTTTTTCACACAATATGTTTTTTTTATTTTTCACCATGGGGTACACTTGCAATAAAATTGAAAAAATATATGTTATGAAGGACCCTCCAATGAAATAAAGTAACGAAAAATTGGAGGTGTACCAAACCATCATAACCAGAAAATATTTTTTTGAAAAATTCAAACATTTTTTTTTACCAGCATTTTCGTGGAAAAAAATTTAAAAAAATATTTTTTGAAATCTATTTGTAAAGTCCATAACATATATTTTTTTCGTGAAAATCGGTTGAGCTGTTCAGGAGAAAACAATTTTTTTTGTTTTTTCTTCCCCCCTCCATAACTTCCCTCCCGTTAGGATTAAGGGGCTAAAAATTTGCGTAAGGTTGTTTCTCATAGGTGTGACTCAATGGTATAAATTTGGTTCTAATACACGCGGGGGCAGATTTCACATCCTTATCCGGCTATGCCCTTTATGACCTGAGGAGTCCGTTTTTCTTTCCTTTTGTATATGTTATTTATTTTATTTAGTAATTATTATTATTTATATTTTCATATTATTATTCATATATATGTAATAAAAAACAAATGAATTACTATAGATTCGAACTGGAAACTATCGAAAGGCTTAGCAATAGTTTAGTGTTGCTAGGCTAGGACCTGAGAGGAAATAATGGTTAGGACAGTGCTGGCCAATCCTTACAGTGGCTGAACCTGGGACTTCCCGCAACCTCCAATATCTCTAACTAACCTCCACCAAGTTCAACATCGTTATTTGTCAATTTAAAGTTATTTACCTGAAGAGACGGAAACAGGACAATGTTCACTTTAATCTAAGTACAGAATCTGCAAGTTAACTTTGTGTAGAAAGTAACGTGGACTGGGAGTAAAATAGCATTTTTATGCTAATGCATTCTCGCAATTATAACTGAAGCGCAACCAAGACGCATTCGTGGAAACTATAATAAAAACAACTATTCTTTTACAATAATTTTTCTTATCAGGATTATAAGACTATTATATTTTTTTCTAACGAGCTAATATTTCATGATATAGACGTATATTTAATTTTAAAGGACAATGAATCGTTTTTTAAAATTTGTGTTCGGTACCTCGAGACGGTCGCATGTATCCCACCTCTACGACGAGTTAAAGTGGTTATCCCCACCTTTCGAATACAACATTCCTTTATCAAATCATTAACTCCCACCACCTATTTTATGTTTACAGCCTTTTGGTATTTAAATCCTCAACCCATAACCAAGAAACAAGATCCCGCCTGTCCGACTTCCAAACTCCTTTCCACAGAACCAAAAAATATGATTGCTCCTTTTTAGCCCGTTCCACTGCCTTATGGAATACTCTCCCGTCAAACACCCGACATGCTCCTTCCCTATCAACTCTCAAATTCCTCTTCTTTCAATACCTCCATTCTCTCCAGTCCGTTGTAAGCTAATTTGTATTATGCCAATTTATGTGAGTTGAATTGTGTATCTACAATGATGAGATGTAATAGACATATTTCTTGTAAATTCTTTTTTTTTTTATTTCTTGAATATATACAGAGATGTCATTATGACGATTTTTTTTTTTTTTTCCCTTCTTTCTTTTGATATTCAAATGCAGTTATATATTGTTTTTGGCCAAATGTAATATTTTTTTATTTTGTTCATTTATGTTATTCTTAAGGGACATTGTCCCAGAATAAAGTTTCTATATTCTATTCTATTCTATATTTATTTAATAAGTAAAACTGAAACCTATATTAAAATTATGGCGTTTTCGCAATAGGAGTCCCCAATAAGCTTTATCATATCGTTTTGATAAAGTTTTTTTTCGTTTTTACTGTTTTATTTTGACAATTTAATCTCTTATTATTGCCATAAATATATTCATATTGAAATTTTATCTATTACTTTACGCATAGCAGAAGAAATAATAGAATCCTAGATATTTTACATAAAAAACCAAATTAAATTCTTGTAGCGGCAGCTTCACGCGCTTGCTCACTGGTAACGCTAGCGGAGCCTACACTAAAGCCACGGCCAGACAACTGAAGACGTATTATTTAATAATAACCATACATCGACAATCTGATATAAATTAACGAAATCGTATAATCTCAATTGCATAATGTTATTATTATTAACTCGATCAAGTCATATTTTAAGTCAATTTGCTCTAAAAATGTCACTACACGGTCCATCTTAACGTGGGGGTTGACAGCTTCCACATGGTTTCGCTGAACGTTTGCTCTTCTTGTGGTCATTAGTAAGAGTTTCTGATCCGCTAGAATTTTACTTTCATCATCTTTTGAGACATCAAATTTGTTAAAACAAAAACTAATCGTACGTACGATGGACTAGAAAATCGGATGATTTTTTTTTTTTTTTCAATCTTAGCAATTTTTACTGAGTAAAATTACAATCTGTCCCAATTCGGACATCAATAGTAGTGGTGAAAGATAACATACATACTATATTTATACAATATAATATCGGATGAAATTAATTAGCTGATTAGTAAGAGTTTTAAAACCGCAAGAAACGTATTTTTGTAATATGCAAAGTAGAAACAAATTTTGAAAAATGTTTCTAGATGTTCGATGAGGTAATCAAACCATGCATCTGGGGCTCCTGTGCTATAATGTCAAACTCTCCACTCCGTTATGGAAAAGACTATAGGAATTTTAATTAGGAGAAGGCAATGCTCAGATACGGTTAGAAATTCAAAAATCATTTTTAAATATCGGTCAATCATTCCAAATAGTATAGATTATGCCAGTCATTTTTTTTTTCACAATTATTTTGTTTCTGTTGCCAATACTCTTTATTTTTTTTTTTATATATAGATGAATCCCAGGGTTTGAAGGATTTTACCGGGATGTGTTTTCAGCCGTGAATATGACTAAAAATTGTCTATAGAACTTGGTTTAGTAAGTGACTTAGTTAGTTTAGTTTTGCCCAGAAAAAAAGTTTTATCCACGATTTGAAATTTAGGAAATAATAGAGAATAAGTTGTAGAAAAATCATGCAAAACAAAAATATTGAGCTGCAAAATTAATCAACTTACCTCTGGATGAATTTTTTTATTTATTTTTTTATTCGTATATATTACAATTTGTCATAATAGACAATAATAATAGTGCTACAGGATCTCATTCACACAATATTTACAATATAAACAAAAGGAAAGTCAAATTACATAAAATAAAATCAAAATAAATAAACGTATACAATAACAAAATTTGTAGACAAAATAAATACAAATAAATGAAGTTAACAAATAAAAAAACAAAACATGTCACATTCATACTTATGTCTGGATGTAATTAGGAGTAATTTCTAAAACTAGCGGTTTACGAGTCAGTTCTCATTCAAGATTCGCATTAAGATTATTCAGGATGGCAAATAGAATTTCTCACGTTCTTTTCATTGAAGGGTTAGATAAAAGAAATACAGCTCCTTGTAATCCTGCTTATGTGCTGACCTCGAACAGCTACCACCCGTTGTTCAAGTCTAATATGATACAGTCGTTTAACCCGATTTTATGTCTAAAGAATGATCTTCATGGTACATAGGACCAATAGAAAAAAAAAAATTAAAAGCCAGCCTATTTATTGTGAATTTGTAACCTTATACAGTTGGATTCGACAATTGCTTCTGTGTCAATGCTATATTTGGTTTGAGCCAATTGACGTAATGAATGACTGTAAGGCAGCATGTAGAAGCAATATCACGCAACACACACATTAAATTAATTTAATAAATTGATTTTTGTGGGTATTACAAAGCAACAATACAGAAGTATTGGTACATTGTTAGTGCTTTAGAGATGGTTCTGTAGAATATTTATGTTTTTTATTCACAAGAATTATTTTTTCACAAGTTCAGTCTATCTTATAATCAATTAAAAAATAACTTATTAAAACATTAATTACAATATATGGAGCGGCGTGGTTTAGTGGATAAGTGCACTAGTCTACTGTTCTCCGGGTTCTGGGTTTGAATCCCGGCTGTGGCAGAGTATTATTTATTCTGTTGATTCGGCCGGGGGCGACCTTGGGGTGTGGAGACCCTCCTGGAGCAGACCCAGCCTCTATAATGTGGGTACCCAATATGAATGAGGAGAAAACCTGGCGGCTGAGCGTGATCAAGGCCTAGTCACCTCATTGCACGGACTTTGGCCTAGAAACGGAACGAATCTCTATATGTACTGAGCCCAAGACCCTTCATGGGTTGTAGTGGTACAGGTTTTTTTTTTTTTAATTTATTTTTTTTTATTTAAGATATATAAGATAAATTCTGATATTAGTGGATACATATTTTTATTATTTATTGAAGAGAAATCATGTCATTGTGAACTTTTTCAGATATCAATTTATTTTTCACCGAATGCCAATCTCACAAAATATTCTGTGCTTATTTATTTGGTAAGCTTTGCTCATATATGATAAGCCGCACGGTAATGTAACTACTTAATATAGATTAGTCTATTCTTGGAATATAACAGCAAGTGGAATAGTCTGATTCTGTCGGTTTCAGAAGTGTTGGTAACATGTGTTTCGAATGATCCTTTAAAAGTTTGGTAAAAATCAATGTAGAATTAAATAATATGGAATATGAGATATATTTTAAGACCATTGATACAATTTTAAAAGTCTTAAATAGCGAATTTATAAAAGTGCGTCCCCTAAAGTACCTTAAATGTTGTTTTTATGAAGAAAGAAAGAATATTATGGTTTTATCCGATTGAAACATTAATTCCAATTTTTATCAAATTATTGCTTCTAGAGTAGCTTTAATTTTGTCTAGAATAGCTTTAATTTATTTAAATCTTGATTTCAAGAAAATAGGTAAGTGAAAGTAGTGTGTTGTGCGTTCCTGCTTTTTTATTTTGATATTCCATTTATTATTTTATCGTTATTACAATTGGTTACCAGTTTGTTTAAAAGTATATTATGTCGATTTATAACTAAAATAATCAGTTAGTTTTATCGGATTTTCATCACTCTCTATTAACTTTTACCAGCTTGTGTAAAGATAATATTTTTTCTAAAATCTTTAACTTTCTGGCGGTATATTTTACATGTATACTACTGTTCTTATGTTTAAAAATAAAAAAATGCATTAAAAAAATATGTTTTCAGTTTTCTCCTTTAGTGATTAAATTCTCTCAACTTGCATATTTAGCTCTTTATTATTAATGCAAACAAGATTATATTGTAATTGTTGTACTATATACAAAATTAAAGGTACTTTAGAAGAAGAAAATTTAAAATAGCGGCATTTAAGCTCTGTCGCACTATTTCAATCAGAATGAAACCTACATCATATTAAAGCCCAACAAATTTTACATCGATGTGTGGAGTTTAATCAAAACCGTTACAGCCGTTTTTGAGAAAATCGTAAAAAGTTGCAAAATGAATGTTATAAAGTACATCTTCCGTTCAGCTGATTCTTATGAAAAAGTTGCTGTAACGTCTCGGGAATATAGGTGTCTTGAATATAAAATTTCAATTTCATAGAACTTTTCATTTACGCGAGGGAGTTACCACACACACACAGACACACCTTTTTGCGGGACTTGGTCATTTGGACTCAGGGGACCCTAAAACGTGTATTTCCGTTGAAAACTGTAATTCAAAAATTTTCACGATTTCTATACTTTCCCTTATTATATATCCCATATATAGGTAAGTGAATGTTACAATTAAATCGTTTTCATGTTTTTCACCAGGCCCTGTAAACTAGACCTGGACTAGCTAGCCGTTTGGGCTTTGTACAATTTGCCGTGCATCAATAATAAAACTGGGGTTTCTTTTAATTTGAGCTCTGGTGAAGGAGATTATAAAGAATAATCTAAATTTAATGAAAATAGAAAGTGATGGCAATTGCGTAACATGCAAAGTCCCTGAAGACCCGCGTCACATTCTATTCCGATGCAGGAAATATGGGAAGCAAAGAGAAGTGGTGGTTCCCCTAGAAACAGAGACCACGTTTTTACAACAGTTAGATAAAAAAAAAATTTTTTGATGATCAAGCAGTTCTTTATTAACGCTCAGTGCAAAATATAGACAAAAAATTACTTCACAGAATTTATTTTAATGTTAATAGTGTTATTATTTTATTTTTTCTATCTCTTTTGAATTACTTTCCTCTCTCATTTACAATCTTTTATATTATTCTCTATATACTCAATTTATTGATACTTTTTTATTATTTTGGTTCCGTAACCTAAGTTATTATTAAACTGTGGCAAACGTATTGACCATATAGGATTTGGTGTCAAGTCTTGACGGTCACTTGTATATATAAAAAAAAAAAAAAAAAAAACTAAATCATATTGATTAAAAAAAAAAAAAATGTAACATTGCATTTTATTTCCGCCATGGTGGTTATTGTATGATGAGGTGAGGTGGAGTGAGATATGGGATAGGGAGGGAGTTGATGCAGCCACTGCAGTCGTTTATTGCTCCCCCCCCCAGACCACAACCCCCCCCCTCCCTATAAGAACACTAGCCAACCCCACACCGCTATCTTTTTCCACAACTACCATAAGCCCTCCATAACCTCGGACATATTGTCAACCCACTCTTCCCTGGAACGAGGTGTTTAACATGGATAGTTGCACTCTGGAGTCGACCTTATTCTCTATCCCCCGTTTGGTTGTGTTTGTAACCCCCACCGATTCCAGATTCAGGTTGAAATCTCCCAATAGTAAAATTATTTTCCATTGTAAATATTAAAAAATCTGGTTCGGGCAACAAACGACTTTCACTTACCTAGGTTGTTAAAATCAATTTAAGAATTATTAAATAAACATTAACTATTGCATACGTATAAACTATTAAACAAACTCAAAGTTGATAAAAAGGTTTTAAGTTACTTTATATTCTCACACACAACTAAAACGACAAGAAACTGCTCGAAGATATCGATTACTACAACACTTACTAGACAAACGTTCAAAACTTCTAATATATTACATAAGACTCATTTACATCACTATTATCAGACCTATTTGGACATATGGAATCGAGCTTTTAGGGCTCTACGAAACCATCTAATTACTCCCGCATCCAGTCCTTACAATCCAAAATCCTTCGCAAAATCCTGAATGATCCTTATTTGGTTAGAAATCAACTCCTTCATAATGAACTTAACATCCCATTGGTTGAAGAAATAGCCCGTGATAGATACTCCTCTTTTCTTTCTAAATTCCCTGCACATACAAATCCACTTGTCCGTAATTTATCTTCCTTAGATATACTTGATAACCCTCCAAGGCGACTGAAAAGAAGGTGGCCTCGGGACATACTAGGTTAAAATACTTAGTGAAGTGCTACCACTGGGTAGTTCTTTCTTAAGACATTTTCATGACTTTTTTGTTTTCATTCCTCATATTTACTTATTTTGTTCTTTAATACAGTTGTAAATTACTATAAATAAAAAAAAAAAGTTTATATACAAATATTGAGGATGTATAGTTGACTGTAGAAACTATTATTGGTGGAATAATCAGGAGTCAGCCTTTTTCTAAATATTTTAATTTTGCCATCAAATTCCTCTTCCTATTCAAAATCCTGATTATTCCACCTATAATTTATAAAAAAAGTTTATTCGGTTTCGATAAAAACATTTAATTTAGATTAACAAAAACAATTTTAAAAAAAGTTTTAAGTTAATTTATAAAAAATCGTATTCGGTTACGTAGGAAACATATGGTTTAGATTGAATAACATAACAATATTAAATTTTTATGTATAATAATCAGTAAAAAGTTAATGTCCTATTCGTCACATTAAATTACCTTATACAGCTTATATAAAATAGTCTTTTTATAACCTTTAACTTTCCTACGATGTATTATACACTTATATTACATTTATTCTATTTAAAAGAACACGAAAAAAAAAAAAAAAAAAAAAAGCATTGAAAAAATAATTTTGCTTCTTTTCTTCTTTAGTTGGATATCGAATTCATTCGACTTTCAAATTTATCCGTTTTTTATCAATGAAACCTACAATGATATAAAAGCCCATTAAATTTTATATCGATATAGCGATTATAATCAAAATCGTTTGAGCAGTTTTGAGAAAATTATATAAAGATGCAAATTCCATGGTATAAGGTGGCTCTTCTGGTTCTTCAATTTTAAAGAAAAAGTTGCTTTAAAGACATCTCTGCTAGTCTTACCGCACGCACACACACACACACACACACACACACACACACACACACACACACACACACCCACACACACACAAATACATACATACGCCCAGACATTTTCCCGCGTCTTGATTATTTGGACTCAATTTGTTGTGGACGCATTCTCAAGTTTTGTGTTATAGGAATGTTTTCTATATTTTTCGCTATATATATAATCGGTTAAATGAAGAAAAATTCATATTTGTTTTGGTAAGCAGGAATTATATACTTGACATGAGGCAAACTTTCTTAAACCTGTCGGTATTTATATTTCGCAATTTTCGGAAGATGTAGTTAAGTAGCTAGGGGAGTCGAGTGGGATAACACTTCCGCTTCTAATTGAAGAAGACATTCATGCGACTCAGCCCTAACTAAACTCGAGTACCATCAAGTCAAATTCCTCATTTAACTCCCTTCCAAAATGCTATTCTATCTTCCTGAGTAGCTCTATCCCATCTTCCGTTAAATTTCTGCCTGTCATCCACAATTATTTTTTCACATTTTCCCTAATCATGAAGGAAAAAGTCGTCAACGCAACCTCTCTCAAACGGAGAATTATCAGATTTTGAATATAACAATGTTTTTTGAAGCTGAATTCCATCAATTCAAGGGCTAAAAGAATACCACAATATTAGCTAAAATAAAAATCTGGTCCTCGCAACCAATAACTTTCACCAACTTACTTCCCATTATAAAATAAATTTAAGAACTTTTTTATGAGAATAAATTTGAAATGAGCTAGAAGAATTACATTTAGTTTCAATGGAAACATTTAGTTTAGATTAAACGATAGCAAATCACATTTTCAACAATAACTTATTTTATGCGTATTTCTTTATTCTTCAATACAATATGCGCCTATTGTTATTAAATAACACACTTCTATAAAATCGATATATATCCATCCATGTATTATTCATCTATATTACTTACTTATGTCAAAATATTTACGAATGTCAAATTAGATAAAAGGATAATTATTACTAATTAACAAAATAGGGGAGGGGTTAAAAAAAATGGTTCTAAGCCAAGTGAGGTATTTCAATCCGAATAAAATCGAAATTAAATTAAAGCCTATTTAATTATACACCAATATAGAGATTTAGTGAAGAGTTGTTTTTAGAGAAAGTTGAAGGGTGGTAGGGAAGAAGCATGGATATGAGTAGGTAGGGAATTCCAAGAGTAGTAGAGTGGACAAGAAAGGTTGTATATAATAATAATAATAATTATAGAAACATTAAGCCAATGAACACCCATGTAGACGAATAGCAGTAAGCTATGGAGTGAAGTAATGAATGTATATCAGAAAGTGTTTTTAAAAAAAATAAGTCTTGAGAATGGGGAAACAACCCCGAAACGTTGATAGATGTGAATGGTTATGAAATAAAATTAATAATTAACAAAAGGAAGTTAAGGTGTGCTCATTTAAGTGTTAATATTAAGAAAAACTTCCAGAAAAATTAAAAAAGATAAGAAAAAATAATAATAATAAACAATACCAAACCTGGCTTCATGCACAACACTAGTATAGAAACTGATATTCTTACTATATGCTGAATTCAACACCTCCATCATGATTTTTGTGGTTAATTTATTTATTTTATTAATCGGAATTGGATATAAAAATTATTTATGTTAGTTATTTCTTAACTCTATGGAATTTCGATTTAAAAAATAAGTGGAATTAAAAAATGAAACACTCATTTCGAGACTTAGGTTCAATACAAAAATAAAATAAACTTTTTGGTCATAATCACCCGAAGTGGGATTTCAATGCTATGCACGAAAAGTTATGTTATTTCCTTAAATTATAGATTATTCGCAATTTTTCCTGCGTTTGGTAAGGATTCACATTTATTAATTACTTCTTTGAATAGTTTCTTTGTATTGAATTGTTTTTGTCAATTTATAAATTATATTCTAAAGGAATTTTCTTCTTGGACACACATAGAGATCCATGGGACTACAACCCAAAGTTGACCCTCGCCTTCTCATTAGGCTTTCACCAGAGTCTTGTGCTGCTGTTCTCCAATTTCCACTGATTCTGACATTGACACACATCTGAGTTTCGGCTATTCTTTGTCTCTGGCTTGATGAAGGTATCTTTCCGCGAGACGTTTAGGGTGCAGCCTCTGTCAAATATATATATTTATTACTTTCACTTACCTATATATGAAATATATAGTAAGGGAAAGTATTGCGATCGTGTAAATTTTCGAATTCCAGTTTTGAACTGAAATACACGTTTTACTGACCCCCGACTCCTGAGTCCAATCGACGAAGTCGGGCGAAAAAGTCTGTATGTGTGTGTGTATCCGTGTTTATATTTTGTTAACATTTACTTATTGTAACCCGTAATACAGTTGTGTATTGCAATAAGTATACGAAACTAAAAACATTATGTTATTTTATAAAATGATTTATTATTATCTGTCAATGATGTCTTGTTTAAAATCTTTAATGTATGTAGTGTAAATAAGAGAATTAGGAGTGCGAATAGTATAATGTAGTTTTAAAATTCCTAACATGTTTTATTCATTAATTTTTAATTTTACAATTTTTTTTAAACATTTTTATTAATATTTGCAACTGCATTAAAAAAAAACAAAAACATCAAGTAAGTGTGATAGTATAATACAATGACGGGAAATACATTTAGAGAAGCTTCCCATGGGAAGCACTTTAAAAATATTCTAAACTAGAAGGTCCCGTGGCCATCACGTTTTTAGGCGCCTCGGAGGATTATCAGGAATTAAAGAGGAAGAAAGTATTGAAACTAGTAAGTTAGATTGAGAAGGGAGTTTTTCATGAAAGGATTGATTCCTGTCCGTGCCAAATCCGTAACATAGGGAACATTAAGGTCTTTATGGGTGAGTTTATGACGAAGTAACGGACGTTGAGGATTTTGGATTATAAGGATTGGATGCTGGAAGAATTTGATGGCTTAGTAGAGCCCCATAGAGCAACTCCGTAAGTCCAGATTGGTCTTATAACATGACTATCTATAGATGAGCCTTTTATATTTAAGAGGAAGGTTTCACCTTTTGTATATAAGTGTTGTAGTAGCCTAAAACGCCGTGTATATTTCAGAATTGAAATATTATTTTGTAAACAGATTAGTATATGATTTTGTAAACTTCAAATAGTATAATTGTTAGACTTTAATGCATGCATATTAATTATAGAGGTCAAAAGACCTGACTCAAGATTAATTAAAGATGTACACTGCTGACCAAAAGCTAGAGACCACCTATGGTTTACATCAAATAATCTGTTATTAAATTTTTTAGCTTTGTGCATTATGTAGGTTGCACTTCAAAATTCATTCTTTTTAACCGTTATCAAATAAAAACAACGAAAATTACCTGTACAGTAAAATCAATAAATCAAAATTAAAATAAAATTTGTCTTCTCAATTCCCCTCAGGGGGTTACTAGACTTAAATAAATCTCCAATCACAAAAATCACATTGTCTTTTCTTATTTTTTTTTATCACGTCAGAAGTCTCAGTAATAAAATCAAATTATTTCTTGTTATTTACGGTAATCGCAAACCTTTCTTACACCTAATTAGCAAATTTGTTTATACATACTAATAACAATAAGACACCTATATTTTATTTATATATCCATAGAGGCAATTCATGATTCCCATGAAAGTCTATTAATAAAGTGGATTCGTTAAACACTAGGTCCCAACTCATAAACTTGTAATATAACCTGCTTCAAATAATCCTGTGTCATTTATGCTACCTTATTTTGGGATTCCTTGCCTATATCCATTCGTAAAGCCTTAGTTTTAACCACTTTTAAACATAAATTATTTCTCCATCTCCTTAACTATCAATCTTCCCAACATACGTAATATCTTAAGCTATAGTTGATAACAATTTCATTGTTTCTAAACCCGTCTGTTATATATTTATACTGAAGTCTTAAAAGACCAGACAAATAACATTTTTAATGTACATTTTTTGTTATTCCTAGTGGACTCCTCGTCTTAGAATAAAATTTATTTTCATTTCATTTATTGATGTTAACCATAGGTGGTCTAAACAACAATAGATCCATTAATGTTCACCATAAAGATGCATTTCGATCATATTATTAGAATTTTGAATCTACCACCGCATAGATATCCAAAGATATTAACATTACATATAATCAAGAAAAAAATAGCATGGTTCAAAAACATACTTTATCTGAAAGAATCACATGGACTAAATTGTAATTTAAATCTATCTAACTGTGATGATATTTAGTTGTGGAAAAATAGTCTAGCAGCATTAAGGGTTCAAATGCAAAAAAATATTTATACTCAAAATATTATTAAAGTGAGAAATGCCAAAACTTCTC
Organism: Piezodorus guildinii; assembly: GCA_023052935.1. Classification (NCBI taxonomy): domain Eukaryota; kingdom Metazoa; phylum Arthropoda; class Insecta; order Hemiptera; family Pentatomidae; genus Piezodorus; species Piezodorus guildinii. The sequence continues at coordinate 27,792,932 of CM041295.1, read as the reverse complement.
CATTTTATTCACATCTAGCCACAGTAAATTACATTACTGACAAATATTCTCTGGAGGTGATTAGATTAGATAATTAAAATCAGGGGTGATGTTTTAAACCTTTTTTTTTTTTTTTTTTTTTTTTTTAAACATAATTTATTGAAATTTACAACTGTACTCAAAAAAATACATCAAGTAAATATGATATTAGAAAAGTGACATGGAAGAGACTTGTAGAAGAACTCCCCAATGGTAGCACTCCTGTAACTATTTTAAACTAGAAGGTCTCGGGGCCATCTCCTTTTCAGACGCCTCGGAGGATTGTCGGGAATTGAAGAGGAAGAAATGATTGAAACCAGTGGATTAGGGTGGGAATGGAGTTTGTCATGAAAGGAATGGTATCTAGATCGTGCCAAATCAGCAACATACGGAATATTAAGGTCTTTGTGGATCAGTTTATTAGTTACAAAATAAGGAGCATTGAGGATTTTACGAAGGATTTTGGATTGTAGGGATTGGATACGGGAAGAATTTGATGGTTTAGTAGAGCCCCAAAGCTCTACTCCGTGTTTTAAACCTAGATTATAAAAATTTCATGAAAACAAATAGTATTGTATATGTAGTTTGTGCAATACAAATGAAACAGAAGATCTTTTTCACTTTTTGGCTGCCTGTCCGATACTTACTGAGTTGAAAAAAAATATTTTAATTCTAAAAATTTAACTTGGGATCAAATTTTAGAGTCTATAAATGGAAAAGATTGGCTGGCGTTACTTAATTTCTTCAGATCGGCTTTCTCTTATAGAATGTTGCTAACGAAAGAATTTAACTATTAGTGAATTTGTTAAATTCAATTTAACAATTTGTGAATTTGACTATTTGTGAATTAATTTTAGTACTTAAATAGCTTGCGAAGTGTTTATATCTTACTTTGTTATTAATTATTTATATTGATAGATTAAAGGTTAATTTTGTCAATAAACACAGACGGTCAATAGACCATGTAGTGTGTCTGATTTTTATTATTGTATTTTGCAATTTGTAAATTGTTTATTTTTTATTTGTTTATTTTCTATTTGCTTTAATTTTGAAAAATCAAAACAGACTTTTCTATCTATCTATCTTTATCTATCATAGGGGGTCTCAAACTTTTGACCGGCAATGTATATTCATTCCTGCTCATTGTAAGACAGGACCGATTGGTCCTAAACTTAACAGATCATTTATAAAATTAATTATAATTATAATTGTTATATAAGAAGAAGCACTAAGTTCTAAACTTCTTATTTTGAGTTTTCTCTAGATTGTAGTGATTGTTTGACGAAACCCCTAGCATTTCGTTCCGTGATCAGCTGTTGGAATCCCTTTTGCAGTGAGTACAATAGTTCATCAACGTTAGCTTAAGTAAATGGGTTCTGTTAACTGTAGTATGCTAAAGTAGTGTTGCATATCATCATTTGTGTAACGGGCGTGTAGCATGCAAAGCCAGAGAGTTGGATATGTTGGCCCACATGTTCTACTTCAGTAATTGTAACATTTTCATTGGCCGTGTTATCGAAAATCATAGAGCGAAAAGAAAACTTTAATTTTTTTTATTTTTGTTTAATAAAACGGGATTTATTTATTTATTGTTATACAGGGGGGCAGGTTATATTCTAAGTTAAGTTCTTCTGCAATATTAGATTATTTGTTGGATATTGGAATCATATGGGTAAGAAATGACATACGAGTATTCTATTTTGCTTTCCAATATTACATTCATATTTGTATTTTCTAATGAAATATAATAAATAAGTCTAAAGTTAATAAAAGCCTAAAGTTAATTTAAATAAAAATATTATACAGTTACGTTGGAAACATGTGATTTAAATAAATATTATAAAAATATAAAATTGTTAAGTATAATTATCAGTAATAAGTTTATGTCCTATTCGTCACTTTATATTACCTTTTACAACTTTCTATATAAGATAATATTTTCTTAACAATTTATTTTTACAACAGTAAATGCTACATCTAAGTTACTGTTGTAACGTTAAAAAAATATATATATTTCTATTTTCGTCTTTAGTTTGTTATCAAATTATTTAAAATTTTACATTTAGCCGCTTTTTATCAATCCTAAAATTGATAATATGGTTGATTATCTTGAATTTATAAAATTAAGGTACTTTAGACGGGATCACATGTAGCTGGGTGGTTAGCATAACAGCCTCCTATGCCAAAGGTCACGGGTTCAAACCCGCAGGTGGTCCTAGTTAAGCCGTCCTTCGGAGGGGACGTTAAAATGTGGTCCCAAGTCTGTGCGATGTCAGGTACTCGTTAAAGATCCCTGTCCTAATTAAACCTGGATAGGCAAAATTTAGGACTCCAACTGTAGCATCGTCCGATTAGCCATAGTAGATAAAGTGACGTTAAACGAATAAACAAACAAACAATATATAAATAGATGGTTTCCATAATGCTCTTTAAAGCTTAATTTACATGTGAGTATTGTGTTAAGTCCGATCTCGGTTGCTTGGGCTTTGGAGGTGATTATTGGGCGAATCTGTGTAGGCGGTATTTAATGGTATTTACTTAGGGGTTCGGTAGGCCTATTATTATTATTTTGATTTATTGACGACCGCAACCTCAACTAACTTCTCCATCATAAATATATTTCATTGGTAATGAAATTACTTAATCGGAAGAAACTTATATTGATAATAAATAAACAGATGATTCCTTTATCTTCCTTAAAAAATTATTGTACATAAAAAAAAATCAAGAATCAACGTTTCGTGGGTCTCCACCGTCTTCAAGACAGCCATGTAAGTCATTAAATGTTTATGAAAAAATTAAACAATGAATAAACAACCCATCTTAACTGACATAGTTCTTTGGCCCCTAATGTATTTGGGTTATTCTATCTGCTCCATTAGGGGCTGAAAGTTATGTCAGTCAAGCTGGGTAGTTATCTGATTTTTTGATTTTTTTTGTTGTTGAAACTATTAAGGAAGACAAAGGAGTCATCTATTTATTTATTATCAATATATATTTCTTCCTAATAATTAATTTTATTACAAATTGAATATATTTATGATGGATGAGTTAGTTGAGAGTGTTGTCATCAATAGATCAAAATAATAATAATAGGCCTACCAAACTCCAAAGTACGATGCCAATACGAGCAAATACCGCCTCCAATGATCACCTTGAAGCCCAAGCCCTCGAGATCAGGCATACCACAATCCTTTCGTCGACGCTTCGGCCTACCTTTCAGACGCCTACCAGTTGGTCCAGTGAATACCATACTTTTTCGCAATTCGTTCTTCTAAAGCCCAACAACATTACACGCCCATTTGAGTCTCGCAATGCTTTCACTCAAATATACTCAAAGGTATAAGCTCCACAATACCGCGTTGGCCTCATCTTTCTGTGAACGAAATATTTTAAGCAGTACTTTATTTTCGAAAACCTTAAGGGGTTGTTTATCCTTTGAAGTAAGCGGCGATGTTTCACTTTCGTAAGAACCGCCGGAAGAATATTATTTTTTAAATTCTAACATTTAAAGTTTTTGATAGAAGCTGCGAAGCTAAGTAATTTCCCAACTGAATAATAACACGCACTTCCCACCTTTAACCGGACTTTATTTCCTCCTGGAATTCTCTTTTTCTTGTTATCATTGAACCTTAATTCTTAAATTTCTCTACGTGTTCCAACGATATATCAGTATCACCGAGATCGTCACTGTTTCAGCTGTTAATCTTATATTTCGTCTTATCCGTATTTATTTCAAGCCTTATTTCTTTACAGGTTTTTATAACGCATTTGTATTTAGTTGTATAGTTTCCGCGTCTTCGCCTAGCAGTACCAAACCATCGGCGTATTCCAGAACCGGAATTTCGTCACCCCGGTTTAAACCTTTCAGGTAAAAGTCACCTTTTCTATGAATATTCTACTGCTAAATTAAATAAAATAGGTGAAAGATAGTCACATTGTTTCAAACCCGATCGCATCCCAAACCACTCGGGATAACAATCACAATAATAAAACAAATTATTTTATTTGGTGCCGCGTTTCAGTTTACATTGTGGGCCTTTATGAATTCTAAAAAAAGATAACAACCGATTTATTATGTTATCAACTATCTCATTTTAAAAAAATGTACACACAATCACATTACTTTTCTTCATTTAAATTATTTAAATCAATTTGTGTTTTTTATTTCCTTGATGTCAACCAATAAATATTTAGCTACCGCAATACTACGAATCATTATTCATAAATCTTTTTTTTTATCAGATTTATAAAAAAAAATATTGTTGCTGATCTGGCTCGTACCTACTAGTTTCTAACTAGTATCTTTTCCATTATTGATAATATCCCGAGGCGTCAGAACTGATGGAATTTTCTAACGTTCTGATTTAAATAGTTAAATGGGTAGCTTTTTTACTTGTCCGATTCATGTCTTTTATCCATTTACGTATTTACTGAATGCATAATGTACAGTTGTAAATCTCTATAAATAATATTACAAAAAAAAAAAAAAAAAAAAAAAACTTCCAACATTTGTATTACTGTTTTACAATAAAATAATTATACATATTGTTTTATTTTTTAAAGTCATATACCTCTATAACGTAGTTCATAGTGAAAAAATATTAATTAATATTCGTAAGACTAAGTACATGGTCGCTAAAGAGTGAAGCCTCCTGATGAAGTTCACTTTGTGCCGTACACATTTGAACGCTTCTAGTTAAGAAAAATAATTATATCTCGGCTGAAAAAAGAAGAATAGGATCGGTAGCAGGTGCTATTTTGAACTACGCCGACATTTAGGAAGCAGTTTACTCTCAAGAGCTACAAGGATGGACTGTGTAAGGCATTTATAAGGCCCGCTTGTATTTACTTATGGATCTGAAACATGCACCTTTTCCAAAAGGGATGAGCGAAATCTATGCATCTTCGAAAGGAAGATTTTGCGGCGGATTTATAGCCCACAAAGAGAGAGTCTAACATGGAGAACCAATGAGCTGTACTCCTTATTAAAAGAACAGGACGTTGTTAAAATAATAAACATTGGCAGGCTTCGATAAGCGCAAAAGAAATTCCAATGAAGACCTACATGGAACACGAGAAAGAGGCCGCCCCAAACTGCGATGGTCTGATGGTGCAAAAGAAGACTCGTGTACCCTGCTTGGTGTTCGGAGCTGGAGGACAGCGGTACTCAACAGAACCAACTGGCAAAGTACTTCAGGAGGCCAGGATCCAGTGGTGGGTTGTAGAGTCCATTGATGATGAATAATATTCATATATACGGATAAATAAATTAACATTTTATTAATAATCGTATTCAATACTGTAATGCGAATAAGAATTTAAGGTTTAAAAAAAAAAAAAAAAAAAAAAAAAAGCTCTCACATAAAAACTGGAAAAACATTTACTTAGCAAGTGGAAGGGAAGAACCAATTAATACACTTAATCCGGACTAATCGTATCCAATTGTTTAATTAGCTCACAATCAGTATAAAAAAGGTAGAAAAGAATTTAGTGCTTAAGCCTAAAATTGAATTTAAATTCTGTTCGTGTCCCTAACCCTCACCGTCCAATAACACCATTCTCTTACCTTAACGCTGATTTAGTCAATTAATAATAGCACCGCCATTTCCGATCCACGACTTCTAATTTTACTTAAAACGTTTCTGATTATTTTCATTTAACATTCTTCTATATTAAGCTGTTTCTATCAATATAAGGAGGTGTAACAATAAGATTAAGTTCAAACCCGGACGCCATTAATTAATATATTTTTTAATAACTCATTTTTCTAGAATACCCAATTTCGTTCATACAGACACCTAAATGTATTATAATCTTCATAATCATCATCATTTATATATTAATAAACTTAATATTAGTTTATTATTATTATGTTAGATAATCATCTTTTACAATGAACCACAAAATATATGTAACCACTTTTCGCGAAACCTAAGAAAGAACAAAATCCATGCACATGCTTAACTACGTACGGTTTTTTTTTTACTATAGTTCTTGTGCTTTTTAGGTCCGATATTAGGAGAGATATAGGAGTCACTGGTGTTTTTATATTTATCAGAATAGCCTATTATGCCTAAAGTGGCGGATTCAAACCTGGAAGCTGGTTCTAGGATTTTTAAATGGAGTAAAAGATCCTTAGATATGCCGTCATTAAGAAGGGACGTAAAATGGTGGTTCTGAGCCTAGTCGATTTACGCGTTATAGATCCCTATTCTAATTAAACCTGGACAGGCAAAATTTAGGACTCCTACTGTAGCATCGCCCAATTAGCCGCAGTAGCTTAAAGTGACGTTAAGTTAAGAAAACAAGCAGAGGCATTTCTAGTAGGGATGAGAAAATACCTCCCTTCTTCTAAAGAAAAAAAACAGGTATAATATGATTATTGTGAATTTAAAACACTAAATTATATACTTTCAGCTGCGTGTTCTAATGGATAGAGCACGCTCAGCTGTGGGAAATTAGCTATTAATTCTATTATATCATGCGTGACGAGACCTTCGGATAGGGAGACCCTGTTTGGGCCCATTCAGTCTGTATAAAGTGGATACCCATAATTTGGAGAAAATTGAGTTATTGCTATTATTTAGGAAAAATTATTAGTAACCTCTAAGTTTGGCTTAGATTTAGTAGATAGCTTAATATCTCTCAGATTCCCCCTAAATATAAAATAAAACAAATTAATAAACTGCACCTGAATGCACCCACGTCTTAAATCAAATACAAAAATTAATATTTTATAAAATTATTGAAAATAGTATAATTTTGGTTTCATTTTGATTGAAAACGATTTACAGGGCTTAGCTGTCAATTTTTAAAAATTTCTTTCTATAAACTACCTTTAGTTTTATTTATTCTTAATAATGGACCATTTCTTGAATTGAAATTAGCAGGCATATTTTTTTAGAATACATATCTTTTCTCTAATGTAAAAATCGTAATAGGTAGTAAAAGAAAAATAATACATCGTTGGAAAGCTAAAGATTTGAGGAAAACATTTTTATCTCAAATACAAGGATTTTTAATGGTGAAAAATTGATTTAATCGAATATTTTCGTTTTTGTTCATTAATATAAATAAATATATTCTTAGGAAAATAAAAGAAATAATTACGTTTATTAGTTTTTGGTTGGTGGTTTTAACTGCTACCTGGATAAAATCTGTAATTATGTAAAAGTTTAGGCGAGTTTTGCTATCAGAAAAAATTAAAATTGTGAGGATTCATGAAGTGGAAAAATCTTTACAGGAATTGCAGTGACACAAATCATCTGCGATCACAATTTTAAAAATTAATATTATACTTAACTTTACAAGAAAATTTAAATTTCTATATGTAGTTCATGTTTTTCTTAACTTTTCAATATATTGTTTTATTTTTTTTGTATACCAAGGATTTTTTTAAAAAACCTGCGTTAATGTTCAATATTGGAGAAAAAATTGATATTGAGTGATGCAATTTCTAAGACAAAGACTGTATAAGGTAATGGAAAGTGAAAAAAATAAGATAAAATAATGTAATTATTATAGATAATAAATATAAACTTCATCTAAAATTACTTTAATTGATTTTAACGTGGGAGGTAAGTGACAGTTGTGTGTTTCGCGCACCAGATATTTTTATTTTAGGATGATGACTGGCGAGCGGATTTCCATGATTTCGCACGTTCTATTTTCTTGCGTACATCAGCTCCAAACCCGGATAGTATTAGGGAATAATATATGACAATTTTATTTTGCACGATTTAAACGTAAAGTCCTTTTTGGGCTGTATTGTACGTTTCGTTTTTTTATTGAATTTTTTGCAATTTTAAGTTAAAACTGTTAAAAATGTAATTATCACATTGATCTAGCCATATTTTTAGTTATAAAAATACTTAGATATACTAATCAATATTTAAAATTTTATTTTTTCATCTTTCTCAGGTTAAATGTAGAATTTAATTTTAAGTCAAGAGGAGATAAAAAAAGAAAAAAAAAAAGGAAATAGTATATGGACTACTGGCTTCACACATCCCTCTAACATAATTTGTTAATGGTTTTTATTCGTTTTACGTCACCTTCGAATATGACACTACAGGGGTTAAATAGTAGATGTCCATTGTTACTGTTGTCATACTAAATCCTCTGCTTACTACCCTTCATAGTGCGATTTGAAATCTTATATTAAGTCTTCAGGATTTGTAGGGGTAAAAAAAGTTAAACATTAATGGTTAAATAATGCCGAAAGGGGAAAAATCTCCGAAGTCTCATCGACAATTACAACCTGTTTATGTAATTACTGGGGAGCGGCGTGGTCTAGTGGGTAGAACGCTAGTCTACAGTGCTCCGGGTCCTGGGTTCAAATCCCGGCTGTGGTGGAATATTATTTATTCTGTTATTTCAGCTGGGGGGCGATCCTGGGGTATGGAGACCCTCCTGAGGCACACCCAGCTCTATAAAGTGGGTACCCAAAAATGGGGGGAAAAACCTGACGGCTGTGCGTGATCTTGGCCGAATCATGTCATTGCACGGCCGTTGCCCTAGAAACAGTACGAATCTCTACATGTACTGAGCCCAAAACTCTTCATAGGTTGTAGTGGTACAGGTTGTTTTTTATGTAATTACTACCAAATTCAATCAGTCCTCCCTCTTCAATTTGTCAAATCCTCCGAGGCGTCTAAAAAGATGGCTCCAAAACTTTCTAGGTTTTTTTTTGGGGGGTCTTTTGAGTATGATTTGTCTACACTTGTTCCATTCTTTTGTCTAATATTATACTCACGTTAACGTGATGTTTCCAAAATAAAGTATTAAATTTAATTTTTTTTTTTTTTTTATGAATAATAAAAACCGTTGAGAATTACTGGAAGGAATTAGTCCGGGTGGCAGTCACAATAAGCCCTGATGATGGCCCACAATGCGGGTCGAAACGTTGGCAGAAAATAAACTGGCCCGAACCACTACTTAATTGTTTCATTCACTGACCTCCACCCGGACTAATTTTTTCACAGATTAATAAAAAACGGTAATCGGACCGTTCGAATTGTATGGTAGTGAGGCTATGAACGACGAAGAAGAACAGGAGCGGTCTGCTCGTCTGGGAGGGAAGAGTTCTAAGGAAGATCTTTGGAGCCGTCAGAGAGCAGCGTAGGTGGAGGGAGGATCAGAAACAGCGTCTAACTAACTAACTGAGAAAAACAGACTCAAATGGCTCGTTCTTGTTGAGAGAATGGTCTTCAGCAGACCTCCATAAATGAATCTGAATGGTACACTCGGAGAAAAAAGACTAAGAGGTAGACCAAGACTACGATGCACTATCCAAAGGGAAGTCTTGAGGAGTTGGGGATAAAAAATTAGAGCAACCTAGTGGCCAACTGCGGGGTGTGGAAAATACCAAGTAACGAAAGAAGTAATTAAAAAATATGTTGTTACCAACCTCAGCAACAAAGATTGAACAGTCGATAAATCAAAAGATTGCTGTTACAATTCAAACTCATCATAATACTCATGTAATTGTAACTTGTTTTCCAAATTAATCTAAACTATGATTTACCACTAGACATCTGTCCAGTTGTAGAGGATAATGGATGATAGACCTCAACGATCGGCGAGAAGAATATAGTACTCAGATTCGCAGTCGTTATTCATTGTCTTTGTGCATGCAATGTCTAATTTTAGATGCAGGATTTCTCTTTCATCATGGATCGATGGTAGACGGGCGGTGGAACTCCATGTTAGATGAACAAGGAGTTGCTATGATCTATGCTAATGTAGCACTGTCCCCGACAACTGCTGCTATGCTCACTCTCGTAGAAACTTTCTCAGCTTGACTAGCCTTACTTCTATCAAAGGACCTTAACCGAGTTGGCTCTAGCACTAGGCTGCAATTGCAGGAGACCCACTCTTGTGTAAAACTAGTCTCTCAAGCTAAGATAATAGAGTTGAAAAAAGTATTGTTCCATTTAGAAGATTATTTTATTTTACCCCACTATTATTATCTATATTAATCTAATTTATCAAATTGAAACAAAAAAGAACAGCATGTTGCTTAGGAAAATAGACACATGTCCCTCCTCTCAAAAAATAATTTTTACAAGGAAATTTGATTTTTTTCTTTCTTTTTTTCGGTTGGCACAAACGGCCTGTAAGAAACTTAGCCACTCGGTGTGATTTCCGAATACTCCACACCGTAGTTCTCGATGATATTTTATAGGGGAGGGTCACCATTCCCAACGTCTATTTTTGTGAGTAGCCAACAGTTGGCTACATATCCGGGACGGAGAGGGATGGGGGTTTTAAGTAAATCTTCCCATTCAACTAAATGCTTGAAAAAAATCCTCCCGGTACTAGGTTCAAACCCACAGCCACGGGTTCCCCAGAATATGAGGATAATGTATCTCTGATATTATTTGATTTTGATTGATGTACATAAATAAAATAAATGTGGCTGGCACTGATGACCGGAGATGTATTGTGTCGACGAGAACCAAAACATTTATTCAGTTATATAAAAATTTGTCTTTTTTTATTTCAAAATGACAAATTTATAAAATAATGACATAAAATATGTATGTAAGGTTTAAAAACAAATGGAATTTGAAAGCACACACTATATTCAATATTTACAACCCTACAATGAAAAAAAATGCTGCAAAATTTAACATTACCACTTTTAAAAAAATGCTGATTACACAAAAATATAATATTACAAAATAAAGAAAAAAAAAAATAAAATTTTTTAAGCATATTTCTTCACTATTAGTAAGGAGTTGTGAGAACAAAAAATACAAAGCATTCCATATCTTATGGGTAATTTTTGTTTCGATTTTATATCTAAAAAAAATTACAGGCATTAGAAAGAATACTTTTTTGGACTTAAAACAGCTACAATACTAAAAGCATTGGCCAAAGATGTTTTTTATTTATGGTTTTATATTCATGAGATGACAGAAAATAAGCGGTCAAAAAATCACGAAAATCAAAAATGCGAAGCGGCAAAATTGATAAAAAATGGACGATTTTAAATGATTTGACCCTTATACATTTGTACAAATCTTTTATTATAATGTTTACAATAATTTCCCAGTTATAAAACTTAATTAAGATAATGCATAACTCACAGTCGTGGTCATAGAATTTGCAACACTCAACAAAATTAAACATGACCACATGTATTAAAAGCTGCTGATTACCCAAACAAATAATATTATGAACTGAAAATTAAAGAAAAGCATGAAAAAAATATAAAAGTTTAAGTTCTCTCGTAAAATGATTTATAATATTAATTTTAAAAACTATGACCGCTGTTGATTTATGTCACCTCTGTTTTCCGTCAAAATTATTCCGCTTCATGTGGTCACACAATGTTGATTGTTTCTTATCGCAAAATGCTTAAAATTCGACATAATTAAAAAAAAAAATATTCTGGTAGTAGTTAAAACTACTCGACTAAGAACCAAGATTTTATTAAAATTTATTAAGCATATAATATAAACAAGTAGACAAAAGCAAACATATTCAAATGAATCGAATTCATTAAAATTAAAAATTAGGTGATGCGATTTCTATGACCACGACTGTATTTTTCAAAGGAAAATGGCTTAAAATGATCTATCATACTGCTAATTTTAAAACGCTACATCTCTGCTATTTCTGAACCGATTCCAATGATTCTTTTTCGTTTTCTAGGAAATTTTATTTGTTTATTTTTAACAAATAAATACATCATTAAACAGCGAAGTAGGGTTCGACTTACTATTAATATGTATTTTTAACTATTCTTTTCGTTGTAATGCGAGAAGAAGAAGTCCAGTAATAAAAATTCGAAACTAGTTGTTTAACGGATAATTACAGAAGGAGGAAGAATATACACAAGCTAATCCATGCTTATCCTCCCATTGAACTTTGCAGCTAGCAATCGGAAGGTATACTCCGGCTATTTCCTTCCCAGGCCTTTTACTACCGCTGGCCAACAACACTCAGCCGCGCGAAACTTCTGATGGCATTGGAACAATGTTATCCGTTAAGGAGCAAAGTAACCCACTTAGAGGCTACTCTATTAAAACTTTCCCTTTCAGGAAAGAAAACTATGCCGTCATTTTCAAATTCAATATGATTAAGTTTCGCAGATTAATCGTGTAGTTGTAATTAAATCTGATAATAATTCGAATACCATAGTCATCATTAGAGACCGGATTATCGTGATGTACAAAAAAAGAAGAAAATGGCAGTAAAAGCTTCGAAACATGTAAAATCGTGCAATAAAAGTTTCGAAATGTGCTTAATATTGCAGTAAAACCTCAATATATTAAATTGAGGGCATATATACCTTAAAAAAAACCTGTACCACTACAACCCATGAAGGGTCTTGAGCTCAGCACTGCTATGTTTTTGACCGGCTGCTATTCTAAGGCAGCGGTACCTTCAAAACCGGATTTATTTATTTAATTTATTTATATACGATACGTTTTAGAACAATTGGAATTATTTTCAAATGGTATTTTATTTACCAATACCAGTAGGTGGCATGCAGGTTAATGTTAATTTAGACAAGTTTCAATTAATTACATTATTATTTAAAATAAATCAAACATATACAATTTATTTAAACAATGCCTGAGAATACTGAGGTATATTACAGTTAACCTTGCCATATAATATTACAATAAAGAAATACCTTATAAAAACTTAGCTGGCTGGCGAAGGTGAAAGAAGTCTTAGGCGCCCCTTCTAGACTTCATCCTCCAGCTGATCCCTAACGGATCTCTCTTCTTTTTGTAGATGGAACCCGACTTTCCTCTTCCTGAACTTCATCTCTCGTGGCTGGAATAAGACTGACCTTCTCCGATTTTAAAATCGCACCCTCATGACTTCACTCCTTTTTCTTTTCAAAAATACTCTTATTTGGTAAAAGCCGATCTGATATCAGACAAAGGAAGACGACGGAGCTGATATGGGAAGTGCCCCGGTCTAGAAAGTTTCCCGAGGTATCGCTGGGGCCCCCATGAAGGTAAACGCCTTTTGATGTTTTGCCGACGAAGGTTTATTATTATTATTTACTTATTTAATATTAAAATTATTTGATAATGAACTCCCCTCAGTATCCTCAATACATAACAGTACATATAGACATTCGTACTTTTTCTAGGCCTACGGCAGTCGAATGAGGTGATTAGGCCATAATCACGCCCAGTCGGCAGGTTTTTCCCCATATTTTTTGGATTACCCATATTTATAGAGGCTGGGTCTGCCCTAGGAGGGTCTCTAGGTCTATACCCTAGGGTCGCTCTCTGACTGAATTAACAGAATAAATTATAATCTGTCATAGCCGGGATTCGAACACAGGACCCGGAGAACATTACACTAGTGCCCTATCCACTAGACCACGCCGCTCCCTATATATACCTTAAACGGCCAAAAAAATAAAAATAATTAAATAAAAAAAATAAATAAATAACCTGAATCTATTTGAAAGAAGAACTTAACCTTTAAAAGTTTTATTATTGAGAAATTACTTCCCTATAAGAAAAAAAACTAATCACGTAAATAAAGCTTTTTTTTTTTCTTTTTTTTTTTACAAGACAAAATTATCTAAATCATCGACTAGTTTAATCAGATAATTGATCATCAAACAAATATTTATCTGATTCCTCCCTTCAATAGTTAATAGATCGAATTCACATAACATGTAATAAGTCTATCCAGAAGAACTCACTGAAAACATTTTTAAGAGTTGATGAAAAATGCTTGTAAATAATAAATAGAGGTAGGCCTTGTAGACGAGGGTAATTAATTAAATATGTATAATTTTAATTTCAAATATATTTAATTGTTTTCCTATTCTTTCTGCTTCGTTATATGCTTGTGTCCGGCTGACAAGAAAATAAATATTAATAATGTTTTTAAATTACACTCTAAATTATAACGAGGAAGAATTTTATGTTATTTTTTTACTCCAATTGTCTGAGATTTTCTTTCACACCGCATTGATTTCGATTTATCACAACCAATGTTTTTAATTTTTTGGTTATTTTCCACGAAGACAAGTTATTAAAAACACATTTAAATTTTTAATTAATTGTTTAAATAAAATTGTAAATGGACCTTAGAAGATTAATATACACGACAAATCTTATCTCATTATTCTTATTTGTTAACTAAATTTATGAACTTAGTTTTTTTATTTTAAAATAAGTATTTTAGGTGGGTGTATATTTTATTAAATTATATAAGGCTAATCCACAACAGAATGAATCGCATAGCCCTCGGAATAAAATAAAAGAGAAGCGTCAGTTTTCTGGAGATGGAAATAAAAACATAGGAGCTTAATTAAAAACTATTCATTTTTTATTCTCGCATATGAAAACTTATGGAGTTTCATTATTATTATTCCCTTCTTTGCGAAATAATTCCTGGGAAATAAAACGAATGGCCGTGCGAGGAACAGTAAAATTCTAAATAGACAATTCCGGAAGGTGCAGAGTAACAATTTGAATTTGTGATGCTGCTCAGCTGTAAATGTAAAAGATGAGACGTAGGACTAGGATTTGTGAGTCTGTCGGTGGGACCAACTGTTTCATCTACAGAATTCTAATTCGCCGGTTCCCTGGAGCATTTAGCTGCTGTCCCTGTTCAATCCGATTTACCTAGGGTTAAACGTGCTCCAGATCTTGTTAGGGGGAATTTTAAGTTCAGTTTTGAGTAAAACAGTATAAACCAAATCTACTCGCCCTGTACAAAATAATTATCCAATCAAGATTTTTGAGACACTGCATTTTCACCTGATTGATTTATAGTAATTGAGACGTTGACTTCCAAAAGATACGCTAACCACTATAGGAAACCTTTAAACAAAAATACATCTTCGCTAGAGAAAACAATAGAGAACACCTGAACAAGTGAGACCTTAGAAGAATGATTAATCGTGGCTAAATAGACGGCTTTATGTTTAGTGCGTTTTAAAAAACATGGCTTTATGCAATCATTTTGTAGTAAAATAATTAAATTTTTAAAGTAATTTAATTTTGATTTTTTGTGAGGAATAATTTTGTAGGCTTTTTTCTACAATCAAAGAAATAAAAGTTCGTTTAAGTGTAAGATTTCCGAGGGAAAAAAGCGTTTTCAATTTTTTTCATATTGTTCTACCTCTTCAAAAAACTCGAAATAATTTCTGTGTATAGAGGAGTATAACATTTTTTTTTTTTATAAAATTGGTGATGACACCTTTCAGTAAAATTAAAAAAAAAAATCATAATTTTTCAATATCTTTAACTCAGAAAAAAAATCGACATTATTAAATTTATAATTTTACTATAAAATAATAACATTGGAAAAAGAGATGTTCAAAAATTACCTTTTTATTTAAAAATTTAGGTAAATGCTCTACCCCTTGATAGCAAACGCAAAAAGCTCTCATTTTTCATGAAAATATCAAGCAAATGTGAGTAAAATATTAACAAAGGCATGATAACATGTAGAGAAATTACCCATTGGCAACACCCCAAAGATATTCTAAAATATTAGGTCTCGCAGCCATCTTCATTTTAGGTACCTAAGAAGATTGTCAGGAACTGAAAAGTAAGAGAGGTTCGAAACTAATTACGATTACGACACTCAATAAAAGATAAAAATAAATAACACATTTTATTAAGGATGTCATCGAAGTTTCAGTCCATTAAGTTATCATCGGTATTTCACTTGTATGATTTTAAATAATCTGACTGCGTAACTTTAATAATATCGATTTTATGGACACTATTATTATTTTTTATGATGATCATGCACTGAAATTGGAATTCTCATTTTGATTTTATTCTTTTAAATAGGATTAAGTTACTGGAAAGTAAGATAAAACAGCCGGTTTAAATCGCTTCTTTTAAAAGATTTAGAGTATGACATATAAGATATTTAAGGGTTTTATTTTGAATCCGAAGTTATAAAATTAATTGCCTCTATCCTAGTGGATCTGGTCATGAATTTTTGCAATTTATAAAATCTCTTAAATTCTTACATAGACATGCAAAATCAATTTTACTAATATTTGTAGGATAAATTTATTTGTTGAAGCTAATTATCTCCCCAAAAAGAAAGCAATTAGACGGATTTTATTTTTTTGAAGACAGTTGCTTGCTCTTTTTGGGGGGTCTACAATGAAAGACTTCCTATCCCTTTGCGGATTCCAATCAAAGACATTCCTGGACAGATGGACAAAATGAGTCGGCGGAGACATTTGAGGCATCGAGGAACTCAAAAAAAGGAAAAAGTAGCGTCATATGTCCATTCAGTAGTGGCAAAAAACACATTTAACTCCTGGATTTATCGCCAAAATACTTCTTTACCAGTAACAATAAATAACAAAAAATCTACTAAAATTTTAGTTTCTTTTCTTATATAATTTTTTAGGAAGTTTTACTTAATATTTCACACTCATAAATGCACTCCTTAACTTCCTTTTATTACACATTTATTTTTCTTCACAATTTCTTACATAGTTTTTCTACGTTACGGGGTTATTTCCCCATTATCTAGATTTTTTTTAAAAACACTTTTTAACACACAACACATTATTTTACATTTATAGCTTAAGCCTTCACCCTCGCCTTCACTTCCTCGCTGACTGTGCCAAATGTTTTCAGCATTTGGTCCACGTGCCTTCCAGGTAAGCTCGGTGCCTTCAGGCCTCACCAGGTAAAGAAAGCCATTCTCCAAGCCTTCCTGTAACCACAGCTCGAATCCACTTGGTTCCCTTTCCTGATGGCGACTCCCTGTAGTCCCCAACGTATACTTCTTCTCCTCTCCGGAACTCCATCTTCCTCACTTTCTTTTCTTCAACTCTTGGCGTTCCTTCGTCTATCAGGGCATTTATCCTGCTTCGGATTTCTCTCCCTGACATCCGCTTAGCTGGAGTCTCTGCAGTTGTACCAAGGATAGAAATCCTGTAAGAGAATAGATACCGACTGTTTGCAGTTGCCATGGGAACCCGTTCCTTTTGAGAATCATCCATGGCTTTTAAAAGACCTTTTTTGACGTTTCGGGATTATTTCCCCATTATCTAGACTTTTTAAAAAAAAACTTTTTAACACATTATTTTACATTTATAGCTTATTGCTATAAACGGCTAACAGTTAGCCAATAAACATCTAAGTGGACGAATAGCAATAAGCTAGAAATGTAAAATCATGTGTTTTGTGTTAAAATGTGTTTTTAAAAGAAGTCTTGATAATGGGGAAACAACCCCGAAACGTAGAATAAATGTATAATAAAATGAAGTTAAGGAGTGCATTTTTAAATGTACTAAAATTTTATATTTTTAACACTGGTTGAAATATTTTCTTTGGTATCTTCATCGAAACATTTCTTGATTAGGACGTTTCCATCCCTTGACCCTTTATTAACTTGGATTTTTACTTTCTAACAAATCTTTTCTTTTCATATCTCAACTTCTTAGTGAGATTTATTTTGTTGAATAGTTGTTTTTAATTTTTTTTTTTTTATTGATTCCTGCTCCGTCTTTTTTTTTCTACGCCCTTTTCTCGATATTTTCTAGGTCGTGATTTATATCAGGGTGATGAAACTCCTTCCTAACTCTTTGTGATTGGATATGTTGTTGTTTATTTATTTAACGTCCCTTTATGCTGATGTGGCTAATCGGATGATGCTACAGTGGGAATCCTAATTTTTTACTATCCAGATTTATTAGGATTGGGATCTTTAACGAGTACCTGACATCGCACAGGCTTGGGACCACCTTTTAACGTCCCCTCCGAAGGACGGCATAACTAAGGATTTTTTACTCCCATTAAAAAATCCTAGGGCTACCTGCGGGTTTGAACCCGGGAAATTGGATATAATTTAATGATTTGAATTCTGAAAATCATGCAATCCAGTAATCCTGCCAGTTCTTGCCTTGCATAATTTTCCTCTCCGAAATTCAGTAAATTCTACTCTTAAAAAAAAATCCTATTTCTCACAAAACCTCTTTCTGCCCTTTACACAATCTCGGTACTGTCGATCTCCTTATATGACATCTCTAGATCTCTTATATACAAATATTTTATTTCTTTTAAGATTTCAATATTTCTCTCACAATATGTTCGTATCGAAATCATTAACGTCATACTTGTCGAATTAATTATTATTCTTATCTAGGAACTATATTGCGGATGTATAGTCGACTGTAAAAACTATTATAGGTGGAATAATCTGGAATCAGTCATTTTTTGAAAATTTTTAATTTTTCTAGTTTCTGCTCAAGCTTGTGAGCCATCATCAGGGCATTACTGAGCCATGTCCAAGCATGAACTCAGATCATGATAACGGTTTTGTTTCCTTTATCTGCACGGGTGACTATTATTATATGGTTATTGGTCTTGAGAAAAGAGAATGGGTCCTTAGTAAATTGAGGTGAAAATGGAGAAGGGTTGGACGGAGAGTTTTGTAGGTAATTGGTAATAATATTAGAGGTCCGGGTACGGGAAATAATTCGTTTTTCTTCGTCAGGAATCAAAAGAGTGTCCTGATGGATGAATTCAAGGTAGGTTATAAGATATGGTATTAGTTTTTTTGAATTGGTAAATGGGATATTGAAATTCAGAACTAAACTGAGAATATTGTTGACATGTTGTGGGAGTTTAACGGAGGAGATATTATGAACCCAATCAGGATCCCCGGAAGGATATATCTTATTCGCGTGAGTTTATGCTTGGACATGACTCAGTAATGCCCTGATGATGGCTCACAAGCTTGAGCCGAAACGTTGGCAAAATTAAAATTTTTCAAAAAATCTTATCTAGGAACCTTATTTGCTTATTCAAATACTTCCTATTGCCCAACACTGAGTCATTTTTCATTTCTCCAGGTACAGCATTTTTCCTTATTTTTTTCATTTCTAATTTACTGATCTTCTGAATTGGATCTTCTCCTCTTATGCCCCCTTCTTCTTAGCCTATTTCTTCCTCCCTCGCTCTGAGTTATTATTAGTGTTCGCCAATATTGAGGAAGGCCTAAGATAGGGTGAGTCCTGAGCAAATGTGAATAAATTAAGGGTAAACGCTATAAAAACTGGGTCCATTGTTATCGCTCCCAATACCCTCCTCAGATCTATCGCTACCCTTCCTACTTTATTCCTTAACGATCACCCCATCACTTTCAGCACCACTGTAAAAAACTTAGGATTTATTATGGACTAAACTCTTTTCTGGATACCCCATATCGTCCAAATTATACGGCGGTCAATAAGTCCCCTTAAGCTCCCGCCAACTTTCTTACTACTGTTCTGTACCATGCAAGTATGCTTTCAGATATGACTTCAAAACCGTTTGAAGCGTTCTGGTGATCTCTACACGGGTGAAATAACAGATTAAAATGCTCCTTTCTTGTCCTTTTTGCTTTGCTGAAGAATTACTTCCCGTCAAATATTCGCCCTTTTTTACTTTCACTTACTATCTATAGTAAGGGAAAGTATTGCGATCGTGAAAATTTTCGGATTCCAGTTTTCAACGGAAATACACATTTTAGGGTCCCCTGAGTCCAAATAACCAAGTCCCGCAAAAAGGTCTGTGTGTGTGTGTGAGTGGTAACTCCCGGGCGGAAACGGTAAGTCCTATGAAACTGAAATTTCATATTTAAGACAAATATACGCCGAGACGTGACAAAATATTTTTCATCAAAATGAGCTTACAAGAAGATCCACTTTATACCATGCATTTTGCACCTTTTTTCGATTTTCCCGAAAACGGTTCCAACGATTTTGATTAAACTCGCTATATCGATGTAAAATTTAATGGGCTTTAATATCATGTAGTTGTCATTCTTTTTAAGATGGTCTGACAGGGCTTAAGTGCCGATATTTTAAATTTTCCTCTAAAGTACCTTTAATTTTGTTGATTCTATAAAAATAACTATATTATCTTGTTACCACTGGTGAAATATAGGTAAATATATAAATTGAATGAATTCGATACTCAACTAAAAGAGAAAACAGATAAAATATTTTTTTAATGCAATTTTTTGTTTTTGAACATAAGAGCAGTAATATACATGTATGATATACCGTTGGAAAGCAGAAGATTTTAGAAAAAGTATTATCTTATACTCAGGCGTTTAAAAGTTTATAGAGAGTGATGAAAAGAAGATAAAACTAACTGATTATTTTAGATAATAATATAATAGATTTTTTAATAAAACACTTTTCTATATAAATTCAATTTAATTAATTCTTTAATAGTCTCACGTATTTCTATCTCTAACTGTATTTAAAAATTCTTTCATTGATTTTAAAAATGGAGGTAACTGAAAGTCGTTTGTTGCCCGCACCAGATTTTTATTTCTATCATAATTCAATGCCAAATCTTCCCTACCCAAACAGACGTCAGTTAATATAAGCACTTCATCTATCAATATTCTTCTTCTGGCACAACAGACCGAAATGATCTTTAGCGTCTTGATCCACTCCGTCCTTTAATTGGTCTGCCTCATCTTCTTGTACCATGCACTCCTTCCTCTATGGTCTTCCTCGGTATTTTTAGACAGCTCATGCGAGCTATATGATCTAAGCCTTCCAATACGGATGAAATGAGCAGCATTGAGTCCTTTGAACCCCTCATACAGATCTAGGTGAATTCCCATAAATTAAGAAAGCGTACTTATCCCATTTGGAGATAGTCCAAGCCTTCGTACGCTTTGAATGACATTTCAGCTAAAAATAAAAAAGAGAATATAGAGATCTAAGCTCGGGTTGATTAGATATCCTGTTTTTAATTTTTGACAAGGCGCTTGTTATCCTTTCGGCTTTATTTAACTTTGATTTTACATTTTTTAATCGCTACAAATTCTGAAGTAAATTTAAGATTTGAAATCGCACTTAAAAATATATACTCAGAGAGATTTCTGAAGGGTTGTAAACAGAGGGTTCAGTATAGCAACAATAAGATTAGATAAGCCTTTATTTACACATATTTACAATTTTTGTTGATACATAAAGTTTATATATATATATATATATTATATATATATATATATATATATTTTTAAAAATTTATTTTAAGACTCTTTTAATAACTGATATAAGTAAAAAGAAACAATGTGACCAAATATTGTATACAACTTTTTAAATAAAATTTATTAACATCTTTTTTAATAAGATTGCGAAAAAAAAACTCGATTAAATAAAAAAATGTATGCTTAGATCAATAAAAATAGCAACAATAAGAATGAACGGTATTGGCTGATTCGTAAGTGAATAAAAAAAAAAATCTGGTGCGCGCAACACACTACTTTCACTTACCTACGTTGTTAAAATCCATTTAAGATTTTTTAAATATATCTAGAGATAAAAATAAATTGTTAAATAATTTATTAAATTCAATTTTAATAGAAACATGTGTTTTGTTAAACAATCTATTATATTTTTATCTACAACTATCAATTTAGTTTCATCACTCTCCATTAACTTTTACAATTCTGGGTATGAGATAATATATTTTTTTCTGAAATCTTTAATTATCCAACATTATATTATATATCTATATTAATATTTTTATGTTTAAAAATAAAAAAATTCCATTAAAAAATTATGTTTGCACTTTTCTCCGTTATCTTGGTATCAAATTCACTCAATTTGCATATTTATCAGTGCTAACAAGATGATGTGCCTATTTTTTTTAAACCTACCAAATTAAAGGTACTTTAGAAAAAGTAAATTTAAAATATCGGGATCGTCAGATTGTTTCAATCCGAATGAAACCTATACATCATATTAAAGAACATTATTTTTTACATCCATATAGCGAGTTTAATAAAAATCGTTTTAAAAAAAAAAAGAAGTCTAAAATGGATGGTATAAAGTGGTTCTTTGTGGTAAGCTGATTTTTGATGTCGCTGTAGGCGTTTAATTGTCTTAAATATGAAATTTCTGTTTCGTACGACTTTTAGTTTTTGCGCTAAACTTACCACATACAGACACACACAGAACTTTTTGCGGGACTTGGTCGTTTGGATTCAGGGACCCTAAAACGTGTATTTCTGGTAAAAACTCGATTTCGAAAATGTTCACGATCGGAATACTTTCCCTTCCTATATTTCATAAATAGGTAAGTTAAAGCAAAAAGCATTATATTAGAGGAATGGGTTTGTTTACTTACTGAAGTCAGTAGTCCTACTATTTCCATTCATTTGTTCTCTTCTTAATTAATAATTTAATTATAGAGTTAGTTAGAGAAAGGAGATAAAATAAAATTTAAAATATTCATTAGTATATCTATAATTTTATTACCGAAAATTTGGTTGGATCAAATGTGATATTAATATTTAATAATCTAATTTTATTTGGTTAGCTTGAGCAGATGATCATGCCCTGCTAGCGGGAACAGAGGAGGAAGCTATAAAACAGATAAACACCCTAAAAGAAATAGCTGAGAAAACAGGTCTCCAAATTTCCTACGAAAATACGGAGATGATCACAACAAATGCAAGTTATAACAAGAAAATTTTGGCCAAAAAATATGGACAAATAAAAGTGACAAAAAAGTTCAAATACCTAAGAGAGATAATATGCAACAACGGGATAGATAAAGCAGGCCTAGATGGAAGATTAGCCAAACTAGAAAGACTGTACTTTGCAACTAGAAGCATGTACAGTAAGAAAAGTTTATCCTCCAATGCAAAAATAAGGCACTACTGTACAGTAGTAAGACCAACAATATTGCATGGTATGGAAACACTTTGCCTTCCTAGTCCAGAGAAATTTTCTAAGATTGAGAGAAAAACTCTTAGGAGGCTTCATGGACCCAAAATAACACAAGAGGGCTACAGGCTAAAATCCAATGAAGAAATTTGGAAAACTTTGAAGTAGTCATCAGAACTGGGAGACTGAGGTTTTATGGCCATATGGTAAGAACGAACAATCAGAGGCTGAACAAACAGATTTTTGACAAAGTTCTAGGCTATAAGGATATGGGTGGTTATGCAAAGCAAATAAAAGAGGAGCTCGATAGGTTAAAAATCAAGAAAATATACTGCTTAGATAAAGAGCTTTTCGGGAAGAAAATAAAAGAAGTTGGGGTTCTTACAGGAAAAACAAAGAAACAGGGGAGAAAATGTACTAAGGGAGAGCGGGTATAACAGTCCAGGAAGATGAAAGAATATTGGAGAAAAAGGAAGATGAAAGATGTGAAGAAAACAAAATGATATTCACATAGTCCTGGATGGCCAATTCGTGCAAAAAAAAAAAAAAAAAAAAAAAAAAAAAAAAGAAATTAATTTTACTCAAAAGAGCTAAAAATGCAATTTAATCTAACAAAAATAAAAAACGCGCAATTTAGAGCAGAAAGAGAAAAAAGGGCATTTCCGTGCAAAATATAATTGTAATATATTATCCCATAATACATAAACAGGATAGCTGTCCGGGTTTGAATCTGATACACGCAAGCAAATAAAACGTGCAAAATCATGGAAATCCAGTCTATAGTTATTACTAAGGGACCTAGGCCATGAATAAACTTTTTGTTTTACCTATATACTGTGTTTCTACTATTATTCCCTTGAATAAACTATTTGAATAATAAAGTAGGAGAGGCTTACTCAAGCTAACCATAGTGATTACAGTGGAGGACGGGGGTTCAGGTCTCCGTTTGGACTATTAACTCAATTAGTAACTTGGTGGAATATCATTTATAATTATGTAAGTTAGGCCTCTAACAGCTGCTACCCTGAGCCCAACAAAATTTCGATTACGGTGCGGTTTCAATCCCTTTTGACTAGAGCTCAATAGTCAGTTACATCAAGCTCCATAGGCAATTCAAATTGAATTCCAGAATTGTCAGGTTGTTGATGTAATAACGGAAAACTTACTGGCAAATGATTGCTAGAGTTACGTTATAAGGTTGCTACTTTAACATTATAGTGTATATTGCTATTGTCTATTATGTATTATATAGTGGTATGCTATTTATCCTGTATGGTGTCAGACTAAATTCTTTTTTTTTAAACATAATTTATTGAAATTTACAACTGTACTAAAAAAATACAACAAGTAAATATGATATAAGAAAAATGACATGAAAAAGACTTGTAGAAGAACTACCCAATGATAGCACTTCTGTAAATATTCTAAACTTGAAGGTCTCGGGGCCATCTCCTTTTCAGACGGACTCGGAGATTGTCGGATTGAGAGAAGAAAGGATTGAAACTGGAGGATTAGATCTTTAATTTTATATTAGATTTTTCATTAAAATTTAATCATTATAATAACTTTTTTATTTTTATTTTTTTGTAAATTTTATATATATGTATATATTTTTTTCTTTTTTGGGTCCAAAATTAGTTTTTTTTTTTTTTTACTTTTCATTTACTGCATTTATTTATTTTCTTTAGTTTATGCTTTTTCTTCTCCTTTGTTTTTTGATGAGTTTATGTACATACATTTATATAAATTTTCTTATCTACCTCTTTTACCTATGTAAATAATTTAATCTAGCTAATGTTTTTTGGCTAGATGTGCTTTTTTTTATTTGTGAATGTTATGTCATTCTTAAGGGACTAAGTCCCAGAATAAAAGTTTTTTTTCTATTCTATTAAATCAAATTGATTGGATATAAATGATAAGCAACTGTTTATTTCTAACACTCCAAAATTATTATTAAAAAAATGTAGATCGCTTATCACACCACTGTCATATACCTCCTTTATTAATTTAAAGAAAAAATCTGGGCTCACAACACACGACTTTCACTTACCTGCGTTGCTAAAATCAATTTAAAATTTTTTATATATGTTTACAGATGAAAATAAATAGTTAAAGAATTAATTACACTGAGTTCCATCCAACACGTGTTTAATTAAATAATCTATTATATTATCTACGCAATCTGTTATTTTTATCGGCATTTTATCGCTCTCCATTAAGCTTTACAATTTTTCGTATTAAATAATATTTTTTCCTAAAATCTATAGCTTTCCAACGGTATATTATACGTCTATCTTACTGTTTTTATGCTTTAAAAAAAATTATTTTTGCTCTTTTTTCCTTACTTGTTTATCGAATTCCGTTCAACTTATATATTTATTTGTTTTTTATCAATCCTAATAAGATGATATGGTTGTTTTTATGAAATCTACAAAGTAAAAATATTGGCTTTTTTAAAATTTTTTATAGCTAGTATAAAACTTAAATTTTAAATCGGCCAAGCAGAACAGCCACTTTATACCATGTATTTTTTAATACGATTTTCTCAAAAACTGTCTAAAAGATTTTATTAAATTCGCAATATCGATGTAAAATTTAATCGGCTTCAATATGATGTGGGTTTTATCCTGATTAAAATAGTCTGACAGGGCTTCAATGCCGATAGTTTAATTTTTTTTCCTCTTAAGTACCTTTAATTTTGTAAACTCATAAAAAATTAACCATGGTTTGTTGTTAGCATTGACAATAAACGCCTAAATGTGTAATTTGAACGAATTCGTTTTACAACTGAAAGAGATAAGAGCAAAAAAAAAGATGGATGCACATATAATAATATACCGTTAGAAAGCTAAAGATTTTTTAAAACAATTATCTTATGCAGCAAATTGTAAAAGTTATTGGAAAGTGATGAAATATCGATAAAACTAATCGATAATGATTGTTTCCGATAATAATATAATATATTATTTAATCTAATTAATTTAAACACATGTTTCTATGGAAAAGTAATTTAATTAATTATTTAAAATTTATATTCATCTTTAAATGAATAAAAAAAATTCTTAAATTGATTTTACTGACGAAGTTAAGTTGAATTCTTGTGTTGCACGCAGAATTTTGTGTAATATAACAAATGTGATATAAATTTGTTTACATGATTAAATAGTTAATGTTAGATTACTAATTTATAAATGTATTATTAAGAGTATTTTTAAAAATAATCATTATATTGTAACTCTATGATATTATTTGGAGTCTACATTTATTCATATTTTTAATTGTAAATTTAGTACGCCGTGTTTAGTATACTGTACCATAATTTTGTATATTTTGGTTTTGTATTCTAAATTCTGTAAATAATGTATTACTATATTTTTGTATATATATATATATACATATATATATATATATATATATATATATATATATATATATATATATATATATATATATATATATATATATATATATATATAAATATAATATATATATATATATATATATATATATATATATATATATATATATATAAATATATGTACATATTATTGTAAATTGGTAATTGTCCGTATAAATAAATAAACTATGGATTCCATTTAAAACCGAAAGTATGAAACATTAATTTTATAAAAAATGATTAAAACTTCTTTGTGGAATTGAAAAGTAATTTTAAAAAAAGAGTAGGATGAAAAGAAGTTATTAATAAATTAATAAATAAATAAATGAGTTCTAATTGGAGTTATGATGTAGTTTAGAAAGGAGGTACCTAACGCGGACCAATCTTTTTCTTCCCTTTTTTCCGGAGAACTCTAATGGGACCGGGCATTAGCAAAAAGTACCACAGAATCTTCTTTAAGTTGTTTCTTTCGTTCTAACATTTCTGTACCCGTTCCCTCAGGCTTTCAATGTTCAAGACTACCATACTCAACTCTGGTTAAAACTTTTTTTGTTATATACCATCACTAAATTGGATACAAATTTAATTTATCGGGTTGGAAAATAAGTTCCGTTTATCGTTCTTTTTTATTTATTATAGTGTCTCTATGATACACTTCTTATCTGATGAATTAATTCCTATATTGGATTGTTTAACCTGTTAGTAATATGTCAACAACTATATCTGTAAACTGTATTTGAAACTAGCTTAGTATTCTGTTTGCTATTGGAAGAAATATAATTAATTATCGGCATATTTAATAAAGGAAAACGTTCTGCAGTATCTCATAGAGAGTACATTAACCGAACGCACCACTCAAAATTTATTTGCTAAATTTCATTCAGTTAATTTTAACGTCAAACGCTTAACGGTCTCGTCGCCTACTTAAAATTGAAGCGAGCCATGTTAATGCCGTTGTTGATCAAAATCCCACCCAATCAGTGCGTGAGATAGGGAGAGAGACAGCTTAGCAAGTGTAAAAAACCATTTGCACAAGCCTCGGCTATGTTTCCGAATTCAACTTGGCAACACGCATTTCTGTTTGAGATTCACTACAAAAACGGCAACGAAAAGACCTATTTTTGACCTAGACCGTAGAAAATGATTGGAAACCTAGTTGTGAGGCTCCTTGAAAATGTAAAAACTGGATTGCATCTGAAGAAGACAATGCTTTCCATATGGTGGGACTTTAAGGGTGTTATTTTCTATCTATTACTATTAAGACATACATTTGATTCAACTCTATACTGCACAAAAAAAAAAAAAAAAAAATATATATTATATATATAAAGTAAATAATATTATGTATTATATAGCATTATTATGGATCGGATTAGTAGGATAAATGAGAAACAAATCAGAAATTAATGTTATAATTTTTGTTTTTTGTTTGTTATTCTATGCAAATTTAATTATTTATTTTCGTTTTCCTATTCTACTAAGGATAAAATGGGTTTGTGGTAACTACAATAAAATAAATACTGATTGAATTTTACTTATATATCTGTAAAAAACGACATCAATTGTAGTTCTGTATTTTGTTGTACTTTCATTTCTATTATTTTACATATTTAAATCAAATGTGGTCTTTGAAAAGTCGATATTGAAATTTCTACTCAAGATCATATGTAGTTTACCCAAGTTCCGATTAAGCTAAGCAGACCCTTATGCTGTATATATATAAGTTAATTTTCGTGGATGAATTAAATAATTTTCTTAATAGTTTGATTGGGTGGGATGTAAATAACTATTAACTATTAACTTGTGATGGCCTGATGTGTGTGAGGGAGTGAGGTTATAACACACAGCTGGTGGGAGCAAAGAGGTTATGTGAAATGGATTTGTCACTGCCTCAAACATGTTTATATTTTAGTTTTCTTTATATTTAATTGAAGGTCATTTTTATTTATTATTTTATTTTCTGTGTTTTATGATAGTAGAAAGATTATTTTATTTTACAGTGGCAAATCCATTGCAACCTCTCACCAGCTGTGGGTTGGCGCTATCTCGATTTGTGTGTGCTCCTCATATTGTGTTCTCCTTTTGTATTATAGTATTCTATGCTTTATTTAACTGTTTTTGTCATTACGAACAATAAAAGAACCATCCGTACTAATAGTGCCAGGCTGTAGTTATTTCGCCCTCACCTCCTCTAAAAACTAAATAACTATTATGCTGGTTAGTCCATTTTCTGCTTTAAATTTTGCAACACAGATTTCTCCAATAGAAGATTCATTAAAACTGTATGATTGAGAATTCCTAAATAATACATCCATCTGCAAAGCTATGATGTTCGTCTGCATTACTTTTATATACGGTTACTCGTTTAGGTCGGCACTGATGTCGCCCAAATTTAGCTTTACAATGGAAATTTGGGATTTAGATGTTATATTCGTTGTTCAACCATGTTTTAGATAAAAGCAATATCATTAAATTTTGAAAAATATCGTCGTCCAGATCCAGGACATGTGCCCGAAGACTTTGACAATTTAATGAATATATTTATAATTCATTTCTGTCGGAAATAAAGTATTAACAAAAAATGATAGATAAGTATAAAAAATGACTTATCTATACGACCAAATCATTCTATATAGTAACAAAAACAATAGTTATTTTATTTATAATTTTTAATGTTTTTCCATTATTTAATACATCACTAACTACATACTAACCTCAGAATATATACCAAAAAAGTAAAATAAATTATTGTTAAAATAATAATTATTATGACGTATTAATAATAACTATTAAAAACTACTGATAATAATTCTCACATAAACACACTCACAACACATAAACATAATGGGTAACACAGCGATACAATGCAGATGATTGATATCTTTCTCGCTTGGTTAAACTCGGTGGTCCGAGCCGCTCACTTCAGAGCGTGACGATCAGCCTCACACGCATCTTAATAAAATCTGCAAAAGAAGTTTACGCTTAAAAAAATGGATCAATCAATTAATAATAAACTCGTCACTCGCAATAAATGATTGAGCCTTGGATAGTTCCTTATGCCACACCCTCCCTATTCACCAGAACTATGTCCAGATGACTACCTCTTATTCCGGTGTCTGCAAAGCTCCTTGGATGAAAAGAAACTCCAAAAGAAAGAGGACATCAAATATCACTTGGATCGTTTTTTTAATAATAAATTCCAGACCTTCTGTGAACATAGTATTATGCAGTAAGTGCAAAGATGATAAAAAGTCATGTTAATTAATAATAATAATAATAATAATTGGCTTAGCGAACCCGAAGGTTCGATGCCGATACCACCAAATGCTGCCTATACAGCCTCGTCCAATGATTACTGTTCAAGCAAAAGCCCCCGAGATCAGCCTTAACGCAATCCTCCCATCGACGCTTCGGCCTACCTTTCGGAAGCCTACCAGTCGGATCAGCGAATACCAACTTTCCCGGAAACCGCTCCTCATCGAGCCTAACAACTTTACTCGCCCATTTGAGTCTCTGCGATGCTATCAACTCAATTATATTCACAGGATACAAGTTCCGCAATTCCGCGTTGTGCAACCTTCTAAACTCCCCAGTGGCCTCATCTCTCTTCGGACTAAATATTTTACGCAGTACCTTATTTTCGAGAACCTTAAGCCGTTGTTCATCCTTCAAAGTAAGCGGCCACGTTTCACATCCGTAAAGAACCACCGGAAGAATAATATTGGGTTGATGCAAAATTAATGCAGGTTTTTAGTAGGTATTGTAAATACGCCATATCTTTACTTTAACCATATATATTTAATCAAAATAATATCCATCTGAATCAATGCACTTTTGCCAACGTTCAACAAGCTTTCTTATTCCACCAGAAAAAAAAATCCGAATCCCTGGACTCAATGAAATCACGAAAAGAATTTTTAATGTCGTCCTGGTTTTGAAAATTTTTCTCCCTCAAAAAGTTGTCCAGATGCCTGAAAAAGTGGAAGTCTGTAGGAGAGAGGTCAGGTGACTAAGGCGGATGTTGGAGAACTTCGTAGCCCAACTCATGCAGTCGTCGAAGCGTTGGTTGTGCAACGTGTGGTCTGGCGTTATCGTGGAGCAGGATCGGTCCCTTCCGATTCATCAATGCTGGGCAAAGACGTTGCAATTTTTGATTCATGCTGTCAATTTCTTGACAGTACTTGTCAGCAGTTATAGTCTCACCTCGATTGAGAAAGCTGTAGTGAATAACACCAGCATTATACCACCAAACTGTGACCATAACCTTTTTTGGGTGCAGGTTGGGCTTCGGGAAAGGTTTTGGTTGTTCATCTTTGCCCAGCCATTGGCTAGAACGCCTTCTGTTGTCGTATAAGATCCATTTTTCATCGCACGTCACAATGCGATCGAGAAATGGATCATTTTTATTGCGTGTCAAAAGCATGGAGCAGATTTCAAAGCGGCGATTTTTTTGGTGGACGTTTAATTGGTGTGGCACCCACTTGGCCAACTTTTTTACCTTACCAATTGCTTCCAAGTGGCGTACAACTGTGGATTGGTTCACACCGAGTTCCGCCGCCATTTCTCGTGTGGTTTTGGTTGGGTCTTCTTCCACTTTTGACCTCAGCTGGTCGTTGTCCAGAGCAAGATGACGGCCCCGACCTTCCTTGTCTTCGAGGTCGAAATCTCCTCTGCGAAACTTCTGGAACCAACGCTGCACCGTGCACTCATTAATAGCCCCCTGACCCCACACTTCATTAATATTACGAGCCGTTTGCGCAGCGCTGCGCCCTAATTTAAATTCGTAAAAATAAATTTGACGAAAATCGTACTTTGACATTTTCGATTCAAGACCTTTGAACACACTGAACAAAACGATTTTACTAAACAAATTCATGGTGAAAGAGAGGGTATTAGATAAGGTTTGTTTTGGTATAATAATGATCAATGTTAGGATTAGCTTTGTTTACACAATTGGAATTAAGATATTGCAATAGAGGAAACCTGCATTAATTTCGCATCAGCCCGATAGTTTTATAAATTCTAACCTTTACGTTTTTAGATAGAAGCCGCGAACTAAGTACCTTAGCAACTGAATAGTAACACGCATTTTCCACCTTTAATCGGTACTTTATTTCTTCCTGGATTTCATTTTTTCTTGTTATTATTGAACGTAAATACTTGAATTTCTCTACGTGTTCAAAAGTATGCCCTGATATATCATTTATCATGTTATTTAAAGGTCGATATATTGTAAATTTAAGTATATTTTATTTATTTAATGCATTAAGTTTTATGTAAATCTGAAAAACCGAAAGGACATATTTGCCAACCCAAAATTAAGTAATTGTTTCAATTTATTTATCAGTATGCTACGAGAATGTTTTTAAGTGCAACACCAAAACTTGTTCTGTACCCTTAATTTATATTACGTGTAAATATTTTCATCTTGTTTTGGGAGGAACTTCGAGGACGGAGTGTTTGTCTGGAAAGTGTTCAAGTTGACAGAAACTCTACTCTTCCCCAACCCCATCGCCCTTTCCAAAACAGAGTGCACGTATACCAAAAATATCTTTACGAAGTTCATAATATTTTAAAAAAATACTTTTTCCAAGTCTGCCGAATATTAATGAGTAATATCTTAGCTAACATAGGTTGTGTGTTCTTCCTTATTAATTAATGATGTTATCTAAAATTACCTTGGAAAAACTCGAACAGGCACTAGAGAACAAATTTTATAATTTTTGTTTTTGTTTATGCTTAATGGAATAAAACCATGAAGTCAGCAACGTTTATATTTAGGGGAGACGTGTTCATATTAATATAAATTTTTAAACATTTAATTATCTCTTGATTTACATCAATATAGGGAGTGTAATCAAAATCGTTGAAGCCGTTTTTGAGAAAATTGCAAAAAAGGTGCAAAATGCATGGTATAAAGTGGCTCTTCTGGTTAGCCGATTTTGATGAAAAAGTTGCTGTAACATCTCAGGCGTATAGTGGTCTTAAATATGAAATTTCATTTTTGTACTACTTTTCGTTATTGTGCTAGACTTAGCATACTCACAGGCTTTTCTTCTGGACTTGGTTATTTGGACTCAGGGGACCCTACAACGTGTATTTCCGTCTAAAATTTTCTCGATTGCAATTCTTTCCCTTACTATACATTTCATATATTTGTAAATGAAAGTAAAAAAGTATGATAACATAATATATTTTTACTTATTTAAATTATAAAAATTATTTTTAGTCTTGAAAATGGGGACTATGTACCGAAACGTTAAAAAAAATGTAATATTTTTTCTTTCATGTATTGAGATTTACAACTGTATCAGATAATACATCAAGTAAATTAACTCTCAGATGATATACATGAAGATAAAATGCCCATTGGCATCACTCCACTAGGTAATCTAAACTAGAAGGTCTCGTGGCCATCTTTTCAGGCATCTCGGAGGATTGTCAGGAATAACAGAGGGTGCAAAGATTTAAACTAGTGGGTTAGAGAGGGAGTGGAGTTTGTCATAAAAGGATTGATACCTGGTTAGGGCCCAATTAGCAATATATGGGATGTTAAGGTTTTTTTGGATTAGTTTATTCGTGACAAAGTAAGGAGCATTGAGGAATTTTCGAAGGATTCTGGATTGTAAGGATAGAATACGGGAAGAATTTGATGGTTGAATCCCCAAAGCCCACTTCCGTAAGTCCCGATAGGCCTTATGATGGTGATATAGATGAGCCTTTTGTTGGGTTCGACCATCTGTCGAAAATACAAAAAAGAAAAACTTTAATTGAATTAAGAAAAGAATTTATTATATTATGAAAGTTAGTGAATGCTTATGTGAATATTAATAAATAAAATGAAACTTCCTGAAATTGTATAAATGAAAAGAAACATAAATTTATAGTTAATTTCTGGATTTATGAGGATGATCATTTTTTCAAAACAGTATTTTTATAAGAATAGATGGCTTTTCTTCGTGGTAAAGAATGACTTGGAAGTGCGCTTTAAGAGTAAGCTGAGTGGAAGGACGTGAGAGCTCCGAGTCACGTCTTGCTAACACTAAAATTCATTCAGGAAGACGGATTTGACGTGACTGGACGGGCAGGCGTCCTCTCCACCAGCCTACCTTAAGGGAAATATTCACACTAGCGAAGAGCCTTTGAGCTAACCTTTAACACTCTAACCCTGTCCTATTTACTTTCACTTACATTTACATTTAATATTTAGTAAGGGAAAGTATTGCGATGGTGAAGATTTTCGAGTTTGGGTTTTCACCAGTTAATGAATTACACAGAGTGAAAATATTTAGACCTCACTTTATTTGTATCAAATTCATCTTCATAATATATACTGTGCTAAGGAGTTTTGGGGGACTATATGCGTACATTACCTGGTCCCTCCTATGGGTTTGACACAAGCAATGTAACGATAAGATTGATTAGTTCTGATGATCCGGGGGGTAGGTGTAACAAGGGGTTGTAGGGGGGCGGCTGAGGGCGGTCAAAGGAAGTGTTATGGTTGCGATATTAGTAGTATTATTATAATTAAATGTTAGTATTAAGGTATTCTAGCCGTACCTAATATACCTAGATAATTAGTGGTAGGTAGGCGCAGAAGTTGCATGCGCATCTCACATGCGATAAGACAGAGAGGCGCATGGAGTGGGAGTAGCGAAACACCCGAGTGACAGGCAGCCACGAAGCAAGAATTCGTTCTCCTCAACTATTCGTCCCGAGGACTTCCAGAGGAAGCCGGGAGAATTTTCTGAAAGCAGATTGTCTGAAGGAGAATAGTAACACGACGACTGAGGGTAATTAGGAGAGCGCAACTAACCCGCCTCCCTGCTTTGTTTTGTGAATAATCCTACTGGCAAGGGAAATAAGGACTAAACATTGTATATAGATTTAATAGAGGGTAGAATATGAATTTTTTATTTGTTTATGTAAATATATTTTGTATGTGTAAATATGAATTTGTTTTACTTGTTTTTTCTTATATTAAATATAAATAGTTTTATATCTTTATTATACTTGACTAGGGTTGTTTTATATTTTTAATTTGTTGGTGTAAATATATTCATTAGGTATAAATTTGTTTTAATGCCACCCATTCATGGGAAAAAAAAAAAAAAAAAAAAAAAAAAAATTTGTTTTCTCCTTAAATTAAATATACAAGGTTTTATTTCTTTAATATACGGGTAATTTTATGTTTGTTTGTATATGGTGTATGTGTAAAGGTAAAGCCAGGATTTAATTTTTTTTTAAGTCAAAAAAAGGGCTAACATTTTAAATAAACATTTTAGATGTAAACTTAACATCTCTCTCTCTCTCTCTCTCTCTCTCTCTCTCTCTCTCTCTCTCTCTCTCTCTCCTCTCTCTCTCTCTCTCTCTCCTCTCTCTATCTCTCTCTCTCTATCTCTCCTCTCTCTCTCTCTCTCTCTCTCTCCTCTCTCTCTCTCTCTCTCTCTCTCTCTCTCTCTCTCTCTCTCTCTCTCTCTCTCTCTCCTCTCTCTCTCTTCTCTATTTATATATATATATATATATATATATATATATATATATAACACACGACTTTCACATTAAAGAATTTTCATATACAGTTAGAGATAAAAATGGTTGAAACCATTTAAGGATTAATTATGTTGAATTAATATAGAAACGTGTGTTTTATTAAAAACTCTATTATATTATTATCTAAAATAATCAGTTAGTTTTATCTTCATCCGCACCAAACGCCGATCCAGATCCTTATGGCAACGCACCCGTCACCCCACAGATCGCCGCGCCTATAACTTTTATTGTAGACAATTAAAGAGGGAGTTGGCGACCTTCCGTTCCCAATCCTTTAGTTCCTTCCTTTCTTCTCTTTCAGCTTGTGACAATTCTCTGTGGAATGTCACCAAGAAAATTCTAAAATCCCACCATATTTCCCATCCACTAAACAGTTCTTTAAAATACCTCAATACGTAACATACCGTACGGACCACCCAGACGGAAAAGCCCATGCCGGTACTGCTGTCATTGTGCACCAGTCCCTCTCCCACCACATACTCCCAGTCCCCTCCTATGATTTCCTACAATGCACCGCCATAGTAATCAAGACTTTTTCTTTTCCGATCACCCTCGCATCAGCGTACTGCCCTCCTAAACATTCCATTTCCAACATTCTATTCGAATCCTTCCTCAATTCCTTAGGAAACCACTTCATTCTGGGTGCAGACATGAATGCTAAGAACCAACAATGGGGTTCCAGGTCCACGAATTGTCGTGGGCGGAATTTACAGTCTGCACTCAACTCTAGACGTTTCAACCTCCTGCCTCCTGATTCCCCTACCTACTGGCCAACTGATCCTAACCGTAATCCTGACATCCTTGACTTCTTCATCCACAGCGGGTTAGGCTCCCTAAACATGTCGGTGACTCGTCTTGATGAACTGTCCTCTGACCATAGTCCATTGCTCCTTAAAGTATCCCTAATTCCTATTCCTAAACCCACCCCACCGTCATTTATCAGAGGACCAGTAAACTGGGACCTTTTTCGCCAAATCCTGACCAGTGATATTGACCTCGGAGTGAAACTCAAAACTCCAGATGACCTTGACGATGCCGTAAACTCCTTCACCATCGCTATTCAACAAGCTGTTTGGACTGCCTCCTCTCCCAAGCACTCCCAGATAAGTCATAACCAAAATCATTTACCACAACACCTCATAGACCTCATCCGCACCAAACGACGATCCAGATCCTTATGGCAACGCACCCGTCACCCCACAGATCGCCGCTCCTATAACTTTTACTGTAGACAATTAAAGAGGGAGCTGGCGACCTTCCGTTCCCAATCCTTTAGTTCCTTCCTGTCTTCTCTTTCAGCTTGTGACAATTCCCTGTGGAATGTCACCAAGAAAATCCTAAAATCCCACCATATTTCCCATCCCCTCCGTCGTAGTAATGGCTCCTGGGCTGCGTCTGATGAAGACAAAGCCGAGGAACTTGCCAAATACGTTTCCGAAGTCTTCACACCTCATCCAGAATCCCATCCAAACCACACTGCAGTGGTGGAAGAGTTCCTCCAGTCTCCAATCCCAGTTTCATTACCTCCTAAAGCAGTTAATCCCTCCGAGGTCAAATATCTTCTCCGAAAACTTGCACTCCGTAAATCTCCTGGATACGATCTCCTCACTCCTCAGATTCTCAGACAGCTTCCATCTAAAGCCGTTATATTTCTTACATATATTTACAACTCCATTCTACGCACTACTCATTTTCCTCTCTTATGGAAACATTCCACTATAATTCTCTTCCTAAAACCAGGTAAACCTCCTAACACAACGACATCATATAGACCTATCAGCCTACTCCCAATCCTTTCAAAAATCTTTGAAAAAATCCTCCTCAAACGAATATTACCTTTATTAGAATCCCACACTATTCCTTTTCATCAGTTTGGATTCCGTTCCCAACATTCAACCGTTCAGCAAGGGCTCCGAGTCGTTGACCATATTTCCTCTGCCCTTGAGAACAGGGAGTACTGCTCGGGTGCATTTCTGGACATAACGCAAGCATTTGACCGGGTGTGGCACCCGGGATTACTCTTTAAGCTCAAAAACCATTTACCCCAATCCCTATACCTAGTCCTCCGATCCTATCTATCAAACCGCTCCTTCCGAGTTCGCTGTGGTGCAGAATATTCCAATTATTATCCAGTCGAATCCGGTGTTCCTCAGGGCAGTGTCCTTGGTCCTTTCCTCTGCAATATATACACGGCTGATATTCCTGTTTGCCCTAATACCTTCCTAGCAACGTACGCTGATGACACAGCTATCCTATCCTCTCACTTAGATCCCGAAATTGCATCTATAGGCCTCCAAACGCACCTTTCTCAAATTGAAGACTGGTGTAACAACTGGAGAATCAAAGTTAATCAATCCAAAAGCAAACATGTCACCTTTACCCTTCGAAGACAATCCTGCCCTCCGGTTCTCTTTAACTCCGTTCCGCTTCCTTTCTCCGACACAGTCCGGTATCTTGGCTTCCTTCTGGACAAAAGACTAACTTGGAACCCGCATACTAGACTTAAACGACAAGAACTTAATCGACGATTTGGACAACTATACAGACTACTGAACAGAAATTCTAAATTATCTATCGAGAACAAACTGCTAATATACAAGACTGTACTGAAACCTATCTGGACCTACGGACTTGAACTGTGGGGGACAGCCAAATTTTCTAACATCAAACGCATTCAATCCTTCCAATCAAAAGTCCTCCGAACAATAGCTAATGCTCCTTATTATGTATCCAACCATACCTTACACCACGACCTAAATATTCCATTTATTTTAGACCTTATACCATTAAAATTCTCTAAATTCCATCAGAACCTTACCCATCACCCTAATCCCCTAGCTCAATCCTTATCCAGCTCCACACATCCTTACCATCCTCCTAGAAGGTTGAAACGGCAGTGGCCTCGAGACCTCTTGTAAAATGTATATTGGAGTTCTAGCATTGGCTAGATTCTCCACTCACGTGCTGTATGCTTGTGAATTGTATATAGGTATGAGTGACTTTTGTATATATTTTATTGATTTTGTTTTGTATATATGTATATTGTATGATTATTATATAAATTTATTGTTTTGTATATATTGTGTGAATGTAGTATGAATGTTGTACTTCATCACTATTAAAAATGTCCTAAATTGGACAGATTGTAATATTGCTCAATAAAGAATTGTTTCTTTCTTTCACGTTTTTGTGCTAGACTTACCACACACACAGACCTTTTTGTGGGACTTGGTCATTTGGACTAAGGGGACCCTAAAATGTGTATTTCCGTTGAAAAATGGAATTCGAAAATTTTCACGATCGCAATACCTTTCCCTACTATATATTATATATATATATATATGTTAGTGAAAGTAAAAAATATTATTATTTTTTAATTATCTTGACACACAAGGAGTTACCTGTCTAAGGTAAATTGGAATGCTACGCGCCAAGATGTTGGTGGATGACCCGATAGAGACAGTGGAGGACTGGCCGGAGATATAATGCCCATTGATAGCTTGCCTATAGAAGATTGTCAATGCTGATATGAATACCACCCCTTCTCACGGCTCCTCCCTTCTCAACATCTAAGATTCATTCTATAATCGAGTTAAAACTTACGCAAATAAAATATATACAGTTTATTGGCTTAACATACCAAGTCTAGCCCGAGTAGTGTTAGGAGGGATTAGTTTTATAAGTAGTAGAAAATATATAAATAAGTTACTAAGTACAGTATAAGAAGAAAAAACAAAAATATTTTTATAAAATAAACATTATAAATATTTTTATTATTTATATATAATTTTTTTTATACAATAAATGTCATAAGTAAGATATCATAAATGAATAAAGATACATCTATCCTAAAGAAAATTTACTATGCGCAATATAACTAAGCAAAACAAACAGCAAGAATATATCAGAAATTACAAACGCACATGTAGATACAAACAATAATAATAATATTTAAAAGTCACTCCAATTGTGAATAAATACACGTCCTACGGATATATATATATATAAGTTAGAGACCGCGGCGAGCCGGTATCGGGCTTAATCCCGCCTGTACCTTGTAAACATTCTGTTGTATACATCGAGGTCTAAACAAGGAAATAAAGCCAGTGTTGTTCTAGTTATCGTGCGTGTTGTTTCTATGTCCTATTACTTTTATTATTTATTATTTATATCTTATTTAAGTGAATTAACGTAATTGGTGCCGAAACCCGGGATTTATTTGTTGAGAGCCCGGAACTATTATTTATTTATTTATTATCACACGTCTTTCGCTCTCTTAATAATTTATTTAAAAAAATTGTTTTTAACTTTTTTTTTTAATTCTTTCTAACTAAAACAAGAAAGAATAATAATAATTAAAAATATAATATATATATTTAATAATAAAAAAATAAAAAATAAAAAAAATTCTATAAAAAAATGGCAGAAGGTGTATTACGACCCGCAGTACTTCAAGTGCCGGCAGATATACCACAGATACCAGAGATACCACCCCTACCACGTGATACTCTGGCGGAAGCTCATGCAAACACACTGGCATGGCTGAAGGTGAAAGCAGCGACCGCGCAAGATTTAAGGAAAGCTGTGTCGGATATAGAAAAGTTTACGGGAGAGACTGGTGAGCTGAACCATTTCATAAAAAATGGCGACCGTATAATAACACGGATCGAGGTGAAGACGGCGGAGGGTCTACTACACAGAGATGACGCGGATTCGCTCAAGGCTGATCTAGTTTGTCGGGTAAAAAGAAATATACTCAATTTGATTCAGGCCGACGAAGAAACCCCCTGGGCAGTAGTGAAAGACCGGCTTAAGAAGGCTTACGGAGGCGGTAGGTGGTCCCCGGAGGAAGACATCTTCCAGATGTTCAGGGAAGTTAAGCACCCTCGCCAGTCAAGCGGACTGGCTGTCCCGTGCTCTCATCATTAACGCATTGGAAGAAGAAACCGGAGAACCATCTGGCAACCTCCCACGATTTCTTAGAGATTGGACGCCAGAAGAAGAAGGCGGTCAGGGAGCGCGAGGGGAAGGCGCCACGGAAGAGGATAGCTCGGCG
Organism: Piezodorus guildinii; assembly: GCA_023052935.1. Taxonomy (NCBI): domain Eukaryota; kingdom Metazoa; phylum Arthropoda; class Insecta; order Hemiptera; family Pentatomidae; genus Piezodorus; species Piezodorus guildinii. The sequence continues at coordinate 27,753,251 of CM041295.1, read as the reverse complement.
GACGAAAGGGCAACCCATATGGAAGAGATAGAGGAAATAATTAATGATAAACGCATGGCGGGACCGATCAAGTTCGAAAACGACGTATTTGGGAGAAGTAAAATCACCACGATCTGGTCGCAACCGGGGATCGGCGAGGATCTGATTTGCCGCACGCTTAATGATGTTTCTACGCCTGGAAAAAATCATCACCTGTATGTCGGCAACGAGACAGTATGGGAGAAGATTAAAAGACTATGGCGAGAGGAAAAAATAGGAGTGGACAGATCGTTCGTCCGCTGCACCCTGATAGTCGAATTACTGAAGGATGTGGAGCGCCAGCGCGAAGTGACAGTGGCGTATCATCAGGGAAAAACAAACCATCGAGGAGTCAACGAAACCTTCCTGGCACTCAAGCGGAGATATTTTTGGTGGGGCATGAGGAAAATGATTCAGGAAATCATTGGGAACTGTAATATCTGCCTCACCACAAAGTATGACCGGAACCCTCCTCAAACGGTCCAAGAAGAGACACCAACCTCGGAGGCACCTCTGATGGATTTGCAGGTTGATACTTTCACCTGGAGAGGGTACAAATGGGTGACGATACTAGATACGTTCAGCAAGATCGCCATGGCGTATCTTGTCCAACAGCGATCCTCGGAAGCTGTTTTACAGGCCATACGGACATGGTTCCAATTCTATGGGATTCCAGAACGAATAGCATCCGATGGCGGTAAGGAGTTCGACAATGCCGCCATACACACGGAAGCGAAGGCTCTTGACATAGCTTGGCACCTCAACACTCCGGGGCACGCAAAGAGCAGAGGGGGTATTGAAAGGCTCCATAGTACGTTGAGCGACCATTTGCGTGTTTATCAGATGGACAAAGGCTTAGAGCCGGGCACGGCAATGACAAAGGCGGTCGCGGCGTATAACCATTCTGTCCACTCTGTCACGGGATTCGCGCCATTCGAAATCCTCTTCGGCCTTCGGGACCGCCCTAGGGATTGGTCAGGGACGGTAGCAAACAGAGAACAATTGGATCGAGCGGTAGCCAACCGCATATTGCTGGTGAAACGGTGGAACAAAGTTAGGCGGAGGATCGAGTCGGAGAAATGCCGCCGGGTTGCGAAGCATAATCTGGGCGTAAGGGATATTAGAGGTGACATTAAAATAGGACTGATCGTATACAGGAGGAAAGTATCGAACAGGGGAAAGGAGCTGGAGCGGTACGAGGGCCCCTTCCGGGTGATCACTATCCGCGAACATAACGTGGTCACTATCCAAAGCGTCAAGGACCCTAAAAAGCGGAGGACGGTCCATATCGAACAATTGAGGTTCCCAACGGCCAAGTTAACATTACCATAGTGAGCTGGAGTGCCTCGTCATGCTGTTTTGTTGTTTTTTGTGTGTTTGTGTGCTTAATATTTTTCTTTATTGAATTTACCTTTTGTGCATTATATTTTCACATTTTTTTTTTTGTTTTATTATTTTTCGAAATGTGTGAATTGCTTAGCATTTTGTTTGTTCATATTAGAGCCCGATGACCGATCGCTTTGGTTCTTTCTCTCTATTATGAAGGTTAATGTTGCGCCTAACCTGCTTAGTGTAAGTTTACGGAAATTTTCGTAAACTGGTGGGGGGGAGTTAGAGACCGCGGCGAGCCGGTATCGGGCTTAATCCCGCCTGTACCTTGTAAACATTCTGTTGTATACATCGAGGTCTAAACAAGGAAATAAAGCCAGTGTTGTTCTAGTTATCGTGCGTGTTGTTTCTATGTCCTATTACTTTTATTATTTATTATTTATATCTTATTTAAGTGAATTAACGTAATTTATATATATATATATATATATATATATATATATATATATATATATATATATATATATGGCATATATAGCTTTAGTTTATGAAATGTTTTAAAATATTTCAATCAAATCCTTCAACCTAAAATCTTTGTTAAATCCTAAATGCTCCTTATTTAACACCTGAAGGTCCCATTTTTCGTTGGCATCACCCAATACTTCGGGTTTCAAATAAGTTCGCAGGTTTTTTCAATACTTTAATTTAAAAGTATATCTCTGTGTGTTTAAAAAAAATCATGTTTACTTGGACAATAATGTTTACATATTCTATAAAAGGATTAGTAAAGGTGCTTTTATTCACCAGTTCGAACTGTGATTTTTTACTGGAAGGAATTAGTCCGGGTTGCGGTCATTAAATGAAACAACTAAATAGTTTCAACTATTTTATTGTTTGCCAACGTTTCGACCCCCTTTGTGGGTCATCATCAGGGCGCATGGTGGGAGAATGGAAACTAGGAAAACTTGACCTAGCACAAAGGGAGTCGAAACGTTGGCAAACAATAAAATAGTTGAAACTATTTAGTTGTTTCATTTAATGACCGCCACCCGGACTGATTCCTTCCAGTAATTCTCAACGGTCAACTAATTACATCCATTGTGATTTCTTATCTTTAAAGGTAAATACCCTTGCTTGCTAATAAGAAAAAATATTTCATTTTCGTCCTTTATTGATTTTTTATTTCTGAAAAGAAAAATCTGCTGCAGAGACGGTTAACGAAATTCACAGTGTGTATGGCGATGATGTCTTAGGGAAAAAACCCGTCCGTAAGTGGTTTGCTCGGTTCAAAACCGGAAAATGGTGACTTGGAAGACGCAAAGCTCTCGGGTCATCCTTCAAATGTTGATGATGACAAAAAAAAATTAATAAATAAAAAAAAAACCTTGAAAGTTGGCACACCGCATTTCACACAGCGTGGTTTGTGATGGCAATAACTTTTGGTATGACCATATGCCTGACAGTTATGACACTGAACTATTGCTTTCTTTGTGTAAGGTTTTTCAACTTTTACACGGGTATGAATGTAGTATGTATGATTTCTTTCAGCACTACTATTAATGTCCAAATTGGGACAGATTGTAATTTTACTCAATAAAAAATTGTTGTTGTATGTTCAAAAAAAAAAAAAGAAGATGGCAACATGTAATCGATCGAAATGTGTCATGTATAATTTTAAAATATTTTAAACTTATTTAACCAACGTATTTTACAACGCAATATATAGGTAAATAAAAGTTAAATTTTAAAGAATTAATTACAGCGAGTTTCGTTAAAAACACGTGTTTTATTATAAATTAGGTATTTTGGAAACGATCTCTTCTTTTTGATAATTATTCATTTATTTCTCATACATAATTTAATTAATGTTCCGGGGCTAACAATGCCTCATCTTCAGAATTTACAGTCCAAACTATTACCAATTAAAAATTAAATTGATTTAAAACATTAAATAAAACACAAATATCACATTTAATCAATCCATCATCAGAATAGCACAACTTAAATACTATTATATCTATACTTACATAAACACATCTTCCAATACTGTCAAAAATCTTTTATAAGTTAAAAATCCTTATTTACTTCAATAATGGTCAGGCTTTTAAATATCTCTTGGTTATTAAAATTCAACATTTTCTTTAACAATTTCATGTTCTATTAACCATTCTATACACAGGCTAGGAGTAGACTGGAGTTTGAACCTTACTCCCACTCCACCACACCTTTAATAAATAATACTTAATATTATTATCTGCAACAATCAGTTTTGTCAGCTATTTATCCCTCCCCATTACCTTTTTAAAACTTTGTGTATGTATTTTTTTTTTAAACCGTTGAAAATATTATACATCTAATATTTTTTTTTTTTTTCAAAAAATACAAAAAGCTTTTGCTGTTTTCTCCTTCAATTGTTATGAAATTCTTTCTAATTTTATATTTAGTCACTTTTTATCAATCCTTTTAAGTTGATTTCGTTAATGTTTTTGAATCTAAAAAATTAAAGGTACTTTAGAGGAACGAAATTTCATATTTTAGCATTCAAGCCCTGTCAGACTATTTCAATCAGAATGAAACCGAAAACGCTCCGAACATATTTTCCAAACCAAAAGATTCACATTTGATTCCCAACTACTTACCAACACAGACCCACTTCATCTCCGTGTATTCTTGATAACCACACGAGGCGACGCACAGTGGGCAAAATCACCAATTTAGGTGGACAAAAGTCAAGTCAAAAGTTTGGAATTTTCTTGTGCTTCACCTTTTTATTATTAGTTGGCAAGACCATTAATACTAATATTTCCCGCCATACCGTGTTTACAAATAAATAGTGAATGAGTGAATCATTCCTGTTCACACAAGTACCTAATAACCGGCAGTGGGATTACCTTTATTCAATGGTCATTTATTCTGTTCAAGGTGTATTTAGAGCAATGTCTTTTTGCTTTTATTTAACAATGGACATTGCTGAAACAGGTAAGACATTATATTTCCAAACTCGTTATTGAATATAAATTGCAATCTCACCTGTAGAGTTGATTTAGCAGTTTGTATATGTACGTCCTTATTCAATAACGAAAAACTATATAACCCCCAAGTTACCCCAAGTACTTTGCAGGATTTGTTTTACCAATCTATCTAGTCTTTAGATATCACAAAGAATTTTTGCGATTATTTGCGTTTTGGGTGATACATAAATGTTTTCAGACACAACACTCCGAATCAAAAGTTTTACAATCTATAATTTCAAGAATTTCCCAAATTATATAAAATACATCTATTAGCAGATTTTAGCAACTCCGAGCCATTATTAGATTTTTTGTATTATTTTTCTCGTATTCTAGGACTTCAAACGTAAAATATAGGGACGTTTTATATTTTAGCAAATGAATTTGATGTTTGACGTGCGCTCGTCAATCATGTCAAAAATTAATTAGTTTTTATAATTTTTTAAAATATTTTTTTTCTTAGTCTGGGACCCCAAAGGTTAAATATAGACAAGTTTCAGAATTTTGTCCACCTAAATCGGTCATATTGCCCACTGTGCGACGGAAAAAAAAGATGGGCTCGGGACCTGCTGAATTGAATTAATATTGAAGCACTGTCTACCAGAGGATATCTTCACAAGACAAGCCTCTAACTGCATTTTTTTCACTTACACTCATTTCATTTTCTTTTATACAATTGTAAGTTTCAATACACTTTTTAAAAGATATTTTGTTTAAAAGGAAGTTAAAACAATCTTTTGCAGAACATGCATAGTAAAATACCATCCCATGCCTCTTTACACCTTTATTCATGACTTTTGGAGTTGGAGGAAGAGAAGGGATTATGACAAACTAAAGGGGTAGGCAATATTGTGCGTGGCCCTAAGTTGGCTCGGTGTTTGTACAGCGTGTGCAACAACATCGATGAAAGAGTTTATTTAAACAGATTCTATACACTCTCCAAGACATGGCAAATATTATTTGCCTTATCCCATGGTCCCGAGTCATTCTGTTTGCTCATATTTTCAATGCTTGGGTGAACATGGTACTAATGCTTTCATGGATTCAGCATACATTATAAAAAATTAACACGAAAATGTAATACGAAATCGCCACCGAAAATGGAATGCGTAAAAATGATATGTTTAATATTTAACCGAAGGTACTACATGTTTTTGGGTTGTAGAGATCTTAAAAGGTATAACGTGTGTAGATAAATATAAAATGAAAACAATAAAGAGCGATTTACTTTATCTCAACTTTTCTTTTATCTTAGCTATATATGAGATATATATAAAGGGAATGTATTGCTGATAAGTCACTGATCTGTAGTCAATAAGTTAAACCTAAATGCTGAAAAAACAAAAGCAATTGTAATAGGATCCCATCACCTCCTGAAAACTGTTCCATATATCCCAACCCTGTACCTAAATAGTAATCCTATAAAGTTCCACCCGACTGTCAGGAATCTGGGAGTAACCTTCGACCAAACTCTATCCTTAAAAAATCATATTTCCCAAATCTCCCGTCGTACCTTTTCAACCTTAAAGCGACTGTATTCCCTCCGTCACCTATTCCCGTATGAAACCCGAAAAAACTCCTCGTTACTTCTCTAATATTTCCCCACTTCGACTATTGCTGTACGGTATACGATGGTGTTTCTGATGATCTCGAGGTTAATTAATTGCTTTGTCCGATTCATGTTCGGGGTCTCCAGGTACACCTCCGTGTCCCAACTTTATAGTGAGTTGAAGTGGCTTTACCCTTCTTATCGTCGCAAGTATTTCCTTGCGCCATTCCTTTACCAAGTAATCCAATCCCGCCGTCCATCATACATTTTTGACCTCCTTCAATTCAAATCCTCTGTCCATCCTCGTTGTACACGCTCCAGGCCTTCAGATTTATACAGCGAATTTATATACCGAACTGCACATTTCGACAGGTCCTTTCTCATTCGATCCTCAATCCTATGGAATTGTATCCCTCCTTCCATCCGTCACTCCAACTCTCTTTCAATCTTCAAATCCCGCATATTTAATCACTTAATAAATATCCAGGCTGAAAAAAATTGTAAATAAGTTTTATTTTTTCGTTGTATCTGTTTTCTTCTTATTAGAATATGTCTAATATATATAAGTAATTATTAACTTGTTAATATGAATATAATTTACTCTAAGACTCCAAAGCACATTTTGTACACTCTGCATTTTTTATTCTAAAGGGACATGTCCCAGAATAATAAAGAATTTATTTATTATTATTTATATGATCATGAAAAATTTTGAATTGCAGTTGTAAGCACGGAAGGGAGTCGTTCGAAACTTAATTCCTTATTCAAGTCCGAGATGTTACATCAACTTTTTCATCAAAATCTACTAACCAGAACAGCTACTATGTTATAATAATAATAGGCTTACCGAAACCGAAGGTTCGATGCTGATACCACCAAACTTCGCCTGCACAGACTTGTCCAATGTTCGCCGGTCAAGCCTAAGCCCCCGATCTCAGCCTTAATGCAATCCTGCCATCGACGCTTCGGCCTACCTTTCGGAATGACTGTTGCTGGTATTTTGTGAACTAAAATATGTGAGTAGGGCGTCCGAACCTACATCACAACCTCCAGTAAGCCTGGAGGGCCGCTCTCATTGTTGGTCAGCGTGGACCATCGGACAGCCGACCATCCCCACATCCGTCACCCGTGGGACGCTTCCCATACGCGGTAATGAGATGCGCGAGGTAACAGGTACCAACAGTACGCGGTTTTCCCAGGCGGTCACCCATCCAAGTACTAACCAAGCCCGACGTTGCTTAAGTTCGGTGATCGGACGAAAACCGGTGTGTTCAACGTGGTATGGCCGTTGGAACATATACCACGCATTTTTGCAACTTTTTACGATTTTCTTAAAAGCGGTTCTAACGATTATGAATAAACTGGCTATATCAATGTAAAATTTCATGGGCTTTAATATCATATAACTTTCATTCTGGTTGAAATAATCTGACAGGGCTTAAATGCCAATATTTCAAATTCCCATCGTTTAAAGTATCTCTGATTTTGTAGATACGAAAAAAAAAATTATACGAATTAATTAATTATAAATACGATGCTTTATATTGAATGGAGGAAAAACCCGAAACGTTGATCATTTAACTTTTATGATAAATATTTAGATAAATTTAATAAAGCCCATTTTCCTTCATTAGTAATTACTACAGTTGTTCCGTTACTATAGCATTATCTCTAAGATTATATTTCTTTTCATATTCAGTTCAGAAAAATTGCATTGTATTAATATCTGTGGTTGAAATATCGTTGACCATTGTAGGAATCAACAAGTTGGTTGGACAAGAGAGGAAACACAGCGTAAGCTTAACAATCAGAAACAAGTGTTTTCATCCAGTGAGTTGAGATAGGATGCCCAGTAGCAGAATAGCCAACGCGTCTCAATATTAGCATTTACAGCCATGGACGCATATCATGAATTTTGTTTTAAATATGAAATTATATTATAGTTTATAATATTATAAAATAATTTAGTTATAATAATTACAAAAATGGTGCGCGCACACTCGACTTTCACTTTTTAACTAAAGTTGGAGTAGAAGAAAGTTTAAAAAAAAAAAAAAAAAAAAAAAAATATATATATATATATATATATATTTATTGATATTTACAACTGAAAGAGAAAAAAATGCTTTATTAACTTGGCAGTGCTGCCCAAATACATCAGATTGCTTAAATAACATACCATACTATATCAATCCCTTGGACATATTTACATATTTCACCTGCATACATTTTCAATTTTTTTTTTTCTATTCCAATACCAATTTATAATATTTACAATTTTGTTTTCCCTTTTAGTCATTTACATTAGTACACATTGTTACATTAGTATACAATAGAAATAGTAAATAGGTTTAAAGAAAATAGACATGAACAAGACTTGTGGAGAAGCTGCCCGTCGGAAGCACTCTAATGAAGAAAGGTTAAAAAGCATATATTGAGTTTCGATGGAAACATATATTTCAAAATAAATGCTCTAACAATAAATATACAACAATCACTTAATTTTATCCACTTTTTATCACTCTTTATTACCTTATACGACTTTTTATATTATTTTTTTATTAGTGAGAAGAACAGTTATAATATCTCTACATACACATATTTCTATTATAATGTAACTTGTAAATAAGGTAAAATGTGCAGTAGTCAACGCAACTGTTGCCAGCTGCCAGACGTGGCGCATTCTTAAAAACATACGAAAAAATTAATAAATTATAAATAAACAGCCATTTTTTAAATTCATTGTTTTGAGGTAGTTACCTAGAACAAAAATGTATTTTTAATAATAATAATTTTTTATTTATTCTAGACGAGTCCCTAAGAATAATATTACAGGAAATAAACAATGGTCTTAAGACTGGAGTTTTAGAGTAAATCATAATAATAGTTTGTTTACATTGCCTGCATGCTTTTATTAATAAAAAACTGAAGGAACAGTCAAATAAATTATTATTTTTTGTACAATGGAAATATATAACTTGAATCGCTAACATTTTAGTTATATTTCTTTTTACATATTTAATATGTAAAATGTCAAAAATTAAAGGTATTTTTTTAATTATGGAAATTTAGAATTAACACTGTTAATTATTACATTTGTTTGTAAAACTTGTATATATATATATATATATATATATATATATATATATATATATATATATTATTTTATACATTTATTTATTTAATGTTTTATTTTTACATAATTTGACTTCAGCTTTGTTTATTTTGTAGATAATGTATGAATTTGATCTCAAAGCAGTATTATCAGTATGGTCTTAAGACTGGAGTCTTAGAGTAAATCATAATAAAAGTTTGTTTACATTGCCTGCAAGCTTTTATTACTAAAAAACTGAAGGAACAGTCAAATAAATTATTATTTTTTTACAATGGAAATATATAACTTGAATCGCTAACATTTTAGTTATATTTCTTTTTCCATATTTAATATGTAAAATGTCAAAAATTAAAGGTATTTTTTTAATTATGGAAATTTAGAATTAACACTGTTAATTATTACATTTGTTTGTAAACTTGTATATTATATATTATAATATATATATATTATATATATATATATATATATTTTATATTATTTAATTTTTTATATTTGACTTCAGCTTTGTTTATTTTTAATGTATGATTTGATTCAAGCATATTATCAGTATGTCTTAGATGAGTCTTAGAGTAATCATAATAAAAGTTGTTACATGCCTGCAAACTTTTATTACTAAAATGAAGGACAGTCAAATAATTATTTTTACATGAAATATAATAATCGTAACATTTATTTATTTTTTTTCATATTAATATGTGAAATGTCAAATTAAGTATTTTTTTATGGAAATTAATTAACACGTTATATTACATTGTTTGTAAATTGTATAATATTTATATAATTTATAATATATATATTATTTTTTTATACATTTATTTATTTAATGTTTTATTTTTACATAATTTGACTTCAGCTTTGTTTATTTTGTAGATAATATATGAATTTGATCTCAAAGCAGTATTATAATGGAGTCAAATTTATAATATATCTGAATAATAAAAAGTAAAATAAAATACTAATAATTTTTCAAAATAATATAAAATCAAAGATAAGGTTATAAGTTAGTGATAAACGCTGTCCCAGTGTGCGTCGGCAGGAATGCTGCACAACATTAAAATTCCAAGAGTAATTTATAGTTCTTTCCTTTTGCATTATTTGTTTAAATATTCCTGTTATCTACCTCTGCTACAGCAGCGCTCTACATTTCCTCTTTATTAAAATCAATTAATAAAAAAGAAAAAAGGAAATTAAAAGGTCATTCGCTTAGAAAGTTTGCCGAATGCAAATCAAGACGCTCAGACAGCGGACTTTGCAAAGCAATAACGTTCAGTTGTGCTTATCAGAAGTGCTGCATTGCCTGCTTCTAAATAAATTTTAGCTTAACAACTGTTTACCGACCTCCTCCCCTCTTTATTTAATTTTATTTTAACAAAAAAGTTAGAAATAGTGAGGTAAAGAGTTATAAAGGACTGAGAAAATGGAATGCCAATTAGGAATATATATATAATTTATTCCTGAAGGTTTATAAGTAAAATAGATTGATAGTAAAATATTAATTTTCGGTAACCAAGTTATCAAAAAATTATTTCAGAAATATAAGTAGTAATGTAGACCTATGATAAACCGTTGAAAAGCGCAAAATTTTAGAAAAGTTAATATGCAATTAAATGAGTCATAAAAGTTGATAGAAAGTTGTTATATTGGGTTGATGCAAAATTAATGCAGGTTTTTAGTAGGTATTGTAAATACGCCATATCTTTACTTTAACCATATATATTTAATCAAAATAATTTCCATCTGAATCAATGCACTTTTGCCAACGTTCAACAAGCTTTCTTATTCCACCAGAAAGAAAATCCGAATCCCTGGACTCAATGAAATCACGAAAAAGAATTTTCAATGTCCTCCTGGTTTTGAAAATTTTTCTCCCTCAAAAAGTTGTCCAGATGCCTGAAAAAGTGGAAGTCTGTAGGAGAGAGGTCAGGTGAATAAGGCGGATGTTGGAGAACTTCGTAGCCCAACTCGTGCAGTCGTCGAAGCGTTGGTTGTGCAACGTGTGGTCTGGCGTTATCGTGGAGCAGGATCGGCCCCTTCCGATTCATCAATGCTGGGCAAAGACGTTGCAATTTTTGAGTTCCGAGTTCCGCCGCCATTTCTCGTGTGGTTTTGGTTGGGTCTTCTTCCACTTTTGACCTCAGCTGGTCGTTGTCCAGAGCAAGATGACGGCCCCGACCTTCCTTGTCTTCGAGGTCGAAATCTCCTCTGCGAAACTTCTGGAACCAACGCTGCACCGTGCACTCATTAATAGCCCCCTAACCCCACACTTCATTAATATTACGAGCCGTTTGCGCAGCGCTGCGCCCTAATTTAAATTCGTAAAAATAAATTTGACGAAAATCGCACTTTGACATTTTCGATTCAAGACCTTTGAACACACTGAACAAAACGATTTTACTAAACAAATTTATGGTGAAAGAGAGGGTATTAGATAAGGTTTGTTTTGGTATAATAATGATCAATGTTAGGATTAGCTTTGTTTACACAATTGGAATTAAGATATTGCAATAGAGGAAACCTGCATTAATTTTGCATCAACCCAATAAGTCTATAAAATTATGAACATTGGTTATTGGCAATTTTGTGATGAGGTTATGTTGATTTAGTGTTTCTGCCGTAAGTGTTCCTCCATATAGTGTTCAGGATTTCAGAAAAAAATATTGCTCACCAAATCGGTTGTAAGTTGCTAAATTAAATGGAAGTTTAGTTATTAATTATTGCTACTTCAAGGTAATTTAATGTAAACAGATGTTCCACTATAAATTAAATGGGACTCCCGTAGATAAATTAAACTTTTGAAATTTATTTTGAATAGTTCATTTGAAATATAAAATAGTAATAAAAGGAATAAAATAGGGACCGTTGAACATAACCAACAAATAAAATGAACCAATTTTTGATCTCATCTTTCCAAACTGTACTTTTCGGATATTATTTTTAATAATGAACCTTTGTAATCGACCAAAAAAAAAACAAAAAAAAAAAAAAAAGACATCCTCTCCTGCTCAAAATTTGAGGGCTTGCTTATAATGATACTTAGAACCCAAAAAACGAATAAAAAATACGTTTGTCCGCACTCTGCCGTACGCCGTCCGCGGCTTTTCTTCGAAAATACTTGACTGATTTTTTTGAAACTCAGCACAGAAATAGAAGCGCATTTAATGATGATCCTAACAACTCGACGTGTATATCCGCCTATTAGTTTAAAAATGGTGGCCGATTAATTAAGATATAATTAAAAAACTCTGTTATGTTTGAAGATAGAGAAAGAATTTATTAGTTTTTTAACCAAGTCACCGCGAATAACTATATAAAAATTTCACCTATATTCACGCCCTTAACTCAGTTATTTTGGAAGATAAATAAATCACTCACTCACTGTTAAGCGCTACAGTCCTTGTTGGACCTGGGCCTCTGCCACCATTCTCCCCCATGCATCGCGATCTCCAGCAAGTCTCCTCCAATTTTCAACTCCCATCCTTCTTAAATCCTCTTCCAAATCCACCGTCGCCTGGGTCTGCCCCTTTCCCTTTTTCCTCCTATTGCACCATTTATCATTATTTTAGGCAGCCTACAGGACTCCATCCTTTCCACATACCCTAATCATCTCAGCCTGCTCTTTCTAATAACACAGAGGAAATCAGGCTCTCCATACAATTCTGTAAGTTCAGCGTTGCTTCTGATCCTCCACCTGTGTTCTTCTTTTACGACTCCAAAAATCCTTCTCAGTATACTCCTCTCCCAAACCAGTAGAGCTCTTCTGTTTTCTTTAGTAAGGGTCCATGTCTCACTGCCATACAATACAACCGGCCTAATTATTGTTTTGTGTAGCAAGAGCTTTGCTTTCCTGGAATAAATAAATAAATACATAGCATCATTTTTTATTTGTTAGTGCTATGCGATAGATAAATAAATCAGAACGAAAAAAGAATCATTAAAATCAGTTTAGAAAAAACTGAGATATATCGTTTTGAAATTAACATTGGTGATTGACCATTTTCTGTTTGTTTGGTTTTAGGGCGTAAAACAGCAAGGTCATCAACGCCCGATGGTTAGGTATGGTTTATTCTAGGTTTGATTACTCCAGATAGAGAGGGGGATTGCAAAAGGGAGAGGGGCCCGACGATGGTCAGAAGGTCCACCATATTAAAGGGTAGATGTGTAAATAGTATTGAGAATACGAAGGTCGTTCTGAGGATGTGGATAAAAACCACGTAGTCCTATGCTCATCCTTACATTAGTACATTCACCAATGTTTACAATTTGATAGCTATACTTGGAAGACCATTTTCTTTGAGCTATTTATTGCTTTTTATATTAGTTGATTGCCTTTAAACATCTATATAAACAGCTGTACCCAAATATAATTATTTGGAAACAATAAAGCATTGTGTAATAATGTTTTTGACTAGATGACTCCATATTTAAATTGCACCCGTGCGAAGAGAAGACGGTTCGCTAGTTGGTAATAAGTTATTAACAAAAAAAAAAGTTAAAAATATCATGAAAATACTAACATTAGGTTTATTTTACTTGGCGTTTGGGGCCAAGTGTAGGAAAGGCTGGAAGCTGAATTGTAGGGAAATGGAGGGGCGTTGAAAAGGAGAAATGAAAAGCGGATGGATAGCCGCTTCCAATAAATCTTCAATGCTCTATCGTCACAGCCTTACAATTTAGAAGCCACCCCCTTCTATGCTACAAGGAACGGAAAATATATCATGAGTCGGTTCAAAATGGAAATTTCAAACTAAGTGGGATCGCGTAAACACATGTCACTTAAACTCAACTGTTTGATAACGCTCTTCTGTTACACAAAAGATTGTTATGTGATAGATGGTGTTGTTACTCATCTTGTCCCATAAAGAAGTCAGATTGAAAAGGATAATGAATTGTTTTTTAAGATTTGTGTTCGGTACCTCGAGACGGTCGCATGTATCCCGCCTCTACGACGAGTTAAAGTGGTTATCCCTACCTTTCGATGACAATATTTCCTTGGATCATTTCTCTTTCAAATCATTAACTCCTTCCCTCCAATTTATGTCTACAGCTTTCTGATATTTAAATCCTCAACCCATCACCAGGAAACAAGAACCCGTCTGTCCGACCTCCAAACTCCATTCCACAGAACCAAAAAAATATGATTGCTCCTTTTTAGCCCATTCCACTGCCTTATGGAATACTATCCCGTCAAACATCCGTTATGCTCCTTCACTATCTTCGTTTTTCTCTTCTTTTTTATTTATTTATTTTTTGTATACCTTTTCGTATAATGATCTTGTTTATTTTCAAATGTTGATCAACTGTTTTCAACAATGAACTTTACTTATTGACGAAGGAAAAGTTTCCTCAAAATTTAAGTTTATTCGCTTCCGAACAGGTAGAGTCCAAATATCGGATAAAAAAATAAACATAATAATCCGTTCGTCTGAAAAGCCTCAGATGAACGGATTATTATTTAATTTTTACCGATTTCCTATAGATTTCTCACTTAAAGTTAACACGATGGCCGTCAAGGTCTATCACGGGATATGTCTGCAAGCAATGGAATGTTAAGGTCATTATGGAGAAGTTGATTTGTGATAAAATTCAGGGGCATTCAAGAATTTGCGAAGGATTTTGGATTGTAAGGGGGGAGGGAATAGATGGTTTAGTAGAGCCCCAAAGCTCGATTAAATATGTACAAATAGGTCTGATAATAGTTATGTAAATGAGTGTTTTGTATTATACTGGAAGTTTTGAACGTTTGTCTAGTAAGTGTTGTAGAAATCTGTATTTTCGAGCAGTTTCTGGTCGTTTCAGTCTTGTCTGAGGATCATTTTAAGAAATAAAATAAAATTTCTAATAAAAGTTTATAAAAATGAATGATGATGTTTTACAGAAAAATCAGTAATTAAATATTTAGTTATAATACGCTGAAAGTATGTGAGAGTGTATGACAGTTCCCTCTCACTGAATCTCACGATATTTTACCTGCCTTTTTTCTCACCGTGTAGGATGGCCTTGAATGCTTACTAACTCCTTATATTTTAAAACTATTTTAATTTATGACATATATTTGTAACTTACATAATAATTTGCATCGCTTTTAAAACGTTACCTTCAATTTTATTTATATTTTTATAATATCAGATATATTTTATGTTTATAAAGTTCGGATTTACAGAGTTGTTAAAAAAAAAAAAAAAAGGGTTGTGAAAATAAAGAAAATGAGATACAGTTTACTATCAGCTTTAAGAAAATGGGATTCACTAAAAGCTGAATTAATGCTTAACTTTGGGTTATTCGGGGGTGGGATCAACAATGGGGTTAATGCTAGCATTACACACAAACCTTATCACCTTCAGCTTCTCCCACCTTCAATTTCCTTCAATCATGTTTTCAACACTACATAACTACCTCGATTTTTATTATGTAGAGAAATTTATTTTAAGGTTAATTTTTTAGTTTATTATTTTCATAATGAACCTTTGATGTGAAAATAATAATAATAATAATAATGTAAAAAAAAAATCCCTTTCCAGATATGTAGAACAAGAATAACGAATAAAAAAAAATTGTTTGTCGGAAATAATTTATGAATGTCAGTTACCTGTTGGAAGTATTTCATAGAGATATACATTTAATACAAAACGAAAAAAAAAATCATTAAAATGATTTCAGAAATAGTTAAGATATGGCGTTTTAAAATTAGTAGTGGTGATAGACCATTTTTCTTTGAATAATTTATTGTTTTCCATGTTGGTTAATTGTTTATAAATAGCTTTATAAGTAGTAAAACTATAATATAGTTAATATAAAGTTAAAATAAACCATTTGCAGGTTTTTTTTTTTTTTTTTTTTTTTTTTTTTTTTTTTTTTTTTTTTTTTTTTTTTTTTTTTTTTTTTTTTTTTTTTTTTTTCACTACTTTCGATCACCTCCGTTGTTAAGATCGATTTTAGAACTGTTAGGTAAAGTTATATTTAAAATAAAAAGGTTAGAGAATTACATTCAGCATTGGTAGAAATCTAAAACATATAGATTAAATAATGTCTGTTACCTTATTCAACTTAGCGCATAGTATAACGATTTTTTTTTTTTAATGACCGATTTCAAAATTAGTAAAATATATGTATTTCCTATTTGGCGGAATCTCTCTCTATCTTGTTTCTTCTTTAAGATTGTCTTCGGGATTGATGCGGTATGCTGTGTACTGTAGCAACTCAGCGAAGTTGAGCAGCAGATCCAAATTGGAATTTCCTCCTCCTAGCTTTTCAACGTTTTATTAAACATTTATATTTTTTACTATTCTAATTTTCTGAAGAAAACTAAAATTAACTGAGCAATATTTCTGCAGTTTCCTTCTTCAGTTAGATATAAAATGTTTTTACATTGTGTATTTAACCGTTTTTTCCATTTAATTTATGGTCAATTTTTCGAAAATACTGAAAGTAAAAAGAAATTTAAATTATACATAGACATACCTTTTCATGGAACTTCGTCATTTGGACTCATTGAACCCTATGTACTAAAAATGTGTATTTCCGGTAAAAACTCGAATTCGAAAATTTTCAAACGATTTGGAAAATTTCCATAAATAGGTAAATGAACGTAAAAATAAGTTTCAGTTAAATAAAGATTAAAAAAAAAAAAAAATCATAACCGTTTCTGCATAGTGCGTTGACATATACAAAATGGTTGATTTATATCAAGTGGATTATTTTCGATAAAAAATATTTGCATGTGTAATATACTGTTTTGTTTTTGTTTTTTATTATCGCAAAGCTAAATCTTTAACGCTCCTTAATAAATTTAATCTAAAAATTTCATGAAGGCACTGGAACTTTAACCTGACCCTATAAAAAAATTGTAAACCTCCTTCAGCTGCTATAATGTTTTTTAAGAATTCCTGACGTTGGGGTAAAGTATCGGATAACGGGTGTAGTCACGTACAGATTGCTTGTGAGTAACTTCCAAATTTATAGGGCTTCAGGTTTCCCATCGAGTGAAACCTTTCTTCATATTTTATACAGGATGGATCCAGCAAATTTCGTGAAAACAGTTTTTCGATCCGCCCGAAGTAGAATAATATATAATTAAAGCGATTTATCATTTCCTTAAATACCGACATCGGAACCACGATTACCCCTCACTTAAACGCTATTGGTAAAACAATGAAATTAAAGAAAAGAAAAAATGATGGTGTGCGCAGACGAACAGACGAAAGAGACGACTACGCTAATTACCTCCGTTTTAAAAATTGATTTAAAAACTTTTAAATGAAGTTACAGTTAAAAAAAAAGATTAATGAATTATATTGAGATTCGATGAAAACACGTGTTTCAGATTAAATAATCTGTTATATTACATCTCTTATTTACAAGCAATCACTTAGTTTTATCCGCTTTTTATCACTTTCCTCATTAGTCTACTGTTTTCCGGTCCTGGGTTCCAATCTTGGCTGTGGCAGAATATTATTTATTCTGTTAATTCGGTCGTGGAGTGACCCCAGGGTATGGAGACCCTCCTGGAGCAGACTCAGCCTCAATAAAGTGGGTTCCCAAAAATAGGTAAAAACCTGACGGCTGAGCGTGATCAAGGACTAATCATCTCATTACACGTCCGTTGGTCTTGAAAGAGTACGAATCTCTTTCAATGTACTGAGCCCAAGACCCTTCATAGGATGTAGTGGTATTGGTTTTTTTTTTTTTTCTCATCACTCTTCATTATCTTATACAACGTTGTTTAAAAGACAATATTTTGTTAAAAATCTTTAGCTTTCAAACGTTATATATATATATATATATATATATATATATATATATATATATATATATATATATATATATATATATATATAATGTTCTCTTTATTCCTTATGAGATAAGGCATCCTAGGAATATCCATAAGGAATAAAAATTGAACTTTATTATCTTAGAGTTAATAAAGTAAAAAAACAAACAAAATAAATTGGTATGTTCTGGAATGGAATTGGTTCGAGCCCTGGCTGTGACAGGATAATTTATGTATTCTGTTATTTCAGTCGAGGGACGACCCAAGGTTAGAAAACCCTCCTGGGGCACACTCAGCCTCCATAAAGTATGTCTCCTAGAATTTGAAAAAACCTGACTGCTTCGCGTGTTCTCGTACGAATTTCCATATGTAAAACCTTTCATGGGTTTTAGAGGTACCGTTTTTTTTTTTTTTTTTTTTTTTTTTTTTATTGTTATTAATGGACCATCTATCACCATTTATCCACACATATTCAATTCATTTTTGTTATGATTTATATGCAAAGACAATATTCAAAGATTTTATAAAACAAATATAGCATTGTTTGTTCTACAAACTGTCCTCAATGCCTGTGTGCACTTAAAAGGAATTAGACTGTTTTAATCTCTATTATTCTTGTCCTATTTCCTCTCTCAGAGCTTTCTTAGTAATATTTAAATCCCATAATGCTTTTCTTATTAATTAAATTATGTTTTATTAAATAATCTGAATTATACTATATTCGGGCTTTAGATTATATCCACCCATTGACGTTTTAGTTTCTTTTTAATCTACAATGCTTTTTTGAAATATGAAGATTTTACTTTTTCTAGTATTTTAGAATTTTTCAAAATCATAATATTGATTGCCTGTTTGCTTTGTTCAAGCAAATATGTTTATGCTGATAATATCCCAACCCATCTTTACTAGGTATGCTGGTTATGCATGTGTTATCAGTCAATAATGATGAAATTTTAGCTCACTAAATTATTCTTATATTAAATAACAGACGTTAAAGAATTTGTAAAATTAGAAGGGTTCAAATTATTCCCAACGAATCTCACCAGACGACCTTTACAATTCGTTCTATACCTTATTATTTAATGATTTTCTTCTAGGCTAGGTTGACTAGATCGAATAGCTAGGGCAACATCATGCCCAAAGCTTAATGTAAATTAAAATGACATGAAACGTCTCTCAGTTTACCAGACTGTGTTTTGGATAAAATGAATATGTGATAAAAATTATAAACATTGTATAAATTTAAAATAATAATCTGATAGAATTTCATTGAAAATAGTTTGAGGTTTTTTTTTTCTATAAAAAATATTTTATTATCAATGATAATACTATTATATCATCATATATTTATTGAATTTACAAGTGTATTTATTATACAACAAGTAAATATGCCGATTAATGATAAAATGCATAAAAAAAACATGAAGAGAAACTGCCCATTGGCAGCACTCTTGCCTGAGGTTGAACCGTAAAATTCAAATAAATATAAATTGAGTAAAAAAAAATAGATAAAACTTATTTATGGTCTATAATACATAATTAAATTACTCGCTAAATTCAGTAGCATACGGAAATGGTGCTATTGATATCCTAATATCCTTAAACATCCCACGTACATTTTGGTAAGGGACGGGTAAAGTGGCGGCGGTCTTATTTTCATAGCAGTTAAAGTTTGTTAAGATTTACGGCGTATACTCAGGGGAATCCTGGATCCGCACCACTTGCCAGTTACATTCTTCTTCATTAGACGGTTTGTTATAACTCAACCCCTAAAATGGCCTTTTTTTTTTCTTTTTTTTTGCCAATTTCTGATAAACTTTTCTATACAACATGGACCATCAGCTATAATATGTTTTTAGGCATGGAGCTTCCAAAAATTCCTAATCAGAAAAATATTGTTATAGTCACTTTATATGCGAATCTCTAAAAGAGTATATATTGATATGTTTCAAAGTTTAGAAAAAAAAATTGTTCCTCAAGGCTGTATCCTATGACCCATACTTTACACAGTCTTTACTACTCGTATCCCAATCCCTCTTAACACTCTCCTTTCTACGTATGCTGATGATAAATGCGTGTTATCAGTCAATAATGATCTATTTATTGCCTCCCATACTCTTTAATCCCACATAAAAGACCTGGAAGTATGGTCTCAGAGCTGATAAACATAAATGAATCGCAACGAATACCACCGAATTTCTTCCATACAGTACCATCCATTAATTTTCATCCAGCGTGTCCCTGTTAAACAGATCCGATACCAAAGACTCCATCTAGACAAGTGTCTAACTTTGAATTCGAATACAATATTGAAACGACAAGAAACTGCTTTTAACGCCCTTATCGAATACTTCCACACTTAATTTTGTTTTAATTGTTTTATTTAGGAATAATACATTCTGCCAAAATCTTGGGTAAGGAGAATTAGAGCTATAATAAATCATTCATTCCATATGTACGGAGTAAACCAAAATAAAAAATTACTAAGAAGAATAAATAAACAAAAAAAATCTTGGCGAGATTCATATCTATATACAACATTTACATACCATCCCTGGGAACATCGAATCAAACCCTGAAACCGACCTGTGGATGTCGAGGCATGATGCCAGGAGATCCCAGCGGTTCTCTGTCAGTCACGTCAATGGCCTTGTAAGCCAGTGGGGAACTTGTGAGGACACTAGAGCCACAGACAGACTCAGGAAATGAGTGGTGAAGCTGGCCATTATTAGAAGCTGCCTACAAATTATTAGTTGTAAGAGGTCTCTGGGCCATTTCCGCTGAAAAACTTACTAGACGAACGTTAAACCTAAGGGAATATATTTCTCATTTGAAGAATGATCCGTCCGGGAAGCGGTCTAAAAAGAAAAATATATTAAATAGTAGATGGTTTGAGCTTATGCCTTGTAGATGTTAAAGTAGCCGAAATTGCTACATATAAACCAAACCTTGCATATTTTAACATACATTATAAGCATTTTATCCATATCTAATTATTTTAATATCGCTCAAATTATTTGTGTATTCGGTCAAATCATAGCTTTGAAAAAAAGGGAAACGTGTTGGTTGAGAATGATTGTGAGGGCATAAGTAGGTACTAATGAAAATAGCAAAAAAAAAGAGTAAAGGAATTGTAGGAAGCTGTGGTGAGAAGGTGACCAGTGCGTGCCTTTAATTTGTTCTCCTACCTGCCCCCCCTCCAACCTGCCCCTCCCCCAACTTACCCCCTCCTCCTCTAACCGGCCCTCCCCCCCTAGAACCACCAAATAAATCACACTATCCCCCTCTCCCACCCCAAAACAAAACTTAGCTCTCTTTCTCCATAACAGAGGTATATTTTATTGCTTCTCTTATCGGGGCAGAGGCTACGGTGTCGTCCTCCGGAGCGAATGGATTTGTCCTCTAAGGAAACTGTAATGGACGAAAAACTTTTCCAGAAGCGAAATAAATATCCCAAGGTCCAGAACACATTTATACCCCCCTCAGTTTAGTTATCCTCTTTGTTGAAAATTTATTGATCAGTTTTGTTATTGTTTTTTACAAGTAAACATTTGAATAGATGAAGGGCCTATCAATTGGGGACATTGATTACCAAAAGGTACTTAATGGAATTTTTTTTTTAACGAAATTAACATGACGGCATGTTTGCTCTCAAATCATTTAGTTTTATCAAATTGATTTATATTTATTTATATATACTTTCGATTTAATTTAAATAACATAAATAAACATTTTTAAAAGGTACTAATTAGACCAGTGGTTTCCAACAAAACATTTTAGACTGAAACGACAAGAAACTGCCTGCAGATACCGCATACTGCAGCACTTACTTAACAAATGATCAAACAACACATTTAAAAAAAAAAAAAAAAAAAAAAGGGACATAAATTTAAATTCTATTCACCCAAAATCATACATTATGAAAAAAAAAAAGCTTCAAACGTAATGTAATAGAAAGGATAACCATTGAAAATATAAAATTGCACTATAAACAAACTATCTGATGTCCAAAATCTTAAAATATGTTGTGCAAATTTAAAAAAACACACATTAACAATACTCCTTAATAACAATAACAATAATACTTTCATAAAGTTCAAAAAAAAAAAATAATAATAAAATAAAAATTACCGATTCTTGGACCGCAGTAATTTGGAAAATCCCTCACTACCTTTTTGAACCATTCTTAGCGTATTTGTTTTCGGTGTTTTTTCAAAGTTTTTAGTATCCACACAGGTCTGTGTAAGACACTATTTTATCTTATATTGTAAGTAAATATGTAATTATTTCTCTTATATGTATTTATAACGTTAAAAAGAAATATAAGTTCTAATATAGATGTCTATTTAACTTCTGTATATCTATTCATTGTTAATTCAATGCATTCTTAAATTTATTCAAAAAGGTTTTCCTGTCTCTCTAACAAAAACATCATCTATTATATATTGTACAATTATTTATGAAAAAAAAATCTTCGTAACGGTGCATACTTATTTTTACTTTCACTTACTATATATAGTAAGAAAAGTATTGCGATCGTGAAAATTTTCGAATTCCAGTTTTCAACGGAAATACACGTTTTAGGGTCCCCTGAGTCCAAATAACTAAGTCCCGCAAAAAGGTCTGTGTGTGTGTGTGTGTGGTAACTCCCGGGCGGAAACTGTAAGTCCTATGAAACTGAAATTTCATATTTAAGACAACTATACGCCCGAGACGTGACAAAACTTTTTCGTCAAAAAGAGCTTACCAGAAGAAGCACTTTATACTATGCATTTTGCACCTTTTTTCGATTTTCTCAAAAACGGTTCCGACGATTTTGATTAAACTCGCTATATCGATGTAAAATTTCATGGGCTTTAATATCATGTAGGTTTTATTTGGATAAAAATGGTCTGACAGGGCTTAAATGCTGTTATTTTAAATTTTCTTCCCCTAAACTACCTTTAATTTTTTAGATTCAATAATAATAACTAGATTATCTTGTTAACGCTGATGAAAAACAAGTAAATATATAAATTTAATAAATTCGATACCAAGCTAAAGGAGAAAACAGAAAAAAATATATTTTTACTTTCACTTACTATATATAGTAAGAAAAGTATTGCGATCGTGAAAATTTTCGAATTCCAGTTTTCAACAGAAATACACGTTTTAGGGTACTCTGAGTCCAAATAACCAAGTCCCGCAAAAAGGTCTGTGTGTGTGGTGTGTGTGTGTGTGGTAACTCCCGGGCGGAAACAGTAAGTCCTAGGAAACTGAAATTTCATATTTAAGACAACTATACGCCCGAGACGTGACAAAACTTTTTTCGTCAAAATGAGCTTACCAGAAGAGGCACTTTATACTATGCATTTTGTAACTTTTTTCGATTTTCTCAAAAACTTTTCCGACGATTTTGATTAAACTCGCTATATCGATGTAAAATTTAATGGGCTTTAATATCATGTTGGTTTTATTTGGATAAAAATGGTCTGACAGGGCTTAAATGCCGATATTTTAAATTTTCTTCCCCTAAAGCACCTTTAATTTTTTTAGATTCAATAATAATAACTAGATTATCTTGTTAACGCTGATGAAAAACAGGTAAATATATAAATTTAATAAATTCGATACCAAACTAAAGGAGAAAACAGAAAAAATATATTTTTACTTTCACTTACTATATATAGTAAGAAAAGTATTGCGATCGTGAAAATTTTCGAATTCCAGTTTTCAACAGAAATACACGTTTTAGGGTACCCTGAGTCCAAATAACCAAGTCCCGCAAAAAGGTCTGTGTGTGTGTGTGTGTGTGTGTGGTTACTCCCGGGAGGAAACAGTAAGTCCTAGGAAACTGAAATTTCATATTTAAGACAACTATACGCCCGAGACGTGACAAAACTTTTTTCGTCAAAATGAGCTTACCAGAAGAGGCACTTTATACTATGCATTTTGTAACTTTTTTCGATTTTCTCAAAAACTTTTCCGACGATTTTGATTAAACTCGCTATATCGATGTAAAATTTAATGGGCTTTAATATCATGTTGGTTTTATTTGGATAAAAATGGTCTGACAGGGCTTAAATGCCGATATTTTAAATTTTCTTCCCCTAAAGTACCTTTAATTTTTTAGATTCAATAATAATAACTAGATTATCTTGTTAACGCTGATGAAAAACAGGTAAATATATAAATTTAATAAATTCGATACCCAACTAAAGGAGAAAACAGAAAAAATATATTTTTAATGGAATTTTTCGTTTTTGAACCTAAGAGCAGTAATATACATGTATGATATACCGTTGGAAAGCTAAAGATTTTAGAAAAAATATCATCTCATACACAAGCTTTTAGAAGTTAATAGAGAGTGATGAGAAGAAGATAAAACTAACTGATTATTTTAGATAATAATATAATAGATTTTTTAATAAAACACATGTTTCTATATAAATTCAATTTGATTAATTCCTTAATAGTTTCACGTATTTTTATCTCTAACTGTATTTGAAAATTCTTTCATTGATTTTAAAAATCGAGGTAAGTGAAAGTCGTGTGTTGCCCGCACCAGATTTTTTTTTTAAATAATCAAAATGTACTTTAGACTTAAACACATGGAAAAAAGAAATATAATGAAACCAATAAGATAAAAAATAATATTTTATTAATGCGTAGTAGCTGTTATGGTGGGAATGGTAAAATATGAAAAATCTATGATATAATATAACACAAATAACGACATCGTTAAGGTAAATTATTGCCGTGGCATTATAAATACATTTTAGAGTTTGTTTTTTGGAATCCAATTTTATAAAAATAAGTTGTTTTGTAATACATGACTGATATTAATGTCTTTTGTTTTCTGAACCTTCGTAGAAATGATCTATCAATTACTAGGACATGAATTATTTTCACGTATTAATTATAACAATAATTAATTTACCACTGAATCTCCGAGTCAGAGTTGAGAGCATTAGAACATTTCTGTCTGTTTAGTACTGGATGCCCAATGGTAGTTCGTGGAATGTAGAACGTATGATCATACACAAATTGATATAGAGTGTTATCTCACATATAACATATATCACATGGGTTGGAGATATGTTATTAACATATGGACTCCATGTGAGTAGTGCCAACGGTGCCAACTATCGTATTTAGTATGCATTGCCTTTTGAATATGTAATAATTCATTTGGATATTTCAGTCAAAACGGTTCCGATTTAATTAGGATATTAAAATCTGAAAAAAATTAATTTTAAAAAAATGTTTAACCTGCTTTAAAAATTAAATTATTATTATTTTTGGTTGTATTTTTACACCAGTGTATAATATCATATACATAAACGCTGTACCAAAATAGACCAGCATAGTAATTAACCTTGTTACGACATAAACAAAGGATCCGAATCCTCATTAATAAATAAAACATAAAAACTTTCTCAATGCAGGAAAAAAACTAATAAATGTATCTTATATTAATATATGTTTTGTACTATTATGAACATAATGTACTACTTTTATAAAATTTCCAATATTTTTTATAATATAGTTTTTATTATTCTTATACGTGAAGAAGAGTTTCTTGTAAAGTGTGTTAATATATTCAATGTATATTTTGTTGTTTTTTTATTGAGATATATTACAATTTGTTTCTATATGAACATTAGTAATAGTGATATAAGATCCTATACACAAAATATATACAGTATACAATGATAAAGTCAAATTATATAAAATATAACATATATACAAAAAACAAACAACAACCTAAGATTGAGATAAATACAAATAAATGAAATAAAGAAGTAATAATACATTAACATCATACACACAATCTAACTTTATACAATTTTTACAATTTGCTAAAGGAACCCCAGACTGGGCCTTTCCCTGCACTTGTAGAGGGAAAAGTGGAGACCAAGAGATCCTAGCGCCTCTCTCTCAGCCGCGTCACTGGTGTGACTCAGTGGAGGCCGAGCTATGGCGCAATAGCCACAAATATACATTACATGAGTGGGGGATCTGACCAGTGTAGATGTAGTCCTCTTAATTTATCTTCTCGAAACTATCAATACTAAGTGTGTCTTGGATGTGAGATAAATGACTAAAGAAACTGTTATATTCATAATGCGTTAAGCTGTGAAGAATAGTGTGACGTAGACTATTCGAAATATATTGGTTGCATGGTTTACAGATTTCGAGAAATATATATAATTGTTGATATATTTATGGTAATATACAACTGTACAATAAATAAATCTGTCGGAAGAAAGATCGTAAACCTTTCTTAACAAAGAACTACCCAGTGGTTATTTCAGTAACTCTCCACTTACTATTTTAACGCAGTAGGTTCCTAGTTAGGCGACCTTCTTTCCAATCGCTTTGCGGGTTATCAGGAATATCTCAGGAAGATAGATTATTAATAAGTGGATTTGTGTTGGCAGGGAGTTTGGAATAAAAAGGTATACCTATTACGGGCTAGGTCTGCAACAAACTGGATGTTGAGTTCATTATGAAGAGGTGGTTTGTGACCAAATTAGGAGCATTTAGGATTTTGAAATCTAAGGGTTGGATACCGGAGGAATGAGGTGGTGTAGTAAAGCTCCAAAGCTCGGTTTCGTATTTCTAAATAGGTCTGATGATGATGTAAATGATTATTTTTTAATAGAATGGAAGTTTTGAGCTTTTGTCAAGTAAGTATTGTAGTATTCGATATCTTCGAGCAGTTTCTTGCCGTTTCAGTCTTGTGTAAAGAATTTAAGTAAGTCGCTTGACTTTTTGAGAAATTTGAAATTAAGATATTGTGAATAAAATATTCAATAGATGATAGAAAACTTGAAAACTTCGCTAAGGCTGACAAACTGTAGACTGCTAAATGAAAACCCAGTTTTACGCTCTCATGAAGATTGTAAAAGGAATTCATATCACCGAAAAAAAAAAGATCGACGATTGTAGATGTTATGGAGATTAAAAGACTCAACAAATCAACAGTTCCCGACATGTAAACCTTATCTTTTCTAAGCGAGTGCACGCACATATGGAACGGGGCCTACACCTTTCCACGCATAGATTTATTTCACAGTTTTCCGTTCCATCCTAGTTCAAGGATTGGACCGAAAATATTCCCTATACACTTTTGACGGAACTTTTTTTTTAATTATATTTTATTAAAATTTACAACTGTATACTACAATACATCAAGTAAATATGCTGGTAAAAGATATGTACATGAAAAACGTGAAGACAAACTGCCCATTGGCAGCACTCTAGTAATCAATCTAAACAAGAAGGTCTCGAGGCCATCTTCTCTTCAGACGCCTCGGTGGATTATCAGGGATTGTAGAGGAAGCAAGGATTGAAACTAGTGAATTAGAGTGGGAATGGAGTTTGTCGTGGAAGGATTGATACCTGGTTCGGGCTAATTCAGTAACATATGGGATATTAAGGTCTTTATGGATGAGCTTATTCGTAGATTTTGGATTGTAAGGCTTGGATACGGGAAGAATTGGATGGTTGAGTAAAGCCCAATAGCTCAACTCCGTAGGTCCAGATAGGCCTTATGATTGTCATGTAAATGAGTCGTTTGTAGTTAAGTGAAAGGTTAGAACGTCTGTCTAGTAAGTGTTGACGGGACATTAATTACGGTTTTGTATTTGTTTTTTTTCAACATATCTTACGTTCTGTTAGCATTGCCGGAACATGAAAAACTTCTATTTAACCTCTTTACGCTCTTGGTCACATATGTAGACATTTACATTATCATGATTATAGTTATTTTTATTACTTAATAAAACAAAGTTCTACACGGCCTGTTGCACCACCGGGAAAAAAAAAAAATATATATTTTGGAATGCAATGGTTAGATACAAGAAGAATTCAAAGGTTTAGTTGATTCTCAAAGCTCTACTCTGTATGTCCTCATAGTCCTTTTGGTAGTCATGTAGATGAACCTTTTTTTAGTTATATGGGAGGTTAGAGCGTTAGTCTAGTTCATGTCAAAAAAGCATAAATAAAATACAATAACAAAACTCAGTGAAAATTTTATAAAAGCAAGTTTAACAATCCAGAGAGAATTTAAAGTACAATTTTATGACTTAGAAAATGAAAAAAAAAAAATAAGAAAATATCGGTAAATTGATATTGTGCACTCTCGACTTATGAGTTACTCAAGGGAACTATTCTGGGGAATCATTGGAGCTGAGTTAGGTTCAACTCGGAGGTAACCAAACGCCACGGTAAAGCTTCGATAAGTTTCCAAACTCAAACATAATTAACTAAGGCCAAAATTGTGTTTGTTTACCATTTCCTCTGCAGCGACAAGGGGAGAGTAGGCTAGTGGTCCTGTCAAATATTAATGCACTCCTAATATTTTAAATATGAACGAAATGAAAAAAAAAGTTTCTGCAAAAATGGCACGATAATCAACCGACTGTGAGCATCAAACAGGTATGTGTTAGTATATCGTAATTCTAACTCATAACTACAGGTCCTACAAAACTGAACTTTGATATTTAAGCTATAATATGGTTGGCTGTTGCCGGAACTTCTTTATTTAAATCGACGGATCGGAAATTCCTCTTTATAACACGATTTTTTTACTTTCTTATGCTTTTTTTAATTACGACCGCAGCGATTACTTCTTCAAATTAAATGGGGCTCTAATATCATACCGGTTATATTCTTATTTAGATAGTCTATCGGGGCATGAAAGTCGAAATTTCAAAATTTAGCTTTTTTAAGAATCTTTGATTTTGTTGATACTACATGTTTTTGTTTTGTTTTTAAATTTTATTTATTGTAATTTACAGCTTTATTGAACAACAGAATGAGTAAATATGCAGAATGAAGTAAAATCATGAAAATGTCTTGAGAAAGAACTACTCAGTGATAGCACTTTACTATTTTAAGGCAGTAGGTCCCGAGGCCACCTTCTTTTCAATCTTTTCGGAGGATTATTAGGGATATCTAAGGAAGGTAAATTACGGACATGTGGGTTTAGAATGAAAAGAGTTGTACCTAGTACGGGCTATGTCTGCCACGAATGGGATGTTTAGGTCATTATGGAGGAGTTGATTTGTGACAAAATAAGCGGCATTCAGGATTTTGTGAAGGATTTTGGATTGTAAGGATTGGATGCCGGAGGAATTAGATGGTTTAGTAGAGCCCCAAAGCTCGGTTCCATACGTCCAAATAGGTCTGATAATAGTGATGTAGATGAGTCTTTTGTAATATACTGGAAGTTTTGAACGTTTGTCTAGTAAGTGTTGTAGTAATCGATATCTTCGAGCAGTTTTTTGTCATTCAGTCTTATGTGGGGGTCTAAATAACCAAACAAAATTTTACCATTTTTAACTATTTCTCGTTAAAAATAGGTTAATATGAAAAGGTGCAATAATCAAGAGAATTACTAGAAAAATTCAGCAGATCTATTTTTTTCAGGTAATTTTTTTTTCTCCATAATTAAGGATAGTGATACGTTTTAGATGTCAATTATGCCATTGGAAATATTTTAATTTTAGAAACTATTTCGTCTTACAGGGCATGGGGAAGTCTATAAAACAAACATCTACTATTCGATACTTATTTTTATTTGACTATTTTGTTTTCATTTGGTGTCTAGTCCTTAAATATACTTCGTCTACATTAGAACTAAACCTAATGATCATTCCTTTCTCATCCTCTCTCCTGCTCTCTCGAATTCCCTACTCACTCATATCCGCCACATTTATAATCTTTCCTCCTTCATATTTCACTTTTTGCAACACCTCTTCAAAGAGAAGTTTCAGCACACTAAATCTGAATTATAGAATTTTAGTTTAATTATTGGACTTCGAATTTGATTGCTTATATCGCTTTGTTGAATAATTTATTTATTTTTATATTACGTTCATCGCAATTATATTTTGGGATATTATTATTGGGATATTATTTTTATTGCATATTCTTGTATTATACACATTAGTGAATAATAATGGATTTTGTTAGTTTCTCGGCAAGGCATTATGTTGTATATTTATGGTACAAGTTATTTATTATTAAGTGGTTTAGCTCCAGAATAAAGTTATTTTCCATCTATCTATCTATATTCTTTACCTTTAAATTCCTACTCAAAGAACTAAATCTTTTGATCACTCCTTTTATGTCCGCTCTTCAGCTCTCTGATATTCCCTAGCTACTCATAATCGCCAAGCGTCTTCCCTACTCTTATTTGAATTCCATCCTCTCCAACACCTTGAATCCAATTCAGACCAACACAAAATGTGAAATCGCTGATCAATGCTCCTTTTAATGTAAGACACGACTATTTTTTTTTAATCTATTCATCTGTTTTTGGATATTTTTTTCACCTCGTTTTGTTTGATTTTTTTTTTCCATTTATTTTGTACTCACACATACATACATATATATTGGTATCTTGGCCAGAATGCTATATTAAGGTGTCTATTTGCAATTGAACTTTGTTATTCTTAAAGGACATAGTCCTAAAATGTTTTGTTTTTTAAATTATAATAAATAATAACTTAAAATTATTTACAACTTTGAATTTAATACTATGATACTGTTTTAATTTTTTACCTCATAGACTACGATTTATATAACCTACTAAACTCTAAAATCCTGTTACTCATTTTAAACGTTTAATTAAAGAAAAAACCTGAGAATTTATTAACTAGAATTACTAACTTTCTCTGTGAGTTAGATGTTTCCCCTAAGAGGAATGACGGGTTGGATGGGATGCCGCGTGGTGTGGGTAAGAAGATTCGGTTTGGACTTGGAATATAAATCCACTTAACTGGCTGAGAACTGGGATAACTTCAAATCAAAGTTAGGAGGCCTTGTTAACGGAAGTATAGGCTACAGGTATCTAGATCACCGGGGACTTGGCTCAATAAACGGCTTGATGGAGTTATGCAGCCTAACTTCTTCCTAGTTGGAACGGATTTTTGTTAGTGATAGTGCTGTGAGGGTCTATCAATCTCCAATAATCTAGTGAGGAATCATTTACACACACGCACATACATAATCTCTCTCTATATATAAATTATAACATTTCAGCGAGCTGATTCTAAACCAAAAGACAGATTTTGATACGGTTTTCACCATTATTTAAGGAATACTTCCTTGAATGTTTATAATTAAAATAAATTGCTTTTATTTAAACGGGAAAATAAATTTATAATAATAATAAAGTCATCAAAAAAAAAAGTTTTTAATAAAACATTTTATTGATATTTACAACTATCCTTATAATAAATACAATAAGTAAATGGGCTAATTTATACTGTTACACTAACATTATTATAAGATTTTAAAAATGGAAACAAGGATAACCGCATAAATCTCCAGATTTTCCTCACTAATAAAAATAATAATAGGCTTAACGAACCCGAAGGTTCGATGCCGATACCACCAAATTCCGCCTTCACAGACTCGTCCAATGTTCAACGTTCAAGCCCAAGGTCCCGAAATCAGCTTTAACGCAATCCTCTCATCGACGCTTCGGCCTACATTTCGGACGCCTACCAGTCGGATCAGAGAATACCAACTTTCTCAGAATACGTTCCTCACCGAGCCAAACAACTTTACTCGCCCATTTGAGTCTCCGCGATGCTATCAACTCGATTATATTCACAGGATACAAGTTCCGCAATTCCGCGTTGTGCAACCTTCTAAGCTCCCCAGTGGCCTATTTTTTTCCCTCACTAACCGTTGACAATTGGACTATCGGTCGTATGAACTTTTTTATTTCTTTTTAGGTCTAGTATTAGCTCCCACGATATGACTAGGCATTTATGATACGCATATTAGGCACAATTATTTGTTTGTCCTTATTTTTAAATTGTTTGCATCTTCATATTAATTGGCCATAGAGTAGGTTTGTTATGTACCATTTTAAATCTAATTAAATGAAGAAGTTTATCTGAGATCCGGAAAATCTGAAACCTAACGATAGAAGAGTAATAGTTTTTTGAAATTTCCGAATATCTTAGAAATATTGAAGTTTCATTTTCTGCACGACGTTGAACAATTACTTAATTATTTTCTTATTTTAAAGGTTTGACTTCTTAAACTTCTTGGAAATTTTCTCCTCTTTCATTAAGTACAGCTTATTTTTCTGTGCGTTCACATCAAGCAGATATATTCAAATTTTTTCTGATGAAAACCACGGATGAAAGAAACAAAAAAACAAAAATTTGATTTTCCTCCGTAACAGTTGACAATGGGATTATGGGTTATATGTACTTTTTGCTCCTTGAGGTATAGTATCTACTCCCACTATATAATTAGACATTTATGAGATAACTGAAAGTAAAAATTAACTTTTAGAAATATGATATGTGTTCCAACACTACATGAATTAACTTTTTTAAACGAATTTTTGTTTAAAAAAAATTACAAATTCCCTAGTCACATCTCTCATTTTATAGGGTATATATATATATATATATATATATATATATATATATATATATATATATATATATATATATATATATATATAATATTGTTTTTCTGTTAAATATTTGTATTATTATTTAATTATAAAAAAAAACAATAAATACTCAAAGTATGGTCCGTTGATACCTACCCCAGGTATACTTATACTTAGCTTAGCCTGATACTTAGCCATCAGCTAGTCAGTTCCTCGATCCTACGCTGATACCATTATATCGAATGACTGTCAAAGAACTTTTGGATGAGGCAGGAGTTGGAATCCATGATGTTCTTCAAACTTTCTTTTGGTTCGACGGGAAGTGTTAGCTGATTCTGAAAGCTTATAATCTTGAGGGGTCAGTCTCTTTTTGACCTTCCTCGTGAAGTATAGATGGCAACTATTAGTATCCACACGGTTTTGACTCAACATTTCAACGTTGTATCTCCACTGCTAAGTGTTTTAAGGACAACGCCGCGCTGTGTGCTAGTCAAGGACCCTTTCCCCTTTAAGTTTAATAATTTCACGAGTTGCTTAAGCGGTTTTTTTTAATTTATGACTGTCTTGTTTTTCGTTTGATACAAAGTACAATAAACTGAGGCTTTTTTGAGGAAGTTGAACGGGATAAAACAAACTTAATGAATGCTCTAAAGGGCTTATCAAGTATATGTATGTATTAAAAAGGATTAAAATATTTACTTTCCTTTGAAATCTTGAATTTGATAAAACGGATTTTTTTTATTCTAATGTTTTTTTTTAATTTAATTTTTCTTTTTTACGCCCCATTATATATGTTCGTGATAAAAAGGTTTGGCTTTATATCGCAAACATTTTACTTTTAGACCTGCCTTATTTAGGAAAGAACGGGGGGAACAAAAGTAATTTTCGGATTTGAGGTGAGAGATGTAGAGGACAGTCCCATATGGTTCCCTACCTTAGCCAGTTTGTTTCAATATTCCCAACGAATTCTGGATTCCATTACTGCGGTAATTGTTTTCTCCCCATCAAAATAAAGTTTACACTGCTAAACCCGTATGCTAATTGCTTTTCTTCGTTCTGACAGCCTAACGGAAACTCAAGCGTAATTTCACTTAAAGCTTTTTATATCATGGTCGATAATTGCTTAATGTACGTTACCGTTTCCTCTACAATTATGCTATTGTGTAACTATGGCTGTGAGAGAGATTATACAGTAAATTTTAATGCATTTTAATCATACGAATTAATTTGTGAGTAATTGTACTTAAAAATCTGGTTGGAGTTACATACAACCGCTTTCAACCTATTCTCTACTTGAAATAAATTTAAACATGATAGAGTAAATATAACAAACAACTTTCACTTACCCCCTACTTTAAATGACGTATTAAACTAAATTAACGTTGATAAAATAATAATATTTCGTGGATGTAAACAATTATTTTAGATTAAATATGAATCATTAGCTTCAACCATCACCTCATTTCACCCCTTTTTTTTTTTTCACCAAACTTTCTACAACTTAGTATTTAAGATAAAAGTTTTCCTAAAACCTCTTAGCTTTTCAACAGTGCATCATTCAATTATATTACTAATCATATTTTCGGAAAAAAAAAACAAATATATTAGTCTTGCTCTTTTCCCCTTTATTTCGTTATTTCCATTATTATTATTATTATTTTTGTTTGTTTATATACTAACTGGTTAAAATCGTATATTAACCCATTTTTTATCAATAGTAATAAGATGATATAGCTAAATTAAATATTGAAACTAAACTAGTTTCACAACACACAATTTTCTATTACCTCCGGTATTATAATTAATTCAAGATTTTTCTAACGATGTTGGGGTTCTATAAAGTTCCATGAAAACATTTATTTTTGGTGGAAAATATAGCTATAGAAATTGTTATCTACAAAAATTGCCTTGTTTTCTTATACGATTTTTATTACTCCCAATACCTACAACTTTCTATAAGAAAAACACATTTTCCTATAATCTTAAGATATCCATCAGTATATTGTATATTTATATTACTATAGTTATGTTCGAACAAAATAAATTTACCTGAAAAATTATTTATGTTCCTTTAACTTTTAGCTGGTTATCAAATCGTATTTTTAACTATTTTTTTAAATAGCTTAAAGATGGTATGGCTTATTTTAACATAAGAGCTATAAAATATTTTAAATGAATACCTTCTTATTCAGAGCAACTACAAAACACAAAATAATCTGGTGCGCATATCTCTCAATTTTCTCTTACTTCCGTTATTAGAATTAATTCAAGAATTTTTAAACGAAGTTGATGCTCAAAAAAGTACTATCGATGCATTTATTTTTGATCAAATAATATATCTATATAGATCATTATCTAAAATAATCACCTTATTTTATCCGCTTTTTATTACATTTCAATACTTAATAAAAAAGTAATCTTTGTTTATGAGACAACATATTTTCTTAAAATCTTTTAGCTCTCCAACGGTATATTATACAACTATATCACTATTGTCATGTTCGGAAGAAAACACAATAACCTGAACAAATTTTTGTCTATTTTCGCTTTTAGTTGTATATCCATTTCGTTAAAAGTTTATATTTATTCTTTTTTATATAAGTACTAAATAGATGATATAGTTTTTTTTTTTTTTTTTTTTTTTTTTTTTTTTTTTTTTTTTTTTTTTTTTTTTTTGTTTTTTTTTTTTTATAGAATCTACAAAATTAAAGGTACTTTTGAGGAAGAAAATTATATATCGGCATTTAAGCCCTGTCAGTTTATTTCAATCAGAATGAAACTTACATTATATTAAAGCCCATTAAATTTTACATCTACATAGTGCGCTTAATTAAAATCGTAGGAGGTATTTTCGAGAAAATCGTAAAAAGATGCGAAATGCGTGGTGTAATGTGGCTTCTTCGGTTCTCTGATTTTTTATATGCCATTTTACATTTTTCTTAAATGAAGTTTTTTTTTTTTTTCCTGTTTTCTCCTTCTGTTAATTATGAAATTATTTAGTATCCTGTCATTCTTTATCAAAAAGTGCAAAAGAAATGATTATTTTTTTCCAATTAAAAGAAGTAAAGGTTATTTTTCAAGGAGAAACATTGAAAATTTCAGGTGGCATATACAATTTTTATTTTTCGATTAATATTAATCGATGTGAAGTTGTGAATTAATAATTTAACTTATACTTGAGCAGATATAAGTATTAAACAGTAAACCTGTCCAGTCTTTATCTTCCCGAGCTATCTATTATAAAATATTAATACTTAGTTTATTAAAAAAAACATCAAACGAATATTTTTCCTGAAACGAATATACACTCCTTAAAATACCAAAAACTTGTTAAAACCATTTAATAATACCTAAACTTCTTATTGTGATACGTTATATTTTAAAAATATATTATAATTATATTGCGATCGAGAAACAAAACTGTTTTATTGGGTTTTATCGAAATGATTAAGTTCCTATCAATTTTTCTCCTAATCATGAGACAACAGTCATTATCTGTTTGAATTAAAGGTAAATAGACGGTAGTTGGTTTTCAAATCGAATAGCTTGATGAGGTTTTGCCCCTGGTTAGTTAAAATATGCTAAAAATAGTTTGACTATTCCTAAGCTATATGTTTATTTTAGACTTACCCTATTCTTCAATATTTTATTTTTTTATAAACACTATCAGATTTTGAGCATATGCTATTTCGTTATTTTTCCTTACATGAGTTTGATATCTTGATTATTTTAATATTAATTTTAATAGTCACCTATCTATTTTCTTTTTCCGAATCAAGTTATTTATTTTCATAAATTCTAAATGCCTTATATTTGATCACTAATAAAAAATATTATAAATTCCATAAAATCCCAAATGTTGCAGACTTATATGCCTGCTTTAATTACCTGGCCATACCAACCCTCTTCACCGTAACCTCTCATCCTTTGTGGTTTCAATAACCCTTGTGCTGATTGAATAGAAGGTGGCCACAGGATCTGCTATGTTTATTGTTTAGATAGATTTTCGTAATGCTCTCGTTATATTCAGTCCTTTTCGATAATGCAATTTCAATCCTCTAATTCACTCGTTAATTCCGAATTTCACGATTAAAAAATGTTTTTTTTGTTAATAAATAATCGGAATGACATCGAGGAATACCTGGAAGCCCTGTTGAGGACTCTTAGAGGGACCGCACTGGAAAAAAGAACTCCCCATATATATATATATATATATATCGATGTTGGTGAGGTAACATAAAAACGTAAGGAAGGGTTTTGAATTCGAGAAAAATTGAATTGAAATGGTTTAAGCCCCAAAGCTGTGTATATCCAGGTTGGCCTTACGATAATTATGTAAATGAGACTTATGTAGTTAAGTAAAAGATTAGAGCTTATAAGTGATGAAGCAGTCAAGAACGAAAAAAAAAAATAAGCATGAAAATAACTCTGTGCAACAAACAAAACAATTTTAGAACTATTATATAAAGTCAGTAATAGAGTTAAATCAGTTTAAAGAAATGAAACGTGTTTTACATTACCTTCCATAACTTTGTATACCTATGTTACTATTCTTATTATTCGGATAAAAAAATACCAAAAAAATTTCCTCCTTCCTTTTCCTCTTTCCTCTTAAATTTAATAATCAAATTCGTTTAACATCAATATTCAGTCTTTTTGAAGAAATAAGCAGATTCGTTTAATTTTTTGGAACCTACAAAATTAATGGTACTTTAGAAGAATAAAATTTAAAATTTCGGAATTTAAGCCCTGTCAGATTCAATCAGAATCAAGCCTGTATGATATAAAAGCCCAATTAATTTCACATAGATATAACTAGTAGTTTAATCAAAATCGTTAGGGTCCTTCATGAGGAAATCGTAAAAGTGTGCAAAATACATGATATAAAGTGACTCTTCAGGTTGGCCGACGTGAAAGTTGCTGTTACATCAGAGGTATATACGCTCCTAAAATCTGAAGTTTCAGTTTAATAAAACTTGACGTTTTCGAGCTAGAACGCACACACAGACTTTTTCGTGGGACTAGATCGTTTATACTGAGGGGATCCTAATAAATGTATTTCCAGTAAAAATATAAATTCGATAGTTTTCACTGTAGCAATATTTCATATAAAGGTGAGTGAAAGAAAAAAATGAAAATAAACATGAAAGAATAAAAGTTCTAGTATTTAAAAAAAAACTCTGGAGGGCTACTGGTTTGGTAAAAACTCTGCTGAATGTGAAATCGGAATGACATCGGGGAATACCTGGAACCCCTGTTGAGGACTCTTACAGGGACCGAACTGGAAAAAAGAACTCCCCATATTAGAATTTAAAGGTCGATTTAGGAACCTGAAGCATGACATTTGGCACAAAGGAGTAGGGGCCCTTACATTTGACGTTGAAGCTGGAGGAATTCGGGTGTAGGGTCAGATCAAAGAGTGCCGACCACAATGATGGGGGATGCACTCCAAAGGGTGTCCGCTCAAGAAACTGCTTTTTATCTCCCATCTCTTTTTTTTTATCACTATCTACAAATGTTTATCCTCTTCCACTTATTTTTTCCTCTTTCTGTTCAACCATTTACCCATTGAAGCATTAGCAGGCTGAATGCTTTGGTCTCAGTAAAGCAGTCACCAAGTCCCAATTGCTCAAATCATTCAATTTCATTTCTACTTGTTATATTGGATTTAACTGTTTATTTTTTTCCTTTCACTTACCTTTATTTGAATATTCGATATAAAATAAGTTCGTAGTTTTTAGAATATTTCAATTTGAGTTTATTAAATCATGTTTACTTAGTCAATAATGTTTACATATTCTAAAAAGAACTAGTTAAGGTTTCATTAGTTTCAACCGATATTCCTTATTTTTAAGTGGTGTTTTGCTTGCTCCAAATGGAAGAGAAATTAATTATTTTTCGTCATTTAATGAGTTAATATTACTGAAAAGGAAAATCCGCTGCACAGATGTTTAAAAAAAGGGGCAGTTTGTATGTCGATGATGGCTTAAGATAAAGCGCGGGAATTTTTTGATTTGCAAGACGCAAAACGCCCGACTCGTCCTTCTACTGTTCTGACTGGACGGAATTAAAAAAAAAAAAAAAAAAACATAGCTGAAAAATAGCAACATGTATTAGATCAATATGGGTCATATATAACTGATTAAAAATATTTACAAGAATCTGTAGTTTTTATTGAAATCGCCAGTAAAAACCGCTATAAAGTTATTTTAAAACACAATATATAATTAGGGAAAGTATTGCAGTCGTAAAATGTTTTGTATTTTAGGTTTCATGCTACCAAAATACACGTTTAAGGGTCTCTTAAGTCTAAACTAGTCGCGCAAACAGATCAGTGTGCCCGCAGGTGTGGTAAGTATAGCAAGAAACGAAAAGGCGTGAGAATCTATTTACATAATTGGCTGACCGGAAGTGCTACTTTATACCATGCATTTCACACCTTCTTTTCGCCTCATTTAAGAAAATATTTGATGCAATGTTTTTCCTAACAAACCTTCAGGAAATAATGTCCTGAACGGTAGTGAAAACCAAATCAAAATCCGTCTCGTGATTTACAAGGAGTTCGCGGAAACCAATAATCACGTTATCATTCTATATATAATAAGAAAAAGTATGGAAATATGCACTTTAGAGTCCCCTGAGTCTAAATAACCAACTCGCTTGAAAATGTGTGTGTGTAATAAGTCTAGCAAGAAAACGAAAAATCATACGAAAATGAAATTTCATATTCAAGACAACTACACGCTCGAGATGATACAACAACGTTTTCACCAAAATCACCTGACTGGAAGGGCTACTATATAACATGCATTTCGCACTTTTATAAAGAAAAAAAAGGACACGAAGGATTTTGATAAAACTCGCTATTTCAATGTCATATTTAATCAGATTTGAAGTAGGTGACTTTCTGATTAAAATAGTCTGACAGCGCTTAAATGCGAATTTAAAATTTTCTTCTTCTTAAGTACCTTTACTTTTGTAGGTTCGAAAAAATTAACACATCATCTTATACATATATATATATATATATTGTTTGATCAGTTCTCGACTGTTGATAATTTAAGTTTGTGTTGTTCTTAGGTTGCAGTCAATGAATAAACAGTTTTATCTATGCGACGTTTCGAGAATTTATTGTTCTCATAATCATGCCTTAACAGTGGAAAAAAACAGAACATTAATATTATTGTACAATAATTAATATATGATGTTATTGTTAGAGATATAAAAAAGAGTACATTGAACAATGAATATTAATACAGTAGGTACATAGATATTTTAAATTAGGATTTACATTATTATAAAATTACTTACAATTTTGGACAAAATAGTGTCTTAATTAGGCATGTTAAGCCTACAAGCTTTGAAAGAACACTGAAAAAATAAAAAAGTATATATATATATAAAAATAAAAAAAAATACATATATATATATATATATATATATATGTATAAGCATGCAGCTATTACTTATATTTAATTCATTCTGAATGATTTTTATTTAAGAAGTCATCATTTGCCTTTTTGGTTACTGAGCGATTTGGAAATTCAAACTTAAAATTTTTTTATATATATATATATATATATATATATATATATATATATATATATTTAACGAGTTTTATTTCTATCTAAAGTAGAAAAACATTAACACATCATCTTATAAGTATTGATGCAAAACGGGTAAATATATATATATATATATTAACAAGCCTGACTGGGCTGGTCAGCCTGTAATAGTTTTTTAAAATGAGACAAAAAGTAGTTTTTATATATTTGCAATATGAAAATGGCAAAGGCCGAAACGTAGGGAGAAGGAAAAAAGAAATAAAAATGTTAAATGAAAATGGATCAATTTAATTTTAAAAAAAGAACCTATATATATTAAACGAGTTTTATTTCTAACCAAAGTAGAAAAGAGATAAACCTTAAGATTTTAGGTGTGTCATCTTATAAAGATTTAAATGGTAATGTGAATTGACGAATATAGCATAAACCTAGGCGATTGCTGTACATAACAATTTTGTATTGTATTGAGGATGTATAGTCGACTGTAGAAACTATTATTGGTGGAATAATCAGGAATCAGTCTTTTTTTAAATATTTTTAATTTTGCCAACGTTTCGGCTCAAGCCTGTGAGCCATCATCAGGGCATTACTGAGCTATGTCCAAGCATAACTGGGTTTATGGCTCACAAGCTTGAGCCGAAACGTTGGCAAAATTCAAAATATTTAAAAAAATACTGACTCCTGATTATTCCACCTATAATTTTATATTGTTATATTATTTAAACTAAAACATATCTCTCCTAAAAAACTGGATTATTTTTTAAACTCTCACTTAATTTAGAAGTTATTTAATTGATTTTAACAACCGAGGTAAATGAATGTCTTGTGAAGGCCGCACCAGATTTTTAATATGTACTTTGACTTCATTAAAATCTCTAAACAATGGACTTATACGCTGTATCACTCTTTGTCCACTCTTGAAATATCGGGTTTAGTGAATAATAATAGTAGAAGAAATAGACATTTTCATGGGGAAAAAAATCAGGTTTTGGGCGAGTGAAGGAAATTTTAGGAACTATTTTTAACTCTTGTTTTATTTAAAATTCTTAAAAAGATTTTAACAACCGCGGTGAGTTAATGTCGTGTGTTGTTTGTACCAGTAATTTAATATTACTATGGCTTTCTTAAGTTACCTATAATTTTTATTTCTCTCCTAATATAATATAACCACGTATTACTTTTAATAATGATTGTTATTAATAGCATACTAATTCTGTTACTAACTTGGATTTTTGTAGTAATATTTGAATATGTGTGTAATTATGGTTCTATTCTTACTGGTGGTGGGACGTGGGATAACTCAAGGCTCCCTTCCTATATTCAAAACTTTATTATCCCCCTAAGTGTCGTTGCCGAGGCGCTGGGGGTCCCTATAGGGCCTACATCGGCTTTTCTTACCACCTATATTTTATTATATATAAATAAATAATATAAAATATTTGTTACATAATCCAAATATCGTTTTTTTTTTTTATATTTCTTATTAATTGAAATTTACAACTCTATTACATAATTCAACCAGTGCATATACTAATAGACAAAATACATGAAAAAGGCTTGTAAAGAATCTAATCACTGGAAGCATTCCAATAAATGTTCTTAAACAGAAGGTCTCGCGGTCGTCTTCTTTTCTGAAGCCTTGGCGGATTATCAGAGATAGGAGGGGAAGCAAGGATTATCCGGAACAAAATGCCGAATCGTATTGTAACCGAATTCATTGGAAACTGGCAATAATAAAGCCATCTTCGGTCAACCAGAAGTGGTCATTTAGTTGCATGACAAACTATTGGAGCATAAATATAGAACCCTGCCACATCCCCCTGAGTGCCCTGTGTTAGCCTGAGTGGTGTGCCGGTGCTCAATGAAATTCTTTGTTGCAGTGTTGAAAAGGATCCTATGTGTATTCATGGACGGAGGATCGAAACGTCAAAATAAAGAAAATTAAGAAGGAGTATTAGTTTAATGACCCAAAACCCGAATTATTTAAAACAAAATTATAATATAAAAAAAGGGTCGATGAATTAATTTCTTGTATATATATATTATATATATATAAAATACCTGGCATCCTTTCTTTACCAAGTTCTCCGATCTCAACGTCCATCTTACATCTCAGATATATTTTCATTTAAATCCTCCGTCCACACCTGCAACACTTTGTTCGCGACCTTCGGACCTGTATATAATGTCTCATCGAACCGCAGCTTTCGACAGATCTTTCCTTATCCGATCCTCGTCCTTATGGAATTATATTCCTTCTCATGTCCGTCACTTAAATACTCTTCCGGGCTTCAAATCCCTTTTTTCAAATACTTTTTGTCTATCCAATTCTCAAGTAACCCCAATTAATTAGAAAATTTCAATAAAAATCAGTAAATAGAGCAGAGAAAAACAATTATTTACTATATTTTATTATGCATAGTATTCAAACATTTATGTATTTTATGTTACACTTTTCACAAGCATTGTAAATTTATTTTAATTAGCCCTGTATATATGAATATGTAAATATTTTATTTATTTTTTCATCTAGTTTGTTTTGTTTTTCTAAATTATTATTATTAGAAGCTACCTGTTAATTTATTACTATTATTCATTTTCTTTGTTATTTCTGTTGTTTTTGTTTATTTTATTTATTTATTTTTTATTGCTCTAAGATAAGTTCCAATTTGATTTGTCTGTAACATTATTCTGAAGGGACTTGTCCCAGAATAAATAAAGAATTTATTATTATATATATTGTGATTAAACCGACATACAATAACAGTATTCCTTAGGGCTTAGTATTTATTTATAACAATATCACCTACAATGTAAAGTTCCACAACGTTACATTGAGTAAGCTTGCTTAGAGGAGTGTAGGTAATCGTATAACTTTAAATAAGTTTATTCCCTTTGAGCGGAATCCGATTGTAGCATATAGTTGGATTGGGTCATACCATTAGAGGTAAATGGCTTGTGCGACCAATAAGACATATGGAATTAGTCGAGCACAAACAAATTGAAACTGCCCTCCCAAGCCAGTAATGTACGGGCCTGATCCCCAAGTGTCCCTACAGAAAAAATGACGATAATATTCTATACCTTAAACGAGATTAAAGGGTGCGCGCCCCGATAACACCCTTGGGTCCAATCCTCGCCAGTTGTAGCCAAAAATAAATTAATAAGCAATTGATTTATCCCTACCCTAACTGTTCTCTATAATCCGCAAATGTCCTCTGAATACATTAGTGATAATTAATTTGTTTATCTTACAGGATCGTTAAATTAAATTCCCCTTGAATTGGGTGATTAATTTCTTTAATGTTGCTTTCGAGATCTCTATTTTTTTTTTTTTAATTATGAAAAATCTTCCCTTCGCCCCTTGCCCCATTCCTCCGGGTGACGCTCTAGTGGCCGAAATCTCATCACGGTCTTGCTGAAAAATCCTTCATTGGTAAAAAAAAAGTATGTTTCTGTATGATCATCAGATGTGTAATCATTTATCTAAATATTTCAGAAAGATACAATTATTTTAAAATTGATGCAAAGCATATTATTGAAAAAAAAATCTTTTAATTATTTAATATAAAAAAACTTTGTGTTTTGTAAAAACATTGACTGAAAATGATAGAAAAACAATTAAAAATTATATATCCGATTCTTACACTCATACACAGCTGGTATAATAATCCTCATTTTAGTTGATTATATCACCTATTATTAAAACTTTTTTTTTTTTGCAATAATCAAAACCAAAGGTCATAAAAATGATAATTTTTATTTTATTCGGCATTTTAGAAATTTATATTATTAATATGTTACGTGTGTAAGATCAGTTTATATAAACCTTTAGCAATTTTAAGCTCATTTTTCTTTTTTTTTGTCTTTCGTGCCTTTAACGAACTTATACGTATTTTTTTTAATACTTAGCCTCATTTCGGTGTATTGTAGGTATGTTACGGTTTTAATTTCTGACAAAAAAATGTACACAAAGCGAAATATTTATAATTTTTCTCTGTTATTTAACCTAAGTAACTCCTATGTTTATCAATACTCACAATGCACCGCAGTTAATTACTTAAAATAAAGTAAAAAAAAAAAAAAGTATGTTTCTGTATGATAATCTCAATTTATATATTATTTACTGCTATACTATATTATTTACTGAACACACAATTCCTAAATGTGACGACACAGACATTTTCTATTATATAATTTTAATATCGTTTATTACTATCATACAGGCATTCTTTACAAAATTTATATAATATAATAAAATTGCAATTTAGATTTCTTTAAACCGAAACTTAGTCATCAAAAAGTTATTTCTGAAATATAAGCAGTTCTATTAGAAATAGTACAAGTTAATATAAAGTTGTTATTGGTAAAAAGGAAGGTTATAATATTTCAGTGTTGCCTCCGTCGTATAGACACAAGTTATATTCTTTCATTTCATTCTTCGGACCAAATCATAACTAAGCTGTTAAAATAAATGGTAAGTCGTTACCTTCTCTCCTTCTCTCTCTCTTCTAAATATATATGTATGTATATA
Organism: Piezodorus guildinii; assembly: GCA_023052935.1. Lineage (NCBI taxonomy): Eukaryota > Metazoa > Arthropoda > Insecta > Hemiptera > Pentatomidae > Piezodorus > Piezodorus guildinii. The sequence continues at coordinate 27,708,950 of CM041295.1, read as the reverse complement.
TATATAATATATATATATATATATATATATATATATATATATATATATATATATATATATATATATAATAATAATTAATGATACCACATTTCTTGGTTTCCGCCAAATCTTCCTAAACCCCTGGACTAATTTTAGTACCGTTTTTAATATCAAGTAGGAAATTTTTTAATGAATGTTTTCAAGCAAAATACATTGCAATTTAGCTTTTCTCTAAACTGGAAAAATAATTTTTCTGTAACCAAATAATCAAAAATTATTCCTGAAATATAAGCAGTAATATAGATGTATAATATACCGTTAAAAAGGGCAAGATTTAGAAAAGTGAATATGCTATAAAAGAAACACTATACGTTTTAGAAAGTTGTTGTAAGCACATAAACTTATGATCATATGTTATTGGTTTAGAGGGAGGTTATGATAGTGAAATGTTGCCACCGTCGTACAAGTCGTACACCTTATTATAATTTATATTTTATATTTAATACGCAAGCTTTTGGAAAAAATATTACGTACCAAATCGTGACTTAGTTGTTAAAATAAATGCTAAGTTGTTATGAATATATAAACTAATAAATATTATGTTGTTATGTAATCTATAAACTAATAAATATTAAGTTGTTATAAATCTATAAACTAATAAATATTAAGTTGTTATAAATCTATAAACTAACGTTCTTATTGATTATTTCTAATTTAATACTATTTCATGAAAACAGATGTTTCAGTGTAAAAAAATGGGATCCTATAGAAAGAAAATTAAACATTTTAAAAAGTTTATTTGAAATATTAAATATTATAAACCTAATAGGACAGGAATCTTTGTAAAATAATTCTAATGTTTTATTCCTGTTCTAGGATGTTTAAATATGCCACACATAAGACGAATTGGTCGAAAAAATATGTTTGATCACGAAACCAGACCAAAGTTACGAACTACCGTAAACTACCGTAAATTTTGAAAAGGTAGTGTAACAAAAAAAGCTCCGGCTTCCTTCGGGAGGAGGTAGGTATTTTCTCAAAAAAGATATGTTTAAAATAAAGATTAGAACAAAAATTATCTGCTTGTCTGCCCTCCGATCACAGCAAAGAAAAGACAAGATTTTAGATTAGCCCTTTGTTTGTTGCATTAGTTTGTTTACCCAACTGGCACAGATAATACATGTCCCCACGTCAAAACACTTTTAATTAGAGTTCAGTCCAGTTGCTAAATGTCTTAGTTGCGTCTAAAGTCTAGTTGCGTTGTCTAGCCATGAGCTCTATCAAAATTAAATACCGCGATTTGTGTGGGTGCTTGTGGGGTGGTACAAACTTCAGCAGACTTATTTCTTTGACGAAATCACCCTGAACTTGACGAAGAAAACATTTCTACAATGGCGACAGCTCTAAGTAAGAGTTTTTTTGCCTCATTTTAATAAAAAAACAAAACAAAACAAGGTAAATCGGGACCGGGCGAGGTTCAGAAAAATATTCAACGAGTGGATGGAAAATGAATATGTTTTCCACATACCAGACGAAGAATCCAGCTACTGGAAACTTCCTTTTATAACATGAGATCTCAAGCAAAGAAAAAGCATCTGAATATCAGTGATGTAGCTAAGCAACTGTTAATATAATTTGCTTGAATTTAATATTGAAAGTTTCTTTTCAATTTGAGCAAGCTTTGACTTTGAATCTCTAGTTTAGTTGTTTACGAAATTCTTCAGTCTTTTAAACTTCCTTGAGTTTTAATTCGTGATTATGATTTAATTTCAATATACACTCAAAATACTTGTTTGAACTGGTTTTCATAGGCGCAACATATTTCAAAAATTTCCTAAATTGTTATCTTGCCAATAGGCTTTAATTTTCTCATTATTTATTTAAATTTCTTCAAAATTTCAATAAAGACCGTTGAACTTGATGTTTTTTTTTTATTCTGCTGACCCGTTTTCGAGACATTGAATTTTTTCCGCATTTTGGTCATTCGGCACCACTGTGGGCGGTTTTACTAATAATGTATTAAAGTAAATCGTATATTAATTTTAATTTCAGTTTCCATTTTCCCACCATGCGCCCTGATTATGACCCACAAAGGGGGTCGAAACGTTGGCAAACAATAAATAGTTGAAACTATTTAGTTGTTTCATTTAATGACCGCCACCCGGACTAATTCCTTCCAGTATATTAATTTTATTTAACAAGAAATATGAAAATTAAAATATCGAATAGCTAAATAATTTAGATTATATGTGTATATAATAATAAGTAGTTATTGTATGGGAGCATATAAAATAAAAATGTTAGAACGTTATGGCTGATATTCACAGGAGTCGAAAAAATCTATGACCTCAGTAGACTTTACTATACCCGTGTAAAAGTTGAAAAACCTTACACAAAGAAAGAAATAGTTCAGTGCCATAACTGTTAGGCATATGGTCATACCAAAAGTTATTGCCATCACATACCACGCTGTGTGAAATGCGGTGAACAGCATAAATCAGAAGAATGTACAAGATCATGATCAACACCCGCTGTATGTGCTCTGTGCCTCAAGGACCACCCGGCTAACTACAAGGGATGTGAAATCCACAAGAAACTGAGAACCAGATACCAAAAACCTCAGGATCCGAATGAAATAGCTATACCAATCAGAAGCAGAAGAGAACCATCTAAACTTGTAAATTCTAACGTGTCATTTGCCCACTTGCTTGGAGGTGGAAACCAGAGTCATGAAGTCGAGGCACTGCCGGAACAACGTTTTCCTCAACGTTCTGAATCTATTGTACAACAATCTATCCCTCAAAGTTTACCTAATCTTCAAAAAACTCCTCAACATCAAATTTCTCATATCCCTCCACCATCAAACGTCACAGATCTTACCAGTCTAATGACATCGTTCATCTCCGAAATCAAATATCTTGTTATGCCGCTTATATCACTCCTTACAAATTTAGTATCAAATCTAATCCCTGCCTTGAAAAATCATTTAATTTTGCCGGCGTTTTGGCACAAGCTTGTGAGCCATCATCAGAGATACAAAAATCAGGCCAAAAGAGATACATAGTAATGTGCTAATGAAAATTTTTTTGAATGTAGTGACAATGATAAAATTTAAAATATAACAGAAAATATACCATTATCACACATGTATCATGACGAACGTTTAACATGGAATCCACACACAAGACTGAAACGACAAGAAACTGCCCGTCGCTTTTGCTTACTTCAACACTTACTTGACAGGCGCTCTTAACTTCCACTTATCTACAAAAGGCTCATCTATATCACCATCATAAGGCCTATCTGGACTTACGGAGTTGAGCTCTGGGACTCTACTAAACTATCAAATTCTTCCCGTATTCAATCCTTACAATCCAAAATCCTTCGGAAAATCCTCAACGCTCCTTACTTTGTCACGAATAAACTCATACATAAGGACTTTAATATCCCATATGTTGCTGATTTGACCCGGACCAGGTATCAATCCTTCCATGAAAAACTCCACTCCCACTCTAACCCACTAGTTTCAATCCTTGCTTCCTCTTTCATTCCTGACAATCCTCCGAGGCGTCTGAAAAGGAGATGTCTCGAGACCTTCTAGTTTAGATTACCCATTGAGTTGTGCCAAGGGGTTTTACTCTTCATGTATTTCTGTTAGCTAATTTACTTGATGTATTAACTAATACATTGTAAATTTCAATAAATGATTGCTATCCTGATGATGGCTTATAAGCTTAAGCCGAAACGTCGGAAATTTTAAAATATTAAAAAAAAAGACTGGCTCCTGATTATTTCCATCTACAATAATTTCTACAGTCGACTATACATCCTCAAAAACAGAAAAATGTTTCTTATCTGAGTTATTGTTTTAATATCAAGCTTATCCATCTGGCACGCATCGAATAAAGATGCACTTGACTGAATAAGTATAAAAACTAATAATGATAAGAGAAAATAAAGTTAAAGAAGCTTACTGGCGTTGATATACTTTGCCGAAGTAGCTCGGGCAGTCCATCAGAGGCCTAGCCCGACCCACCCTGACCCGAATCGAAATAGTCTGTTCCAAATTAGGGTTGGTCTGAGGTTTAGGAGCCACTAGGCTAACCCTGTACCTGTCTATTGCAATTAACTCACTCTGATTGGCGTACAACTTCGGGAAATATTTAACTTAGGGCGCCATTTACTCGGAAAAGTTCTTTATTTAATTAATCCAAGTTCTCTATTTTCTTTGCTTTAAACAATATATAAATAACACTGGACAGCGAAAATATATTTTTCCAATGTTCTCTTCAATTCATGATTCTAATTTCACTTACAAAGATGATAAAGAAAAATAATTTTGTCAGCTCTAGTTGGTATGGTAAAGAACGGGTCGCAATATTCGATATTAAAAATCTTTGAAAAAAATGAGAATTTTATTGATATTAACATTGAAAGTCCATTTGGAATTTTCATTTATTTATTAATTTGGTTACAGATTAAGGTACGACCACACAAGTTAGAGGTACCTATTATATAACGTGTAGTACGTTGTAGTAGTAGTATACAGATAGTACGTAGATATAGTACGTTTTGGAAGGAAATGTTTTTAGTACCTTTTGGAATGAAATAGATGTGGATTTAGTACCTTTTGGAATGAAATGAAAAACTTCTCTATTATCCTGGGACTAAAGTCCCGTAAGAATAAAATAAAAATACAGAAGTGGTGACCGGAACAATGTGGTCATGGCTTTGACTGACAAATTGCTAAACTAAAAAAAAAAAAAAAAAAAAAAAAATATATATATATATATATATATATAATATATATATATATATATATATATATATATATTTAGGGTTTTAATATTTACAAACCAGAATCTTAGAATGAAAAATAAAAATGAAAAAACAGAAATGGCTACTTCATTAGTGATCATTTAAATAATATAAACACAACAAAAATTGGTATAAACACAAAATTTCTAGAATCTGCAGTTTGAGGTTATTGCCTGTTTGACTTGGTAAGGAAAAGGTTGTTGAAAAGGAGCGATTTGAAGGAGGAAGCAGTTCTGACATGACGGATCTCAGGAGGGATAGAATTCCAAAGAGAGATTGCTTTGGCTAGAAAGGACTTGTCAAAGGCAGCAGTAGGTTGAGGAGGAGGGTAGACGTCAGAATGACGGGATCTAGTAGAACGGGATTGAATTGATGATTTAAATTTAATTGATTGGAAAGTATAGCTGGGACGATGAGTCCTGATAACCTGGTAGAGGAAGGAAGCTAGGAAATACTGGCATCTGTAACGAGGATAAAGTTACTCTTAACTCGGCAAAATAAACAGAAATTTCAAATACCTTTTAAAGGTTTTAGATGCAATTTGCTGACGGATTAATATAAAACTAAACCACTTTACAGATAAAACGCTGGTCCAATTTAGTTAGGTTTCAGATAATTAAGTGGTTAGGACATGTACTCAGAATGGAAGGGGGCAGAGGCCCTCTAAAGGCATCTAGGAACACACCAGATTTGACACAAGACCCAGATCATGAGCGCGTTGGAAGGATAGTGTCCTCTCAGACCTAAACCTAAGTAAGACAGGACTGCTTGGGGCACAATGATTGAGCAGGCTAAGGATAGCTTTATGCATCTCTCGCGCCAATAAAAAAGAAGAAACCATAAGAATACAAAATATTGGTTTTGAAAAAAATCTCCTTGATTTCCAAAAGGTACCAACGTCTCAATTAATGATCACAGGAATAACTTATTAATCAGTCGAAAATTGGTCCTCTGATTGGGATAGGAATAATCTAGAAAGCCTTTTGCAAACTGTGAGGAAAGCAATTCGTATAAGATAGTGTTGAACTCCTAATCATCTAATCAACCTCGATGCAAACGTCGCACAGTGGGCAATATGACCGATTTAGGTGAACAAAATTCTGAAACTTGTCTGTATTTAACCTTTGAGGTCCCATATTAAAGTAATACAAAAAATCTAATTATGGCTCGGAGTTTCTAAAACCTGCTTGTATATTTATTTTATATGGTTTAGGAAATTCTTGAAATTATATGTTGTAAAAATTTTGATTCGGAGTGTTCTGCCTGAAAAAATTTATGTATCACCAGAAACGCAAAAAATCGCAAAATTATTTGTAATATTTCAAGGCTAGAAATATTGGTAAAACAAATCCTTGGGGTAACTTGGGGGTTATATAGTTTTTCGTTATTGAATAGGGGCATACATTCGCAAATTGCTAAATTTACCTCTAAAGGTGAGATGACAATGTCTTTTAATAACGAGTTTAGAAATATAATGTCTTACCTGTCTCAACAATGCCCATTGTTAAATAAAAGACTTTGCTCTAAATACACCTTAAACACAATAAATGGCCATCGAATAAAGATAATCTTACTGCCGGTTATTAGCCACTTGTGCGAACAGGAATGATTCATTCATTTATTATTTATTAGTAAAAACGGTATGGCGGGAAATATTAGTATTAATGGTCTTGTCAACTAATAATAAAAAGGTGAAGCACTAGAAAATTTCAAATTTTTGACTTGACTTTTGTCCACCTAAATTAGTGATTTTGCCCACTGTGCGGCGTTCTAATCTTGGATTTACTTCTCGGTGATCAAATTGAACGAATTTAGTGAGAATGTGAGATAATGTTGATGAACTGTCCTGCTTGTTTCAATGGCAGTTAACTAGGTCGTTTAGTAAGAATAAAAACTAGAGCTTAAACGGCGATTTGGCTAGTTATACAGATTGCTAAACCGTAAATCTCTGCGTACAGTTGAAAACAAATTATTAATCAATAAAACGATTCTGAAACCTGTCTGAGCCTACGGGCTCAAACTGTGGGGGATAGCTTAATTTTGTCTGATGAAACGCATCCGATACATTCAATCCAAAGTCTTTTAAACGCTAGTTCATACTTAATTTATCAATTGTAATTTCTATGTTTGTTTTAATTAAAACCCATGTATGACTCACACATCCGATCTTGAAATAAAGAAATTCGATTGATTTAAATTTCTATTGTTAGTTTTGTTTGTTTATTCGTTTAACGCCACGTTATTACGCTGATAGAGTTGGAGTCCTAAATTTTTCCTATCTAGGTTTATTGGATCTTTAACGAGTACCTGACCTAACGTACTTTACCTGATAACGAGCACTTTTTTTAAAAATATTTAATGTAAAATAGATGTTTCCATCTGAATCAAACGTAATTCTTCAAACATGTTCAACTCTAACTTAATTCAAAAATTATTAAATTGATCTCAAGAACGGAGAAAAGTCATAGTGGTGTGTTGCGAGCATCAGATTTTTTTTTAGGGAGAGGAAGGGGAGGATGGATTTTTTTTCACCCGCTTAAACAGTCATTATGCCAGTGTATTTAATTTCTAAAAGTTTACTATCAGCTAAGGAGTAAATACCTGTGAAACTGAGAATATTTCTTACAAACAAGATGAAAGTAAAGTGCTTTTCCGGAATCTCGAGACATTCGGTAGCTTGTAAAGAAGACTCTACTTTACTTCAATTTCAGTTATCTCGTATCAATCAAGAAACGTTACGTAACCGATTTTTTCCAAAAGAATTGTTACACAACCGATGACAAGAAAGACGTAAGAAATGAAAACTGTCCCAATTCGTTGGAAAAAGAAATATGATGGCTCTTTAATTGTATTGAGCAGGACAATATTTACATGCAAATTGTGTGATCACCACTTTTTTTGTAATTGTGCCAAAGCTAGTTTATTTAATTAGCGATATTATATATATATATATATATATATATTATATATATATATATATATATATATATATATATATATATATATAGTTTGGTATGTATAAAATACGATTTTAAATTACCTCTCTTGTTAAAAGTAACTAAAAATTGTATGTAAAGTTACAGTTTAGAAAAGGAAAAAGTTAAAAGAATTACATCCAGATTCGAAGAAATACTAATTTTAGATTAGATAATCTGAAAATATAAATAATTCTATACAACTTTGTATATAAGATATAAATTTTTTTAAAAATAATTAGCTTTCCGACGGTATATTATAGTTATCATATACTCATCATATGTTCCAGAAAACAAATTATCACAAATGTTTTTGCTCTTTCATCCATTTGGTTATTATTTTTTTTATCATGTATATTTATCTGTTTTTATTAATTGAAGATGTACAGTCGACTGTAGAAACTATTATAGGTGGAATAATCAGGAGTCAGTCTTTTTTTTTTTTTAATATTTTTAATTTTGCCAATGTTTCGGCTCAAGCTTGTGAGCCATCATCAGGGCATTACTGAGTTAAACTCGAGTTTATGCTTGGACATGGCTCAGTAATGTCCTGATGATGGCTCGCAAGCTTGAGCCGAAACGTTGGCAAAATTAAAAATATTTAAAAAAAAAACAGACTGACTCCTGATTATTCCACTATAATAGTTTTTATTAATAGTAATAACATTCAATGGATAATTTTATTCGAATCTAGAAATATAAGTTATTTGAGAAAAATAAAATTTTAAATATTAGGATTAAAGCTCTGTTTGAATGAAAAATGCATGATATTGAAGCCCATAAATGTTCACAACGATAATGCGAGTTTAATCAACCTTTGAGAGGGACTTGGTCATTTGGACTTGGGAACCCTAACTCGTGCATTTCCGTTGAAAGCTCGAATTAGAAATTTTTACGATCGTAATAATTTTCCTAACTACATATTTCATATATAGGTAGTTTAAATTTTATGAAATGAAACAATGAATAAGTCCGTTACTTTAATGCAATGCACTTAATTAACAAAATTAATAGATAATGTTTTATCGGCGGTCATCGTCAACTGCGCTACATTTCTCTATGTTATAGATATTGCCACACACTTAAAATAGATTCTTTATTTTTTTTGAAAAAATTTTAGTTATTTTTCATTAAAATTTACAACTGTATACATAATACAACCAATAAGTATGCTGAAATACAAATTACATCAAGCAGTCTTTTAGAGAGGATACCCTTTGGCAGTATAAATATTCTAAACCAGAAGGTCTCGTGGCCATCTTCTTTTCAGACACCTCGTTGGATTATTGAGGACCGAAGAGGAAGTATTGATTGAATAGAATTGAAAAAGCAAGGATTGAAACAATTGGGTTTGAGTGGGAATGGTGTTTGGCATGGAAGGAATTGTATCTGGTTAGGGATAAGTCATTATCATATGGAACATTAAGTTCTTTATGGATGATTTTTCCGTGACAAAGTAAGAAGCATTGATGATTTTACAAAGGATTTTAGATTGTAAGGGTTGAATACGAGAAGAATTCGATGGTTTAGTAGAGCCCCATAGCTCAACTAATGCCAGATTATTTAACTACTAAAATATTCACTAGTAATTGTTAATATGGTAGAAAAGTGTTGTCCGTATATATATTTAAAAGACAAATGACATTGTTCAATATGGCATATGGTGTTCAAGATAATAAAACAATTTATTTTTTCCATAAAATTAACATATTGTTATTCTAACTTTTCACTGAATCTTTTTTTTTTTTTCCCTTATTTGCTATCAGATGAAACTGAAAGCACATCTGAAAGATTAGATAAAAAAAAAAAAAAAAAAAAAAAAAACTCGGTAGCAGGCGCTGGTAAGGTTCGATAACAGATTGAAACAATAAAACATTTTTATTTAACCGCATCTGTGCTGGAAAGATAAAGCGCCTATCATATGCAATTATTTCGCTAAGATATTATCGCTGCCCCGACAGGTGGAACGTCCCCTTATAATTACATATAGAACAAAACAGACAGAAAAAAATGCTGAACCAGATATCATTCCTTTTGTAAATAATTTGAATTGGTGAATAATACAATGTCCCAAATTTAGAGGCTCTGGGGAATAGAGATATTCGCAACCATTATATCACTGTAGAGTTACGTCCCATATGTTCATGGTGTTACAAAAATACATGTATATTACGATAAATAAATTCACATAGCATTTAATTTTAAAATATGATACCGCACTCTACAATCCCACATCAGATACCTTGAGGTGTAGTGTCAGAATTGAAGAATTAAAATAAATTCCAGAGGATCTCACCAAATAATTCATCGTAAACGTATGACATCCTGCCTGACAGTATCCTTTAATAATATTCCTCTCGTCTCAGTTGAACAGACCCGCTACGAGAACGAAACGACAAGAAACTACTCGCCGCTTTCTTCAAACTTACAAGACAGACGCTTTAACCTTCCACTTAATTACAAAAGGCTCATCTACATGACCATCATAAGGCCTATATGGACTTACAGTGTTGAATTTTAGGGCTCTACTTAACCATCAAATCCTCCTTCAAACCTTACAACCCTAAATCCTCAACGCTCCTAACTTAGTCAACAATAAAGTTATCCATAAAGGTCTTAATGTTCCATATGTAGCTGATTTAGTACGAACCAGATATCAATCCTTCCATGACATCAAAACTTTCTTCCTCTTCCATTCTGAGGCGTCTGAAAAGATGTCCTCGAAACCTTTTTACCAACTGTAGTGCTGCCAATTGGCAGTTTCTCTTCATGTATTTTATCTATTAGCTCATTTACTTGTTGTATTAACCAATACAGTTTTTAATATTAATAAATAAATAATAAGAAGAGAAATATATATATGATACCGCAACACACAACTTTTAACTCTATATTTAAAATATATTTAAGAACTTTTAAAGTAAAGTAAACTTCGAAAAAATAAATAAATTAGGTTTAATATATTATAACCCCACTCATCACTGTAGAACAAATACGATACCTTGGACTTCGTCTTGACAAACGTCTTACATAGAATCCTCATACAAGACTTAAACGACAAGAAACTGCTCGTAGATATCGACTATTAAAACACTTACTTGACGAACGATCAAAACTCCCTCTATACTTCAAAAAACTCATTTACACAACAATTATTAGACCTATCTGGACTTATGGAATAGAGCTATGGGGCTCCACTAAACCATCGAATTCCTTTTGCATCCAATCCTTGCAATCCAAAATCCTTAGACAAATCCTAGTCGCTCCGTATTTCGTTACCAACGAACTCATTCATAGAGACCAGAATATCCCACTCGTTGCAGAAATTGCCCAAAAAAGATACTCCTGCTTTCATTCTAAATTACCCGCCCATACAAACCCGCTTGTCCGTATACTCTCAACGGCATCTATTCCCGATAATCCTCCGAGGCGTCTGAAAAGACGGTATCCTCGAGACCTGCTTACCAAATAAACTGTGAAGTGCTACCACCGGGTAGATTCTTCTCTAGACTATTCCAAGCCAATGTCCAGCAAATAGCTCATTTACTTGTTGTACTGTGTACAGTTGTAAATATCAATAAAAGAATTAATAATAAAAAAAAAAAAAAAAATATATATATATATATATATATATATATATATATATATATATATATAATATACTAGACTGGAACTACAGGAAACTGCTCAAAACTCCCTATTTATTGCAAAAAAACTCATTTAAATAACCATTGACAGGCCTATATTTGGACCTATGACATTGAGCTATGGGGTTCCACTAAACCATCAAATCTAAACCTTGCAATCCAAAATCCTTAATGCTCCTTACTTCGCTGATAATAAAATCATCCATAAAGACCTCAATAACCCAATAGTTGAAGACTTAGACCAATATAGATGTACCTCTTTTCATTCTAAACTCTCTGCTAACTTGAAACCGCTTCTTCGTGACTCCTTCATATCCATTTCTGACAATTAACCGAATGGACTTGAAAGAAGATGGCCAAAAGACCTCCTACCATAAATTAGACGTTGGAGTGCTACCAATAGGTAGTTTGTTCATATTACTATCGTGTGATTTAACGATATATTGATCTCATTTACTTGTGTTAAATCAATTATATACCATTATATACCAAATTTAATTAATTTTACGAGCTGTACTTCGTATGACTTAGTAAGTTAGATTAATATTTTCTAAATCTTATGCTTCCCAACGGTTATTTTAACCTTATTGGTTAAAACGTTCATTCATATGTTATTTTTGCATGTGTTTTAACAATACTAGCAAGCACAAATGGTCAATGATTTTAATGAACTAAATTGAGGGTTCTTAAAAGGATGAAATAAAATAAATATGACATAAAATAAAGTCACAGCATCTCATTGAGATTGAAACCGATATGATAATGAAGCTTGTGTTCATTAAATTCGATATCGATCTGGTGAGTAAAACTAACATCTTTAGATCCTTTTTCGAGAAATCGTACAGACATGTAGAATGCTAAGTAAAATTTAGTGAAAATGCTGTTGTAATATCTCAGGTGCATACTTGTCTTAAATGTAAAATTACAGTTTTCTACGACTTTAAGGTTTTTTCTACTTACCTTATACACGCACGCTAGCCATTTTGGGTCTTGGTCATTTGGAATCTGGATGGAAAGCTGAAACATTTATTTCCGTTGAAAATCGGAAAAAAATACTACCGCAGTACTTTCCCTTACTGCTTATTTCATATATGCGGTAGTCAGGTTAAGAGGTTGATATACCATAATGACAACGTATAATTTAAAAAAAATCCAATAGCGAAAAGTTAGATAATTAAAACTGTTATGCTGTAAAGTTATCATTCTCATCGGTATTACTCAAAACTGTTACAGTCGTCTACTTTTTTCAATGTTATTGAAATAAATTCTTCCACTAACCATGTCAATTGGGTTCGAACCTTTAACAAGAAGAACGCCTAATTAAAGGACCTCTTTCGATCCTGCCATATTATAAACCGTGTATTCAGGCAAAGTGGGGTTAGTTGTCTTAAGGGACCGGTTGGTGAACTGAACGAGGCGAATTTTATTAAAAACTCAGTTCTTCACAATATTTCAATCTAAGGTCAGCTAAAATTTCTTAAGAGTGAATTGAAGGAAGTAGACCTCTAAGAGATTCCGGAACTTCACTCTCAGCATCTGGTGGAGAACCTCTGGAAGTGAGAGAGAGGGCTGAAGTCGTTAGAGAGCTGGAGTTAGGACTTGTGGACCCTAATAACCTTATACTATAACATACCCCGGGGTCACTGCTGTTTTAACATGCGGGAAGGATTTTAGGGAACATTTCAACTGGACAAGGAATGAACCATATGTGATTTGGATGCTTTGGTTAAATTCAGAAGTAATTATAATAATATTGCTCAAGACTGAATGTTACATTATAAATAATAACATAATAAATTGGAGTGACTGCTTCGCACAATAGCCTTACGCTAAACCATCCAATGAGACGTCATATTCTCCAATATGCTATCTTTACATTTAGATTCGTACAAGGTTTTGTTATAATCTTCGCTTTCATTATGTATTTGTGATCATACCTTTCATATATTCATGTGGTAAAACATATAAAGTAAACAGTTTCTTATTTTTTCGTATGATTATTGCTTCGTTTTTCACAACTAGTACTCAACCTCATATGGAACATGAACCATACAACCTCGGTAGTGGAGACTTTAATTTTCAAAAGGTACTAAGGACATTTTTACGAAATTTATATTTTGACATTTGTAACAAACATTTTTTTCGGTCTTTTAATGAGTCTAGTACCCAATATTCAAGCTTCTATACATTTCTAATCGCCTTAAAGTGGTCATAGACGGTTAACATTCCATGTAAGTTCTATTATGGGCATATTTGTTCTGGGGTTTTCTTCCATCAATGCCCGCCAAACAATATCATCATAATAGAAAGACCTTTGTCTTCAAGGCTGAAGTCGCCTTTCCGAATATTTCGAACCATTTATGAACGGCGCACTTATTTATGCTTCCCTTGCCCTGTACTTTATTGAGGTTTCAAGCACCGTTGCGGCCAAGTTTTAACTCGTAAAACAAAAATATGTGAATATCACTCGTTGACAGCTTATTAAAGACATAATTATCTCTAAGCATCAAAATGCTAAAGATTTAAACAATCATTTTCAACATTAAAATTATTAAAGGGAAGAGTATACATATTTTGATATAATTAAAATTTGAACATTTCTTCTCTTATAATGTTTTTGTATTTATTAGCACAATAACATAATCATATCAGTTGACATTTTGATGATACATGCTTTATTTTCAAAATTGTGTAACAAATTGTTTTTTGATGTCCACTTAAAGTTGTTATAGTTCGATTACTAAATTTATTCTTATACTACCGATATGTTGTTCTAAATCAATATTATAAAAAAAAAATGTATATTCGTTTATGGATTTGGAACTCCATATGGGTAGTGTAAGAAGAAATTTAGTGATCGGACTAAAAACAATTTTAGGTTGGCATCTAGAAGCAATTTGTTATACAATTTTGAAAATGAAGCATCTACCTTCGAAACGTCGAAACTAATATGAATGAATCAGTTGTTTGTCAATGTTATTTGAGCGAATAAATTTTAAATAATTGTGAGAAGAGAAATGTTCTAATTTTAATCATATCAAAAAGAACAACAAGCATTATCGTTTGAAAGAGGATTAATCGATGTAAATAATACAGTACCTATACGTAAAAAAGACAACCCATACTTAAAATAAATAAATAAATAAAATAAAAAATATTGCGAATTTATAGCAGAATCAAATAAGCTGGTTAAATTAATAAACTAATGTGAGATTTTTGCACTTCCTGTAAAATTTTCTGGATATAGAGTACATTTTAGAAATATCAGATGACGTCAGTGAGGTGGATAAATAAGTTTTTTTTTTTTTTAAATTTCTTACGTTGGAGTATAGACTTTCTTATATGGAGTATATCAGCTTGTACTAAAATAGCGCACACGCAATTTTATTATGTTTTCAGAGGTACCCTCAGGTAAATTTAATCAGCTGGGAGTAGGTCAAATTGGTTCCAGTTTGCCAGCCTCATAATAAATGAAAGCTGGGACGATTTGGGAATCGGGAGTGTGGGAAGGGATAGGGTCATTGTGTTGTGGTCGGGGGATAAATCGTCATGGCGCAAACCGAAATAGTTTGTAAAGGAAGAACTGAAGGAGATAGAAATTACGATTTCGCTAAACCGCGAACCGCTGAGTGCTCGGGTTTCAGTTATTAGGGCCGCAGGAATGTTTTCCCATGTACCACGCCTTTTTTACTATGAATCCAAACACCGTTTGCATTCCGGAGAAGTAACGGCCTCCGAATTTTATTAGTATTGATATCAGAAGGATTAATGGGTATTTAAAATCGAAGAATAAAACCTGGAATATGGTAGCGAGCTATCACGTATTCATGAAAGCAATATGTAAACTATTTAGTGTTTATTTGGATTTTGACGTGCGATACTATCGTAGTTAGAATTGCAAACCATGAATATATATATATTTTTATTTTTTTTTTTTTTTTTTTTTTTTTTTTTCGATATATTTAATGTTTAAAATGAAGATAAAAAACAAGTAAACTTAACAATTTGTGAAATATAACATAGATTACATGTAGTGTACCTAAGAACAGGCATGGAACATGTATATAAAAATCAATAAACTCTCCTTCTTTGGGATTACCATAGGAGGAAAAGTTTAAAAAAAAAAAAAAAAAAAAAAAATATAATAATATAAATATATATATATATATATATATATATATATATATATATATATATATATATATCACACAGCTCCTTATATTGTATTTAACGATGGGCTCTCCTTCTTTACTTTTACTTGATAATGCATGAAATATTAGTGAGTTACCTCTGCTTCCTCAGTTGCACTTTGAATGTTTTGTCATTAATGTTTGAAAATGTACTGTTTGATAGATTTAGATTTAATCGCAGAAATCGAGAACCGTGAGATGATTTTGTATACAGATAAAGGAGAGAATGAGAGATTAAAAAAAAAAAAATATTTAATATTTACTTTCATGGACAACCTCACGTTTAAAATAGTTAAATTGCTAAGCAATATAATAGAAATGTATCCCTTCTTACGCCAACGAGGTCCATTATATATAAAAAATAAAAGTAAAAAACTAAAAATAAAAACGGTTCCCGTTTTATTTCATTAATTACCATTTTATTTTTTAAATTAACTATTTAAAATAAATTTACAAAGTTAAATTTAGTTTCAATAAAATTCCCATTTCAGCATAACTAAGTTAAACCGAAACATCTATTTTCATGAATTAATCTAGTATAGAAATAATTAATAATAATTTCAGTTAATTACGATTTAGTACGAAGTTTTGTTTTTAAAATCTTGCGTACTGTATGGAAGAATATAATTTGTGCTATATTGTACGTTTCTAACACTGAATTCCATAATTTTCACTATGAGATACATCACAAATAACAACTGCTAATAAATTTATGGGCTTATAAGGACTTTCTGTTGACTTGTACAACTTATTTAATTTCGTAGTAACTTTTAGCATGAATACCAACACTGGAAAAGAAACAGCCTGTGAGTATATGATAATTAATATCAGAAGGATTAATGGGTATTTAAAATCGAAGAATAAAACCTGCAGCGAGCATTTTGATTTCGTTTTTTATGGAGGCAATTCGTAAACTATTGGATTGTCCGGAAAATAATGCAAAATTTAGGCATATAGATAAAGACTTTATTTAATCTAAATAGTCTCAACTACTATCAATAAATTTCTACTAACGTGTGGGATACTTCTGTTTTTCCACAGTATAGAAGAAATTCTATACTAAAGGAATGCAAAATCAATGAAAAACCATCTTTGGAATTGACAACTCCAAAAAACGCATTGTCTAAAGCCCTTTCCCATAAATTTCTTGTCAAGAAAGTAGTGTGTCTAAAACATGATATTCCGTAGGCGAGAATTCGGGAGGGTAGGGTGGATGTGGCAGATTCCATATCCAAGCTCCAACAGCTTTTTGACGTCACTCGTAAGACATTGCCGGGCGTTGTTATAAAAAAAAAAAAAAGAGCCCCTTCTAATTGACCAAGGATAGTTTTTTATTGCCGATTCCTTATGCTTTGAATTAATTTGGTTGCAATACGATTCACATTAATGGTTTCTCCAGGATTCAAGAAAGTGTAGTGCATGAAACCAAATGAAGCCCATCCAACATTAACCATCGTATTTTTTTGATAATTTGGGGGCTTTGGGAAACGGGCTTTATCGAGTCACTGCCTAGAAAGTCTGTTATTATCTAATTTTAATATCAATTCTGTACAGAAAAGCGTCGTTTACGTAAAAAAAACCCTCTATTTTCCAGTAGTTGGAATCACAGGTGTAACTCCAGACTTGGACAGAATAGGCTAATATGGGACGGATGACAGTTTTGTATGTTATCAATTTATTTTTTTTGTTAATAGTTTTTGTTGACAATTTTTTTAATTCTATTGAATTTGTTATGTATATGTTTTGTAATAGTTAAGGATTAACTACTTAACAGGAACAAATTACCAGATCCTTTAAATAGCTTAAAATATAATAAACTAAATTTATGATATTGATTGCCAAATTTAGCTTTATTCCAATGAATTTAGCGACCCCCCTTACACCCACACATTTCTCAGAATACTTCGGAATGAAATCAATTGACAGTATTGGAAACTTTTCTTTCCTTTTAAATGGTTTTTATTGAATAAGTATGGGGCAATCCACTTGAAATCGTCTTTTTGATTTTAATGATTTTTTAACCAGTTATGTTCTATCCTCTCATGAATAAAAAACCCTGGATAAATTGTTTTTATGGACAATAATTTTCTTTAGGTCAGCTTTGTGATCGAAAACATGTGTTGGGAAAATCTCTCTAAGTCTAGTAATTTTTCAGATATCGAGTCAAAACTGTATACAGTTTTTGTCCTTACAAAATATTAGTTAATTAGCGAAGACAATTTTTAAAAAATCACGAAATATAAATTAACTGAAACTTATGGCAGGCTATAACAAGGAAAATGTCTAGAAATTTCGATCGTGTAAGCATTGTCCTTCTTTTTTAATATAAATATTCTAAGAAGGGCTATCGCCAAATTCAGGAATATTGAAAGCGGGATATAGTAAATGAGCCGAATAAAAAATGACAAAACTTACACTTAAACTTAATTTACGATAAAATTATGTTGTTGAGACTCAGAGAAACGTACGTTGAGTACGTTTTCAAAATATAATACATTATACATTACTGCCATGCAAGTGTTGCCCCAACCATATTTACGTATTTGATGTCAAACCAAATTAATAACACATGGATCAGTTGAAGTCACAACCACAAATTAAGATAAATGTTATTTGTTAGGATTAGAATATTAGGATTTATTTTATTAAAATATATCAAAATATATACACACACACACACACTCTCCTAAAGTAGTTAATGAACAGCTACCACTGATTAGTTCTATCATAAGACATTTTCACGACTTTTCCTACACGTTTACTTATTGTACTTATATAATACAGTTGTGAATTACAATAGGGTACTCACTACGTTTGCTATAGCATGCTATTGGTGTATTTTGCTAAACCCGTCGAGTTTCTACAGTTATTTCCTGTATATAAAATTCCTGTATAAAATTGATGGGTTTAGCACAATAGCACAAATAGCATACTATAGCAAACGTAGTGAGTACCCCTAACAAATACATTAAAGGAAAAATTAACATTGTATTATAGCATTGGTATTAATAGTAAACATAATAATGAAAGTACTATTATTCCTTTTATAATAGAAAAAATAAATGTTCTTTAAATTAATCATAAAATAGATTAAATATTTTCACGCTTGGTTATTTTTGCTGTAATATACTAACATGTAATATTTTTGTTTACAGGTAATTTACTTCTGCAACTACCAAGATAAAATCGGGAAATACTAAGGTACTGTAAATTTATTTTTTGTTCATGATTTGGGCGTCTTATGTTACAATTTATATATATGACACACGTAGTGAATTTACATGGTGTCGTATAAATGTTTCGTTATATTGTAAGAACTGATACCAATCCTTAACTGAAACAATAAAGTTTATATGACTCATAGTCCGATTATCGGAAGGAAATCGAATTTTGTGTGTTTTGTTGTTATACATTGTTTTAATAAGAAAAACTAAAATATATCTACGTGATGTGCACGTATAGAAAAATAAATGGTACCGAGAGAAGGAAGAGAAAATTTTCCAGAAGTTTAAGTAGTCAAACCCTCAAAATAAAAAAGTAAGTGTCGCACAAGGTCATACAATAAATTAAATTTTATTATTTCTAAGAATTTTTAAGCATTTTAAGGAACTATTACTCTTCTATCGTTAGGTTTTAATTTATTATCATTTTTAAAATTTATTTATTAAGAGATAATACAACCTGCCAACCTTAGGGCTATGAGTATTACTGCTAGAAGAAATCAGTCTTCCCATAAGTACATCGTAAATGAAAAAAAAAAAATAAAATAAATAAAGAAAGAAAGAAAGAAAATAATTAATACAGAAAGATTACAAGGATAATTAATATAGACTTAACAAAGAAGAATAGAAATATATGTATAGAAAATATAATAAATAATATAAATAAAGAAAATACCTATTTTTTAAAATGTAATTATTGGAACACAACCAGTAAATAAAATACCTATTTAAATTTTAGTAATATTTTGACCTCCTGCCCTACCATATCCTTTAATAATACGCCACTCATACCTGTTGAACAAATCCGATATCTAGGACTCTATCTTGACAAACGTTTTACATGGAACCCTCACACGAGACTAAAACGACAAGAAACTGCACGTAGATACCGATTACTATAACACTTACTAGACAAACGTTCATAGCTTCCAATTCTCTACAAAAAGCTCATTTATATTACTGTCATCAGACCCATCTGGACATATGGAATCGAGCTTTGGGGCTCTACTAAACCATCTAATTCCTCCCGCATCTAATCCTTACAATCCAAAATCCTTCGAAAAATCCTAAATGCTCCTTATTTCGTCACAAATAAAATCATCCATAACGACCTTAATATCCCATTTGTGGCAGACCTTTCTCGTGCCAGATATACCACTTTTAATTCCAAACTCCCAACCCATATAAACCATCTTGTCCGCGACCTATCAACCTCACATATTCCTGACAACCTTCCGAGGCGATTGAAAAGAAGATGGCCTCGGGATCTACTTACATAAATAAACATGGAAGTACTACCGCTGGGTAGTTTCTTCACAAGCCTTTTATTATAATTCATCACTTTTACTTATTGTATTTATGTAATATACAGTTGTAAAATTCAATAAAATATAAATAAAAATAGTAATATTTTGGATCACTCAAAATATAACGAGAAGGTTACGAGACACTCTGTATAAAGAATCTCCATCTTACGAACTCGAAACTTTGAATAATTTAAATAATGCTTGGTTTAGATTAATTATTTATGGAAGAATAGATTCAGCCAATGACTAGGACAACGACATGACTAAGCCTAGGTCATTGAATTGTGTTGTTAGGATCCAACAGTTTGGTTTATGGCAAAAAATGACTCTTGAGCTTTTATTCTTTGCTGGTAAATGTGGAAAAATTACTTCCCGCCTCAGGGGGTGTGGGAGCCGGACGATTTTTTATGATTATTGAACCCATTGCAATTTTTTAGCCTCTCGTGCAATTTCAAAGGAAGCCCAATTTGAATAGAGTTTTATATTTTCTTCTTAGGATAAGCTAAGGCTTTTCTTTCTTTCCGCCGCTTAATAATTTCGCAACACGTACAGACATAATTTGTTTTATACTGCGTACGAATCGGAACATTGTCCAACTGTGAACGTTATCGTCGTTGTTATTATTAAAATGTCGATAAATTAGTTAATATAATCGTTTAAATTTATTCATACTCGAATGAAAACCCTCTAATATATAAAATATTTCTAATTTGGTTTAATGTAGTAATGCAGCATATAATTTTTCCTATAATATAAGTGGATAGAACAAAAGGCTTTATTCTGGGACTACGGCCCTTTATAATAATATAAATGATCAAAATAAAAACTTTAATTGGCCAAAAGCAATAATTATAATAATTAATGTATACAATTACGTAGAGAGAAAAAATATGAAAATGAAAATTAACTTTTACACATTATTTATCGTGTGAACAATGTTTACCCCACTAGTTATCATATTCAAATTTTCTCACTCAATATATGCACAAAACCAAAAAAAAAAAATAAAAATAATTGTATTAATTGCCGTTTATGGTATTTCATTAAAAATGTTACTGTAATATGAGGCTGTTAACACGTGTTACCCACTCGGCCAACTCATCCGTTTACCCCTAAGGTATTGCCATCCATACATACCTTTTCCTTAAAAGTACCGCCAATTTTTTCCATCGTTTTCAGCACCTTCTTCGACTTTCCACTTGTAATATCCTTCTCCCTTTTTTCCAGTCACATTAACTAATGCTTTGTGGTAAATGGTAGCCTGACTGTTCTTGAGGACAGACTGAAACGAGTTATGAATATATTTTTACGATTTGTCCTCTGCACTTCGAAGAGGTCCCGTGTGACCAAGTTATATTGGGAATTAGAGTAGCTCCTTCCCTCCATTCGCAGAAAATATTTTCTAGGATCATGCCTTTAGCAAACAATTAACTCCCTACAACTAATGTGTCCCGTTATCGTCAGTCCACTCACTTGTAACAAGATCACGCCATGACCTTCACATTCCTACCGAAAAAACTAAAATTTTTGTCTATTTCTTTCTTATCCTAATACCCTCTGGAATTTCCTACTTACTCTTATCCGCCATGCTTCTTCTCTACTTTCCATTAAAGTTCCTCCTTTTTTCCCGAACAGAGCCACCCTCAACAATTCTGATATTTAAGTCAATAATCAGACTTTAAGAGAAAGAAAATCGTAAACTTTAGTAATAAATTTATTTAGTTTCAAGTTTTGTTGAACACGTTTATCCAAACGGATTATTTCATTCTATTTTTTTCTTTTTCTACCTCTTTATCACTCTCTCTCTCTCTCCTCACACCTTTGTCAATATTGCGCTTCTTTTGTTTGTTTGCTAGACACATAATAGCACGAGTATATTATATTCTACATATTTGTTATTCTTAAGGGCCCCACCACCAGAATATAAGTTATTTTGAAGTAATAGTTATCATCTACAGCTTTAAATATTACATATACTCGAAGGATTGATGGTTGAGGAGATAAATCAATAGTTGATATTTAAAAGTGGTTAATGATAACGCTTTACGAATAAATATAGCAAAGGAATTCCTAAATAGGGCAGTCCGAACAACAAACGATTTTTTGAAACAGGTAGATCTGTGGGAAGGTATTTACTAGTTTATTGGTTGGGACCTAGTGCTTACTGAATGGACAGAGGAATATTTGGTAAGCATTTCAAGAACATAAGGGGTTGTTTTTTGTTTTGAGAAATCGGAAAATACAGACACTAAGGAGGTATTGCTAACGGAAAAAAGGATAGAGCCAATTTAACTCGGGATACTCACTAAAAACAGAAGATCGACTGGAAATCCCATATGTGAATCTTATGAAACAATTCATCAGTCTCTTGAGTCTCATGTCCAAACCCCTCAGACAGCCCGCAACACAGGAGGCAACAGTAGTCAAACTGGGGAAAATAATGGAAGGGACAACTAGCATACATGTTTTAGGTGGGATAGTTACTATGGTTACTCCAAGTTAGATTTTGATGAATGACTTCAAGGTTTCTAGCAGATTTTTTTAATTTTAAAAAATAAATAAAAAAAATGATAAATTCCCTGTTCGATAAAGAATTTTTATTAACTTTCACGTATAAATTCAGTATCATTTCTTCTTCTGAATTTTTCCTAACAGGTGAATAAGTTATTGAAATAATGCGATAATTTATAATCTATAACTGATGAATAAATTCGAGAAGGTAACCATTGAAATATAATGTCATATTAGAAGGGCTTGAATAATGAGGAAATTAATTTCTCGGGATCAGGAAATGTCTTGAAAGGGTTGTAACGAGGCGGGCTAGAAAAAGGGCTGAGGAAATTCCCTCCCTCCCCCCTATCTACCCTCCCCCCTATACCCTCTCCTCCCTATCCATCCCTTCTCCGCTCCGGAGGACCATTGAATTAATTTTATTGTCCTATTGTGTCAACAGCCTTCTCCAATCATGGGTAAATTTACTCCTCTCTCTTGAAAGCCACTTAAAATAATTTATTTCACTTATTTTTACATAATTATATCAGCGTTATGGAGAAATATTACTATTTAAATTTCGAACTAATAGGTATACTTGCTTTTAATGAGAAATCAGCAATATTAATTCGTAAACTTTCTGAGAAGTAATTAATTAATAATTTAATAAAATATGTGCAATTTAACAGCTCACTGGTATTAATTCCATTTAATTATTTCCTTAATTGAAATAAATTTGAAAAAGGGACTGAGTTTTCCTGGAAGCATTTTTTACCGTCATTTCTCATCACTTTATTTGGTGGATTTTAATATTATACATTTATAGCACCCGTGTTATTAACAAATTGGATCTTTTAGTAGATTTTTCTTCATTTGCACATTCCTAACATTATTCTTTAGCCCTGTACATCATTATCCTTAACTTTCTTTAAATATCAACTATTCATCTATCTTCTTCAACCACAATCTTATAAATTTAACTCTTCAGCCTCTTTATTATATATTTAATTTCCTTCTTTACTTTAGAAGCTACATTACATTTATTAAACATTTGATTATATTATTAATTACAATTAATTATCCATTGAACGGTATATATATTACTATCTGACCCGGCAAACGTTCTGTCATATAAAGTATTTCTAGTCAGTAGTTTGGTTGTTAAATAAAAACATAACAAATGTATTGTAAATGTATGGGGTTGGGACACCACTATTTATATAATATAATATTTGAAAGAATTTGATAACCAATTAAAAAAGAAAAGAGCGAAAAATTTTCTTAAAAAGTAATTTTGGTTTTGAACATAAGAATAGATGTATAATATTGGAAAACTAAAGATTTTGGTAAAAATATTACCTTATGTACTTTGTAAAAAATAATGTTAAGTGATGTATAGGGCTTAAACGTGTTACTAATTTATATTTGTATATGGTTTAATCTAAATTACGTGTTTCAAACGAAACTAAATAAACTTCAAGAAAGAATCAAAATATAGTTCATAATCTTAAAATATAATTTAATAATAGCTTTAAGGTTTACTGTGAATTAATTCATGAGGAATGTAATGGGCCTATTAATAATTACGCAATATTTTGACATTGCTTAATGTAATAATATATATATATATATATATATATATATATATATATATATATATATATATATATATATATATATATATATATATAATTTGTAGGTTTTTGTGGAAAAAAAATTAAAATTATATATATTTTTTTATTAGTTTCACTTGAGGAAGTTCTTGTTATTTATCAATATTAAAACAAGCACAATTTCTTTCATCATCTTTATTATTATATAATTCATCATTTCAGTCAACATTTCAGGGCTTTTCCTCATCATCATGACTAAAAAGGTTTAAAACATTTTGATTTGAGTTACATTTATTAAAAATTTTTCTATATCTATATATATCAATTTTCATAACGTCACTAATTAAAGTAAATTTTCATATTATACGATTAACTGTAAATTACTTTTTTTATTGATACATATTAATATTATTATTTTTTATTTTTTTGTAGCTAACAGCTAAATTTACTTCTAAAAGTCATTTACGTCTAAAAAGGCTTACTGTTCTATTTTGTTTTTACTATTACGAACTTTGTAGCTAGTTCTATTGTTACATTAATCTATTTCCTGTGGTCTATATTTATTTTTATTTTGATGTTAATATTTTTTTTTCTCTTTTTTTTATTGTTCCATTTTTTAAATATAATTTTATATTATTTATAATGTCGGCGTAATGTGTACCAAGATTTTTGGTATCTGTTTTATAATTAATTGTTTAACTGTTATTTTTGGTTAAATAAATTGCTTCCAGTATGTTTCTATTTCTATTCTTTTTAGAAGTATCTAATATTTTTATATTTTCCAAATTAAATTTATGTTGATTTTTTATGCTATGTGTTGGTAAGGCTGTTGCATTTGAATTTTTTATACTTTTACTATTTGAAATATGTTGTGATATTTTAGTTTTTAATTATTTCTATGTTTCACTTAAAATTATATTGCATCATTATCCGCTTAATAAAATTTTATATCACTAAATTTGTCCGTAAATATCCGTCGTCTTAGCCTCTCCTGATACAAATTGAGTTCATAAATACCTTAATAATGGAGAGTTGGGTTATTTCTCAGAAATTGTTTGATAACTCTCCCGTTTCAAACATAGTTTCAAGTTTAGCGTTCACACCTTGGGTTTAGCGGCGATGGTCTCAGGAATCTCACTCAAATTAATCTCTAATCGAAAATTTCTTGAAAGTTTTTAAATTTCTAGTGACCGTCTCTTTTATTTTATTTTTATTTATTTATTTGTTTAATACTAATATATTGACCTATTCTCAACCCCTTCTTTGGAAAAAATTTCAATAATCTCCTAGAAAAATGTAAAGTAAAATGTTTATTCTACATTTTTTTATATAGTTTATCGTCAAAGTTTTAAAAAACTTATTATTGACATCTACCCAATCTTCAAGACACCATATCTTTAATGCTAAAAACCAATTGGCAAATAAAATCTAAATCTTGTACAAGTTAAAAAAAAAAAATCTGGTCCATGCAACACACAGACAGCTTCAACTTACCTCCGTTGTCACAATCAATTTCAAAAGAACTTGTTTAATGAAATTAAAGTAATAAACAAAAAAAAGTTTAAGAAATAAAGTTGAGCTTCGATGGAAATATTTATTTGAGATCGAATAATCTGACATATCATAATCAAACTATCATAATCTACAATAATTATTTATTTTGAACTGTTTTTATCAATTGCCATTACCTTATACAACTTAGTAGATCATATAACATTTTTTACTAAAATCTTTAGCTTTCTAACGGTATAGCATACGTCTATATATCATTATTACCCTTATTTTCGGGGAAGAAAAAAAAACTTAATACAAATTCCTTTGCTCTTTTCTTCTGCAGTTGCTTATCAAACTCATTTCACTTGTGAATTTACCCTTTTTTATTTTAATTATTTTTTTAAATTTTATTAAAGCTAAAAATATGAAATCGTTATTTTTTTCGAAACAAAGGTAAAAGGTGAAATTAAAGGTACTGTTTCGGAAGTAATTTTTAAAAAATAGGACTTTAAGCCTTATCTCACTATTTCTAATAGAACAAATCTAACTTGACAATGAAGCTTATTTTTCAATAATTAATTTAGTGAGCTTAATAAAAATCATTATAGTTTGATTTTGATAAAATCGTAAAAAAATGAAAGATGCATGCGAGTGCCTTTTTTGTTTGTCGATTTTTGTGAAATAGTTGCTGTAACATATCATGCTAACATTTTTTTTAGATATGTAACTTAAATAATTTAAAAATATAAATGAATATCTTACTCTTATGCCATGTTCGTTACTCACACAGACTTTCTACAACTTTGTATGTTATATAACATTTTTTTTTAAATATTTAGTTTTCCAATAGTATATTATACGTCTATATTACTATTATCATGATCTTTTAAAAAAATATTTACTCGTTTAGGCGGTTAAATAATTCCTATAACTTATAAATTTACCCGTTTCTTATCAAAGATAAAAACTGAAAAGGTTATTATTTTCGAATTAACAATATTAAAGGTAATTCTTTAGAAGATTTTTTAAAAATTTTCCATTAAGCCTTATCACACTATTTTGAACAGGATGAAACGTACTGGACAATAGTGAGTTAATAAAATCGTCACAAAAAAAGTGAAAATTCATATTATGAGATGCCTCAAGAAAAGTTACAAGCTCTTGTAATGTGCCTCTAGAAGTGACATCTTGTTACACCTCTGAGTCACCCTGATGAAGGCCCACAATTTAGGCCGAAACTTCGGCACAATTAAAATAAGTATTAATTATTAGTATGTATTTTTTTATGACTGCACCCCCAACCATCTTCCTCATCTAATTTACCTCATCTGCCCAAATATTTTACGCAGTATCTTATTTTCAAAACCTTAAGACGTTGTTCGTCCTTCAAAGTAAGCGGCCACGTTTCGCACCCGTAAAGAACCACCGGAAGAATAATATTTTTATTAATTCTGACCTTTAAGTTCTTAGACAGAAGCTGCGGGTATGTAGGTAAGTGAAGTTAATATAATCGCATTATTAATCTTACTGTATGAGAACAAAAGGTAATGAATGACATGATTGGTTAAAATAATATAGAGATATTAAGTTTATCAGGTACATATTAGCTCAATGGATTCATTATTCAGGTGATGGGGGGGAGTAAGGGGATGAGTTCTCTCGAATTACTCAACTGTTGTGAAGCCGAGGCCCAGTTGATTAGCCTCACTCTTATCAGTTGCTTTAAGCATTAGCGAACTCGACTTCCAATTAGCATGGCTACTCGACCGTGTATGTGTTGGCTCCTCATACACCATGTGTTGTCTCACCATACACCATATGATGGATCCGTAATGTTGTTAACTCGATAACAAAGGCAATGACTCAGCTCATGGGCGGGAGATTAGGCCTTCAATTGCTCTGCTCCTGCTTATAAATCGGTGTTTTACCTGTAACTTGTGGGTTCAATTATTTACTAAAATCATTGGAACAACTTAGCTTTATTTTTTGCTTAATATAATATAATATTTCTTTAGTTTCGTAAGTATTTGTTTTTTTGCAAATATGAAAAAAAAAGAAGTTTTATTATTTATTTATTTATTTGTAACATAAAGGCTTTTCAACCATAGAGGTTATTTTAGCCCTAAACTAATAATGCAGATACAATATAATAAAAGTAATAATACATACATATATAATAATAATACATACATATATACTAATAATACATACATATATACTAATAATAATACATACATGATAAACAATAAAATGCCATTAAAAAAGAAGTTTAAAAAGAATTAAAAGAAGTTTTTTTATTAAAAAGAAGTTTTTATATCCTGGTTAAGTCCCTTGAGAATAAAAAGAAGGTACAGGTACGATGAACGGAAAAGTGTAGTCATACATTTAAACAGCAAATGCTAAATATAATATAAAATAAATAAATAATAAACTTTGTGCATACATACAAATCAAAATCTTAAAAAAAAATAAATTTTTATTTATGTTAAAGAAATTTACAACTGTATTATACAATAAAATGCATTAAGTAAATGTGTTAATTGATAAAATGGGCTTGATACAGGCATGTGAAGAAACTAGGCAGTGCTAGCTAGCGGGAGTAGCGGGCCATCGTCTTTTCAGCCGCCTCGGGGGATTATCAGTAATAGATGGTGATGAGAGTTATCGGACGAGTGGGTTAGAGTGGACGGGTAATTTGGAATTAAAGGAGGTATACCTAGTTTGGGCTATATCTGCAACTAATAAGATATTTAGGTCTTTATGAATTAATTTATTGGTGACAAAGTAAGGGGCATTTAGGATCTTTCTGAGGATTTTGGATCGCAAGGATTGAATGCGGGAAGAATTAGATGGTTTGGTGTAGCCCCATAACTCAATCCTATATGTCCAAATAGGCTTAATGATGGTAATATGCATTATTTTTTTTGTGATATGTGGAAACTTTTAATCGGTTGTCAAATAAGTGTTATAGTAAGTGCTATCTACGAGCTGTTTCTTGTCGTTTCAGTCTAGTGTGAGAATTCTATGTAAGACGTTTTTCTAGATGGAGTCATTGGTACCGGATCTATTCAACTGAGGTGGGTAGAATATTAGGTTAATAGGGGGGAGGGGGGTATAGTGGGCAGGCGGATAATTCTCCACTTTTGACACCATTCTTCAATGGAAAAGATATGACTGAAGGGTTTGGGAAGCAACAGATAGGTCATTATTTACGGAAAAACACACACATGTGTCATCTGCGTAAGTTGTGAGGATAGTACCTGGACGGAATGAAATAAATAAATAAAAAAAGACACATCATTAGAGATAATTGAAATAGTATAATAACAAAACAAAATTGTTATTGCTAGCATCTGCGGATTTAGGTTATTGTATGTTTGACTAGGAAATGAAAGATGGTTGAAAATGAGCGATTTAAAGGAGGAAGATTTCTTGCATATCGGATCTCAGGAGGGATAGAATTCCAAAGAGAGGCAGAAAGGACTTCTGAAACGCAGCAGTGAGGCGAGGAGCAGGGTAGAGGTCAGAACGGGACTGAATTGAAGATTTAAATTAAAAGGTTTGGAACTGGGGCGCTGAGTCCTGATAACCTGATAGAGGAATAGAGGAATACTGGCATCTGTAGTGATGGGAAAGCCACCTTAACTTGGCGTAATATAGGGTCATAAGCATGTCTCCAGTGATCCCGAATACAAATTGTATTGCAAAGTTTTGCTTCGAGTTCACCTGAAAGTCCGCTGTACACCACGAAACCGTAGTCAAAGCGGCGAAAGTTGAGGGATATAACTATAGATGGTGTATAAGAAATCTCTTATAACCGCTATCATTGTCTCGTATAGGACATAATGTAATGCTACTCAATAAATATATATTAACAGTAATATATAACATCATAAGAACCATTCACTCAATGAAGAATTTATTGTTTCCTGAGGTAGTTTCGAAGTACATGGAGCAGTTCTTCTCAGTGCAGCGCGTACAGGAAGTTTCTAAATATAGTTTCACGTTTCTATTCAATCTTGACTTAGGTGGAAATAATAATTCTTTGTTAATTCTGGGTCTCTTTAGAATAATATTACAGAAAGTAAAAATATAATTAGTCTTGGAAAAGAATAACTATTAACAGTAGAAATGAACAAATTAAATAACTGAAGAAAGAAATGAATCAATTATATTTAACAAAAAAAATATAAACATATACAGTTAAGATAAAAAAAAATTTGCGATTTTTTATTTATATTTCCAAACTAATATACTCTCAATTGGCCAAACTGAACTTTTTAAACATAAATTAAAATATATTCGAATTTGAGCTGTGCTGAGCAAGGGCGGCTCGCTAGTATAATTAAAAAAAAAGGTTAATCTGACGTTGTTAGGCCTTTGATGGAGTTTAGCACCCAGGACTGCTGTACGAATTCCCTAAATTCTTTCCTCCTACAGTTTTTACCAAATTGTGTTTCAAATTCTGCCGAATTAGATTGTATCTAGGCATGAATGTAACCGACATTTTTATTAATCTATTTTTTTTCTTTTTCTTGCTATTTGCTATTTAGGTTTTTCTTATTATTTTTTTTTTCTCTGTACATATGGAATAAATGATGTCTTTTAACTCTAATAATCTTTGTTAAAGATAGTGGCAGATTGTATTGTTTCTCAATAAAACAATATAAACAAAAAAAAATCTGCTGATGATTAAATATAATAATGAAAAGAAGTTAAATAATAAACATAATGTTTTCTAGCTAAGTGCACTTTTCGTTACCATGAACTCCAAATTCCAATGTAATAATGCTCTTAATTGGGCTAACTAATATTTTTAAAACATAAATGACACCACAATTAAATAGTACTCGTGCGAAGCAAGGGTGGGTCGCTAGTATTTCATGTATAGGTAAAGGAATATAATAATAATAAATAAATAAAAAAAGAAAAAGAGAGAAAGGGATTTGAGTTGCGAGAAATGTTAAGGGAAGAAGCGGTTGTGATGCAGTTTACGAGGCGATCCCCAAGCAGTTGGACTAACAACTTTATTACAAGGAGTTGCTTGAGGCTTAAGCTCGCCCTAAGTATAATGTATTCATGGATTCAAATGGTTTTTTCCGTGAGGACCCCGAATCCCCTCCCCCCCGATCAACCCCCCTCGGAAATAATAGCCACTCTCCATAGTCATGCCGCTCCAAAGGGATTCTTCTCCAGTAACTTGTCCTCTTTCAAGGGTTTTCCAGAGGGGTCTTGTATCTTTTTTCTTTCTGATCGAGAGGAATTAAACGATGATACGAAGGTTTTTTTTTCACTTACGTATAAATGTAATATTTAGTATTGTGAAAATACGAAAAACACCCTTGAGTCTTAATGTCTATGTCCCGCAAAATATTAATGAATTATGATATGAACCAATTTGATCAATTACATGTTGCTTCTTTTAAGTAATTTTTTAATTCCGTCCTCCTAGAACATCTCAGATTTTTGCGCAATGAACTCTTGCATGCGCGTCTTGCAGTCCTCGAGAGAATTAAAGAGTTTTGAAGGGTATTTAAT
This sequence comes from Piezodorus guildinii, assembly GCA_023052935.1. NCBI lineage: Eukaryota > Metazoa > Arthropoda > Insecta > Hemiptera > Pentatomidae > Piezodorus > Piezodorus guildinii. Next base: position 27,677,678 of record CM041295.1, on the reverse strand, counting down.
AAGAAAAAATCTTTTAGGGTAGGTTCTGGTGAATAGGGTAGGTGGGTGAATACATCGCAGCCAAACTCCAACAGTTTCTGCCGGGTTTGCAAAGACACTTGAGGACGGGCGTCATCGTGATGGAAAACTATGCTCTTGAGATTCGCCAATGCCCGATGCTTTTGCTCAACCGCTGCATTTAATTGTTCCAAGTAGGATCTGTATACTGCAAAATTAATTGAGCATAGGGAGCTTAAAATAAAGGATACCTTTCCAATCCTAATAAGTGCACAGCGGAACCTTTTTTGGATGTAATCCTGCTTTTGGAATCGTTAACGGCGGGTTACTTAATTATTATTCCTTACAATATTATTATACAAGACCCAATTTTCATCAGTTATCAACGCCTTTAAAAATGGATCATTAGCATTGCGTTTCAGGAAGGGATCGCTGATGAGAATGCGGTCCAATAAATTATTTTCCGTCCTATTGTGAGGAACTCATATATCACATGGAGAAACATATCTCGCAGCTCCCAAATGATTTGAGACACTGGTTTGAGATATGTTAAGATACGTTTCCATGATATTCTGTGGCGTAAAGTTAGAGTTGTCCGTAACCAATGCTTGAGTAAGATCATCATCAACAGTTGAAGGACGACCCGAGCGCTTTGCGTCTTCCAAGTCAAAATATCCGGTTCTGAACCGAGCAAACCACTTACGCGGACGGTGCTTTCTCCTAAGGCACCGTTGCCATATACACTGCAAATTTTTTTAACCGTCTGTGCAGCGGATTTCCTTATCGGAAATAAGAAATCATAAAAGGGCGAAACTGATTTTTTTTTCTGTTCCATTTTGAACAAGCAAATTACCACTTAAAGATAAGTAATCTCGGATGATGCTGATACATAAAACCACCTTAACTAATCCTCTTTTAGAATATGTAAACATTATTGAGCAACTAAACATGATTTTATTAACACAGAGAGGATTGAATTGAAATATTGAAAAACGCTAAGTACTTATTTTACAACCCAATACATTTTTTATGTAAGGGTTTTCCAGTGGTATACATTGTAATAGGACAGTTGTGTTCTTGAATTAACCTTTTGTAATTTACTTGATATCTTTTTAGGACGTAATCAAAATTAAATTTCTGTGTTTCAAAATAAACGGTTTCATTAATTGAACTACCTCTGAAAAGCTATGTATCAAGAATTATCGTTTTTACTCGGAATATCAGTAATCTCAAATGCTTTATTGATGGATTATTTGTAATTGTAGATGAAACTATGGACAGCCAGAAATTATTTAGAAATGGAATTTCTATACGAAAGGATTAAATATTAAAATTGAAAGGAAACCAATAATTATTTGAATAATAGGTAACTAAGTAATAAACCTACTTAAACAATAATTTTTATTGAACGTTATTGAATAGGAAGCGAATATATATTTTAATACTAGGTAGATAGCGTTATATTTACAAAGAAATATAGATGGGGCCTATCTGTTTGTATGTTGGTTGCTCAATCATTTCTGGCTAAATTGATTTCGGTTTTTAATCAAAGCCAACGATTCCAATGAATGGTTATTGCTACTTAGCTCATTGAGGGGACGCTATTTGAGGGTCTTGCTTTTTTATTTGTTTTTTATTTGCCGAGAATCAAACTTGAGAAATCAAACTATAAAGGTTTTTCCTTGACTACGGTATTTTAATAAAGTGTTTCAAATTAAAAAAATTCAAAAATATTGCTTTGCAGATATAAAAATGACATTTTTCCAACAATTCAAAGTTTTAAATTAATATCGAACGATGAAAGTATTTAAGTGCCTAAGCCAACTGCTGAATTTGACAGCTAAATTAGCAATACTACGGATAGCTACTTTGCTCTTAGTGTGTTATGATTTTTTCAAATCTTATTTCTTAAAGCTGTTTAACATACGGCTGTTTTTACTTGATTAATAGTTATCGATGAATCGCATCACATCTCTGGGTCATTGCAGGGCTTATATATATAAGTTATGTAGACTCGGAAAAATTAAATAAAAAAAATAAAAATAAATGAGAGAAAGGGTTTCAGAAATGACTCACACGCCAACTGTGTTAAGACTAACTTTATTCTTCATTAATCCTACATTTATACATTCTCATCTTGTTTACATGATAAGAGTTGGTATTAAGCCGATACCGACTCGCCTCGGTCCATAACTCCCCCCCGCCAGTTTACGAACATCCCTCGTAAACTTACGGATCCAAGCTGGGAGCTGGAGCGATCGGTCAGCCGACCAACTCAGAAAAGTACATAAGAAACAGTAATACAATGATAATCAGCCTAGAAAATACATAATATATACAATATGAAAAAACAAAACAACAAAGAACAGAAGAACTCTGAAAAACAAAACAAAACAGAATATCCAACACTACAATAGCATAAAATACATAAAGTAAAATCTCCGTAACAAGAAACGAAAGTGATAATACATATCTTGAAACTCAGAATCACTAAGAACTGACGCACTGAACATAACAATAAATGAAATGAAGCACAACATTGTGAAACCACTAAAAAAAAATGAAGAAAGAAACTCTGTTTAGCGGCAGGCCGACGGGGCAAACCAGACCACTAAGGATGCGGAGAAGCAGGAGGGAGTTTCAGCTGTTCTACGTGCACGTTCCTACGCTTCCTAGGGTCTTTCAGACTCTCAACGGTGACCACATTGTGTTCGCGAATTGCGATAACACGGAATGGACCTTCGTAGCGCTCCAACTCCTTTCCCCGGTTCGAACCCCTCCGGCGGTACACCACGAGCCCAATGCGAATCCCTCCCGCAATGTCTCTAACACCCAGGTTGTGTTTAGCGACCCGTCGACGTTTCTCCGCCTCGATCCGCTCCCCGACCTTGCCCCAACGTTTCACCAACGACACGCGGTTAGCGACCATCCTAGCCAATGGTTCGGTGCCCGCAACGGTGCCCGACCAGTCCCTCGGGCGATCCCGCAAGCCAAAAAGAACCTCAAACGGCGTGAAGCCCGTAACGGTATGCACCGAGTGATTGTATGCCGCTACCGCCTTCGCCATTGCTACATCAGGGTCTAATCCGTTGGCCACCTGGTAGACCCGCAAATGGTCGCTTAATGTACTGTGGAGACGTTCAATTCCTCCCCTGCTCTTCGGGTGCCCCGGTGTATTGAGGTGCCACGTAAAGTCCAAGGTCTTGGCCTCCGCCCGCACAAGAGCATTGTCAAATTCCATGCCGCTGTCAGACGCTATCCGGTCCGGGACTCCGTAGAATTGAAACCACGTCCGCAAAGCTTCTAACACCGCCTCCGACGACCGCTGCTGGACTAAGTACGCCATCGCGACTTTACTAAAAGTATCCAGAACCGTCACCCACTTGTACCCACGCCAGGTAAATGTGTCGATCTGTAGATCCCTAAGCGGGGCCTCCGCAGTAGGCGTCTCTTCTTGCGCGACTTGGGGGGGATGACGATCATACTTCGTAGTGAGGCAGACGTCGCAGTTCCCGATGATATCGTGAATCGTCTTCCGCATGCCCCACCAGAAATACCGCCGCTTCAGAGCCTGCAAGGTCTCCTGGACTCCGCGATGGTTCGTCTTGCCCTGGTGGTACGCCAACGTCACTTCCCGTTGACGGTCCGCGTCCCTGAGCGATTTTCACCATCAGCGTGCACCGAACGAACGACCGATCCACTCCGATTTTCTCCTCACGCCAGAGCCGCTTGATTTTGTCCCACACGGTATTATTCCCGACATAAAGGTGATGCGTTCGCCCGGGCTTGGAAGCGTCCTTAAGTGCACGGCAAATACCCTCCTCGCTAACACCCGGTTGAGACCAAATGGTGGTAATTTTAGTTTTCCCAAACTGGCTATAGTCAAGTATGAGCAGCCCCGCCGTCCTAGTTTTCCAAATGATCTGCCGGGGTTTATCATTGACAATTTCTTCAAGCTCCTCCATATGCGTAGCCCTCTTATCCGCCGAACTCTCGTGTTCCGTATCCGCTTCCTCCGCGGAGGCGCGTCCGCCCTCTCCGTCTGGCGTCCAATCCCGAATAAATCGCTGTAATTCCCCAGACGTTTCCCCCGCCTCTTGCTCTACAGCGTTAACTACCAGGGCCCGAGACAGCCAGTCCGCCACCACGTTCTCCTTACCCGGCTTATACACAATATCAAAATTGTACTGGCTGAGGAATTCTTTCCACCGGGTGACCCCTTGTGCCCACCCATTGTAAGGGACGATGGTCCGTGTGGACTTTGAATTTCCTTCCGAAGATGTATGGCCGAAAGTGTTCGATGGCCCAAACAATTCCCAACAATTCGCGTTCCAGGGCGCTGTAACGAGTTTCCGCTTCTGTAAGGCGACGACTAGCGTACGCAATCGGGCGGTCCCCCTCGACTTGCTCTTGAGATAACACCGCACCCAACGCATACTCGCTGGCATCGGTCGTGATGGTGAAGCAGCGCGAAAAGTCAGGGAAAGCAAGCACGGGTTCTTCCTGCAGCCTCGCCATACAACGTCTGATGTTGTTCTCCATCTCAGCCGTCACCACAACCTTCTTCCCTTTCTTGAGAAGGTTATTCAGGGGCACCAAGTACGCCGCCATTTCCGGAATGAACCGCCGATAATAATTCAACGTCCCGAGTAGCCGCCTTATGCCCTTGACGTCCCGCGGTACCGCCATCCGTTGGATCGCCGCCACCTTAGTTTTATCGGGGCTCACCCCGTCCTTAGAAATAGTGTGGCCTAAAAAATTAATTTGCTCCTGGCCCAACAACGACTTATCCGGGGACAGCTTGAGGCCAAACTGCTGCACTCTGTCAAACACACTCCGCAGATGTGCGATATGCTGTTCTTCCGTTTTGCTAAAAACGACTAAATCGTCCATGTACACCTGACAGACCGATTCGTCTATCCCCCGCAAGAACTCATCCATGAGTCTCTGAAAAGTGATCGGCGCGTTTTTCAAGCCGAACGGCATCCTACGGAACTCGTAATGTCCGCGTTCGAAGGTAAATGCTGTCTTGTGGCAATCTTTGGGGTGCATCTTTATTTGGTGGTAACCCGCTTTAAGGTCGAGCGTACTAAATATAGTAGCCCCGCTCAGCCTGTCGAGAATGTCGTCAAATCTCGGGATGGGATACTTTTCATCCACCGTGTTTTCATTTAATTTCCGAAAATCGACCACCAAGCGATATTTCTCCCTGTTTTCCCCCGGCGCACTCTTCTTTTTAACTATCCACAGGGGACTATTAAACGGGGATGTGCTATCGACGATAATACCCTGGTTCTTCAGATCCCGAATTTCTTCCCTGATGTGTTCCCTGAGAGCCTGAGGGTATCGCCTTTCCTTCACATACGTTACCCTATCCTGTTTAAGGGGAATCTCGTGAACCGTTTTTCCTGTCGCCCCCAGGATTTCGTTTTCTTTGAAGAAAATGTCGCGATACTCCTCCCTCAACTCTGACCTCCAGTCCCTTACCCTGTTCACCACCCGATCCTCCCGTCCCTAATGAAATCCTTGCATCGGTAGGTTTTCCTCCCCATCTTTACTGTCCAACGCCCCCCTTTGCTCCTAATTTTGGCTCCTACCTTCCCTAACAAATCGCATCCTACGATGACTTCATACTCGCGGGGCATGCTTCCGACCGTATGAACAGTAATGTCGCCTACCCCTGACGCCCACCGTTCTAAACCTAGACGTACCTCCCCTTCTACGTCACACGGCCCACCCAGGGTGATCAATTTACATCTACATACCTGTGGCTGGAGTGCCCCGCCGTCATGACACATCAACTCCGCCGCTCGCCGACTCATGATAGTGCTGGAACTCCCTGTATCGACCAGACACCTCACACCCTTCTCGACTCGAATGATAGGCAGACCGCCGCACTCACTCCTGATGTTGCAGTTCACTATCGTGCGGTCGCCCCTCCTCTGCCACACTCCTCAGGCATCTGCTCGCACTCGCCTCTCCGCTGCTGCCGACCGTCTTCCGCTTCGCCGTCCTCCACTGCGCCTTTCTCCGCTGCTACATCCAGGTTCCGCGTCGTCGTCGTCCGTTCCGGATGTTTCGGTACTGTCAGTAGAATCTATTGATCCTCTACTATTTTTCCACATCCTTTGGGCGTTCACCTCCATTGGTTCTCCTCTTGGTGCATCCCGTTGGCGGAAGATGTACGGACACTGTCTTGCGATGTGGCCCTCCGTACCGCATTCGAAGCATTTTGTCTTCGGACACTGTGCCACTAAATGTCCCGGCCTTCCGCAGCCGTGGCATCGTCTTTCTTCACGTCTTCCAGTGGGTCTGGTCTTCCCCTGGGATTGCCTTCTACCATCATTTGTGACTCTCTCCCGCCTTTCATACTCCGGCTCCTTCCTCCTCCATGGCCCAGGGTTGGCTCTGGCTCTCCGGTAGGCTACGCGGTTCCACCCACCTTCCTCCACATCCATCCGTGTTTCCTCGTCTCGTGCGCTGGCGTCCATTAACTCTTGGGCGCACTCTACGAAGGAACGACCTTTAGGGAAACCGTCCTTTCTTCCTGTTTCCCTGGCAAGCTGCACTAGAAGAATTGGCGAAAGGAAGCCCATTCTAGCAGTCACCTCTACGGCGCTCATGATCTCCCGTAGCTTCTCCGTTATCTTGTTAAACCGCACGAGCAGCTCTCCTGCGTACTGTCCGCTGGACTGACGGGGGTGTTTCACTTCTCTGAACATCTGGAAGATGTCTTCCTCGGGACTCCATCTGCCGCCCCCGTAAGCTTTCTTGAGCCGTTCCTTCACCACAGCCCATGGGGTCTCCTCGTCTGCTTGTATAAAGTTGAGGACGCTTCGTTTTACGCGACACACCAAATCGGCTTTCAGCGACTCCGCATCTCCTTCTCCCAATATACCATCCGCTACTTTAATCTCGATGCGGGACATAATGCGGTCACAGTTTTTTAAGAAATGGTTAAGTTCACCCGTCTGCCCCGTAAATTTTTCGACATCCGAGATCGCCATCCTTAGGTCCTGAGCATTCGCAGCTTTCACTTTTAGCCAGGCTAAAGTGTTTGCGTGGGCTTCTGCTATAGTCTCTCGTGGTAACGGAGGCATCTCCACTGGACGGGCTGGAATCTCCACTGGCATCTCAACCGGTACTCCTGGTACTTGGAGGGTTGCTGGTCTTAAAACATTCTCTGCCATGTCAGTCGTTGATTAAAAAAAAATGCACGTAAAAGAAGAAGCTTGTACAAAAAAAAAAAACTTTAAGCACTCCCAACTGAGATCCCGGGTTTCGGCACCAGTTATGTAGACTCGGAAAAATTAAATAAAAAAAATAAAAATAAATGAGAGAAAGGGTTTCAGAAATGACTCACACGGCAACTGTGTTAAGACTAACTTTATTCTCCATTAATCCTACATTTATACATTCTCATCTTGTTTACATGATAAGGGTTGGTATTAAGCCGATACCGACTCGCCTCGGTCCATAACTTATATATATATATATATATATATATATATATATATATATATATATATATAAATTAAATTAAAAATTCTTGCTAAGGACACAGGGGCCTTAACATTTTGAGTGCTGCCATCTAGCAGACAATGTCATTGTCAAGAGCATAACGCGATCTAGTGGCAGCCAGAGGCAAGAGACTCCCTGCCTGGATGAGGGTAAGAGACACTAGTGGTGTGAGCACATGTGCCCAACAGTACAAGAGACATTTTTATGACTATAAATACTTACTTCGTGATGGAGGAGTAGAATCATGGGCCAAGAAAGAAGAGGACGAAGGAGAAAAGGAAGAAACAATTGCCCCAGATATGTACAACAAATTAAGCAATAACTAACCCTCAATACAATATGTAACAATAGTGGAAAATATATAACCATTCATTGATACAGTCCGCATCATTTAAAAACCAGCCCATGCATTATTTTATTTTATTAGTATTAGGAGTCCTCTGGAACGCCCCAGGCCTTCCGATAATAAACAATTTTCTTATATGGTTCTTACAGTATTCTTATTCCCATATTTATATCACTTAAGTTTTATTTTTGTTCTTATGAAGAGTAAAATTCTATTAACATCAAGTCACCCTAGCCTAGAAAAATTACTAAAAATAGAGAGAAGGATCCTGAGGAGAATCTATGGGCCCAAAAAACACAGGAAGGCTATAGGTTGAGACCGAACCAGGAAATCTACAAGGGGATAAAAGATCTGGAAACCGAGATAGGAATTAGAAGATTAAGATTCTTTGGGCACATGGTAAGAATGGATCAAGGGAGACTGAACAAGAGGATCTTTGACCGAATCCGTGAATACAAGACCGTGGGAGGTTAAATAAGGCAAATGAGAGAAGAAAGGACAAATTAAAAATAGCGGACAAACATTGCCTGGACAGAGAGCAATATGCAAAGAAATTGAAAGAGAACAAGGTTCTTGCGGGAAATAAAGAAAAACGGAAAGGTAATGCGTGGTCGGGGGAAAGGAAGAAAAAACACGCAGAAATGATGAGAAGGTACTGGGAGAAGAGAATAGCTAATACGAAGAAGCAAAAAATAAAAAAAAATAATGATATTCGCGTGGTCTTAAAGGCCGTTTCGTGACAAAAAAAAGTCTATTATTATGTTAATTACAACTATCTTTTCTTTTTAAAAATATTTCTTTATCACATTATAAAATCCATCCATAACGTACTTTCGCGGTCCACACTGTCTCATCTTCAGAACTACTCATTAAACATTCTCTTATATGGTGTTCCACTTCCATATTTATATAAATTTAGCTTTAATTTTTTAGTATGAAGATTAGGATTGTGTTGTTATATTAAAATTAAACCAAAAGAAAAATTAGGTCTATGATGAGAATAATCTATATACTACATTTAAAATCTTCCGGACGAACCCTGGGCATTCGGAGAGAAATTCGAAGGATTCCAGCGCCTGTCTCTCAGTCGCGTCGTTGATGAGAGCAAGCAAAAGCTGAGTCAGGACATCATAGCCCCAAACTATTTTATTTTCTTGAATCGTTTATTTTTCAGCCAAATTATAGAAGTTTTCGAAATTTCTTTCTCTCTCTCTCTCTCTTTCTTTTTAAATCCGTAACTTATAAAAAGAAACCCGCTAGTTGGTTCAATCGTGAAATAAAAAATTTAATGAAAATTAGAGACCGTTTTAGGAGAAATTATAAGTTCTCGAAAAATCCCGTTTTCCTTGAACAGTTCAAACTATATAGAAATAAAGTTACCTCAGAAATTCGTAAAAATAAACAAAAATATTATATTGAAAATTTGACCTCCTCTAGAACACCAGAAAAACTTTGGAAAATTATCCGTAGTCTTGGCTTAGTAAAAAATCGTGAGGCTTTACCCTTGACTGTCTCAAAATCTGAATTAAATAAATATTTCGTAAATCCATTATCTTATCGTTTTTCTCCTTCTTCGGAACTACTTCGCGCTGATAGTGAATTCGATTCGAATGATTTTTTCTTCGCCCACGTCAGCCTAGAACTTTTTCTTAAAAATTTTCAAAAATCGAATATGCATTCTTCTGGAATCGATCGCCTACCTTTAAAATTCGTTAAATTATTCTTACCACAGATAGTTCCTATTCTTTTAAATATTTTGATTTTTCTTTACAATCTTCAAATTTCGCGTCACTCTGGAAAAACGTTTTAGTTACCCCTCTACCTAAAAATTCAAACCCGACTGATGTCGAACATTACAGGCCTATCGCGAAACTTTGCTCACTCTCAAAAATTCTGGAACGTGTTGTATACGATCAAACCGTTGATTATTTAAACTCTAAAAATCTCTTCGACAAATATCAATCCGGTTTCCGTTCTGGACACAGCACTCAAACAGCACTATTGAGACTAACTGAAGATGTTAGACTTGCAATGGATCGACGACATGTAACAATCCTCGTATCTTTTGATTTTAAAAAGGCGTTTGACTTAGTGGATCACAATATTTTATTGCAAATGTTGAGAAAAAAGTTCAAATTTTCCCGTAGCGTTGTACTATGGTTCGAATCGTATTTAAAAAATCGAAGCCAAGCGGTAATCGATAGTGATGGCTCTCTATCCGAATTTCTTCCGATACATTCAGGAGTTCCTCAAGGATCGGTTCTTGGTCCACTTTTGTTTCTTTTATACATTTCTGAAATCTCCTCGGTTTTGAAATCATGCAAGTATCACGTTTATGCCGACGATATCGTTATTTATTTGTCTTCATCCGTACATGAGTTCAACGAAAATGTAAACAAAATAAATCGAGACATAGATGAAATCTTGGTCTGGTCAAATATATTAAAACTTGTTTTAAATCCGTCAAAGACAAAGACAATAATTTTTGGCAGTCGTTTCTATTTAAAATCGGTGATGGAAAGAAATCCCCAAAAAATAATTTTAGGCAAAACATATATTGAATACTCTGAATCGTTAAAGCTTTTGGGTGTTACCTTCTCTAGTACTCTTGACTGGCAAGATCACGCTGTAAATATATCTAAAATAATTTTTAAACAATTAGGCTATTTACGTAGAAACAGAGACTATTTGCCTGTACAGGTTCGAAAACATCCACACTTATAATACCGCACGTTGATTACTGCAGCATATTATTTACTGATATGTTTAATAGAGACATAACGATTTTACAGGGAGCGTTAAATGCGTGTGTAAGATTTATTTTCGATCTACAAATTAATGATCACGTAACACCCTCATTTAAAAAACTCAGTTGGCTAAAAATTCCCGAAAGAAGAAAATATTTGTTAGGAATTTTCCTATACAAACTTTTTAATAAAAGAACTCCGAATTATATCCTGGAATTTTTCGAAAATCACTTGTCTCTTCCAACGCGTCCGATGAGAGAAACCCACAGTTTATACAATATACTTGTACACCGTACAACCGATACGATAAATCTTTATTAATAAGCAGTATACATTTATGGGATAAAATCCCTCATATCATTAAAGAATCAAAATCCCTTTCGATTTTCAAAAATTGGTACTACAAAGAACTTTTAGATTCATAATATTGATCCCTTTCTCCACCATTGATTTCGTTGACACAGGCTTCCAATTATTTTGTTTTCACTGGTTTTATTAAATTCTATATTGAGTATTGATTGGTTAAACAGTAAATACAATGATATATATTTATATTCTTTCTGCCTCAAGTTTCTTAATGTAAATTGAATTTGATTTGTTTTTTTTATTATCACTCTTTATTCTGAATTTTTTAAATCGTAAATTGATCTTTTGTTGTAAGTTTTTTTTTTTTTATCGGTTCCATAATTTTCTTTAGCAATATGGCTCTGCCTAGTTTTGTAAGGGGGTATAAAATTCTATGTACGTTTTAATTTATTTTACTTTCATTTTGTTCAAACAAATAATTTTAGTAAGACGGTAAGGTGTTTAAAAATTGTATTTTGGTTTATTATTTGAATAAAACATGTAAATTTTCTGTTTATGTTTAAAATTAAATTTTATTTCAGTTTCGTTTTTGTGTAATTTTAAGTTGTTTACAAGTATTTATGTACTTTTCTTTATAAAGAGAACTTTTAATTTTGTTCTGTAAGATTAAATATTTTAAATCATTTGTGATTTTGATGTATTGGTGATTAAAATTTTATTTTATGTACTTTTATTGATTCTTATGTTGATTATTACATTTTTATTTGAAAATTCTCTATATGGTTTAGTGAATTCGAGTTATTCACAAGTATTTGTTTAATTTACTTATAATACTCTTATAATATATTATTAGTATAATTTTCGTGAAGTTTGAATTTTTCAAAATTATTTATGTATTTTTATTTGTGAAGAAAAGTTTTATTGATTCTTATATTGATTACTAATTTTTTAGTCTAAATTTTCTATCTGGTTTGTAAGATTTAAGTTATTCACAAGTATTTACTTTTTTTATTTATGGATATTCTTGAGAAAATTATTTAAAGTTAAATATTTATGGTTTCTTTTTGTAATTGTTTTAGTTTTTCCACAATTATTTATGCATTTTTATTTGTAAAGAAAATTTTTATTTGATTTGGTATAAAGAAATACTTGAAAAAATTAAGATTCAACAAATAGTTATCTTATTTTCATCATTTTCTGACTTTGTTTCTATTAATGATTATTGTTTTTATTGATTCTTATGTTGATTATTAATTTTTGAGCTTAAATTTTCTATCTGGTTTGTATAATTTGAGTTATTAACAAGTAAATACTTTTTTATTGATAGATATTCTTGACAATTTTTCTTTATAGGTAAATATTTTTAGCTTCATTTTTGTGAAATTTTAAGTTTTTCAGAATAATTATATATTTTTATTTGTAAAGAAAAGTTTTATTTGATTATTTTTTTTTATTTAATTAATTTAAAATTCAACAGTTATTCATTTTATGTTCATTACATTTTTTATTCATTTACTTATAATTACTGTTTTGTAAAAACTGTCGGCTGCTATGATATAATACTTATTTGTATTGCTCAAGGAGACTCCATTGTCTCAGAGCATTAAAATGTAAAATTGTAATATTGTTAAAAGGTAATATCTATCTCTCTCTCTCTCTCTCTCTCTCTCTCTCTCCTCTCTCTCTCCTCTCTCTCTCTCTCTCTCTCTCTCTCTGTTACGAATTCCTGAAAAATGTTTATGAAGATTTTATAATCTTTCTGGAGATTACGCTTGATATTATTGGTGTTTTTCCTTTAAAATGATGTAAAAATATCCAATAGCCGGCTGGTGACTTCCATTACTGGGGCTTTCAATGATGTCCGCCCTACTTTCCATTGTAAAGCAACCGGTTCACGATCCTGTCATAAATAATGAATGAGAAATTAATCCTCAAGACAAGGGGGATATTAAAAGAAGAAGAAGTGAGGAGGGAGTTTACTAGGCGCGGCTCCATGCCCCTCCCCCCTGAATTATGCATTCATTTTATTGAAAAATCCTTGGAGCGATGTGCACCCTGCTCCTTCATAAAAACGAAATCACTTTGGATATTAAAACCTTTCGTATAACATCTCTTCTTATCCGGTGGGTAGTCCGATCGTTAGCGATATCCTGAAATTTTGTAACGTAGGATCGTGGCCGACAAGGTAGAAAAATATGTCGCTAAGTCTTGACCGTTACGGAACCACTTACAGTCAGTGTCAAAGTTTTCGGAATTATCTACCATTTCGTAATTTACTTGCTTTTAACTTTTTTTTAATGTTTTTAAGGAGTTTTTAACCACTCTATAATGTTAGAAGGAAGGTATACAATAGCTGAAACCAAACATTACGACAATTTTTTTTTTTTTTTAACTTTTTGAACGTTCATTTACGAAAAAATTAAAAATAGTGAGAGAGAGATACACAGTTTATTCAACAAGTGGTGCTGCCCAACTTAATTGGGTTGCTAATAACACAGCTTACTTTGTTTTTTCCTTAATGGACAATTTTTTATATAAATATATTAACATCTTAAAAATCTTAGCATGCAATATACATAAAATAGATTATTTTTTTTTGAACATTTTTTTTCCTAAATTATTTTTCTCACTTTATTCTTTTTTTTTTTTTTTTTTTCTTGTTTATCTCTCAAATTTATTCAAATACATGTTTATAAAAAAAAAAAGTATATATTAATTTATTACACAATAATGCCTATGGCAACCATATGAAACTCCGCTTCAATATTAAATCTCCAGCATATACAAGAAATATAATAAAATAAGATAAAATAACAATATTAATATCACAATTAAAAGTTAAAAGATTAAAACATAAATAAAAGCATACACATCCATGTCCCTCCATCGATCCCCGTTTCATTCGCTATGAGTAAATGTGATGGTGTATAATTCCCACTATATTTTCTGCTATCCTTGCGACGTCCTTGATATCGACACCAATATCCTCCATGAAGCTCCTTGTTGAACTAGGTACAGTTCCGCGTGCTCCGAACCATAGGCCTCTGACGTTGAAGTCTCTCTTGCTGAAGCTTTCGCGGAACTTTTCCTTGAGGAAAGAGATACTTTTTTCGTAGATTTCTCTCTTTTCCCTTTCCACTCATTCCCCCTCCAAAAGTATCCGGAATTACGTGGTTTCCTGATTATATTAATGTAGTGATCACAAAAAAACATCCAGTTGGTAAAAAAACTTGTTCATAATTATACATTTTAATCTACTAGTTATTGATCTTACTAATTAATTGATTGTTTGCTGTGAAATATTATCCCACTCAAGCAATTGTTGTTTCTTTGTTAATCTAATTGTTAATTTAATTTTAAAGAAAAAATGGAAGAGGGATTTCGAGAACTTTCTGAAAATATTGCAGCATATAACTCTGAATAGATAACGTCGTCGCATTTTCATTTTAGGGCCTTATTTAAAAAAAAAAAAAAAAAAAAAAAAAGAAAAATCCATGGTTTGGTATATCTTACATGAGGAAGAAACATTGTTTAGAACATAAAATTATGTCGAAGATTAGTGAGAATATGAACATTTTAAACCATTAAACAAAATAATGTTATGATTTCCGAATACTTTTGATACTGAATGACACATCAAATCGACTTACAAAAATTTATTTATGATTCAACCGTTTGATTATATATTTTATCCATATTAAGATTAATGGGGTGTTTAAAATAAAAAAAATAATTATGAATGCCTGACTGTAACACGCATCACATCATTAAAAAACAAACAAAAAAAAAACATTTAAAATGCCGAAGAGATCAGAAAAATGATTTCCCATCTTAACTAGAGGGTAATAATGATGTTGAAATTTGAAAAATGATTATGAACTTAGTTATGTCAAACTAATCAGCACCCTTAAAGCTTACTTTTATTAATCCCTTGGAGGTAGAGGGATATTTTTGAAACAAAATATTCAAGAAAACACCACAATGCTACGCTTAGCAGCGACAAGGGTAGTAAAAAGCGAATTTACTTCCGAAGTTTTATCGATATTTAAAGGTTAAGATGAAGTAGACCAGGTATAAAAAATGAAGTGCCAATCCACGGCATTGTTTTTTATGTGTCTCAAGTTGGCATTCTATGCATCTCAGATCGGCGGGGTTTTATTTATTTTAAGTGGGACTACTATCACTAATTTCTGAACATCTTTTGGATTCTATAGGACACATAGATACATACGCGATGCAATATCATGTTTATTTAACAATATTTTGCAGTATATAATAGAATACACTAAACATACATAATGCTGTATCAAAGTAAACAAGCCTCTTTAGGAACCACATAATAACATACACATATAATATAAACACACTAAAAAATGAAATAAAAAAATATAAAAACTTCCCCAATTCGAAAAAAAAAACTACAATAATTGTATCTTATAGTAATATACAGTCGTAGTAATTCGTCACCTTTGCTTTAATTTTCCATAGAAATGAATTTGATCCAATTGAATATTATTGTTTTTGTCTAATTATTTATATCATGACATTAGGAAAAAAACAAAAAAACAATTGGTTCTTGATTAATATTTTTAAACACTACCAGCATACAATTTTTAATTATGTCGAATTTTTCGCATTTCGTTATCAGAAACAATAACCATTGTGGGGTTACATGAAGTGGAACAAGTTTCACAGAAAACAGCTTTGTCACAAATCTATAGTGGTCATAGTTTTGAAAATTTATATCATACTTCATTTTACGAAAGAAGCTTCTATATTTTTTATTGATTTTAATATTCTTTCCTTTTTTTTTCAATATATAATATTATTTGTTTGTGTAATCAGCATTTTTAAAACATTGTGGTTATGTTATTGCGTTGTTTCACATGAAATGTCCGTTTTTATAGTTTCTGAAATACATAAAGGATTTTGCAGGTCTCTGTTGTTTTCTTCCGAATGTTTACATATTTAAAGCAAACATTTACTAATCCTCTACCTTTGTATTATAAACATTAGCTTCCAAATCAATTGCCCACTTTTTAATATACCTCCAAATATGAACATGGAAACACGCGATTTTCGAGTAATATTTTTGTACGAGTTTAAACTCGGCCATTCAGCTGCTGAGGCCGCTAGGAATATTATCATTTTCTGTCGACTTGTCTCCAACAGATTACCTACCACCTGTCTCGGAATTCAGACAACTTCGTCAAAGGAAAACTTTTTGAAAATAATGATCAAGTGAAAAGTGCGTTTTCAGATTTTGTTTCACTTCAAAGCTCAGAGTTTTTCAGTTGGGGGATAAAAAAGTTGGTGTCACATAGGGAAAAATGTGTAGAAAAAGAAGGTAAATAGTTCGAAAAAAATTATCTTGTTTTCATGTCGTATTTTTAATAAAAATCCTTTACCTTGAAACTGACGTTTCGTGTGACACAACCCAATAAATTTTGGAGAAAAAAAAAATTGAGTGATGCAATTTCTATGTGTTTAAATATAATTTCCAATATTTCATTTAAGATAATTTTTAATTAAACATTTGGAAAAAAAAGTGTTTACTAAGCTTGTTAATATAATATATAATAAAAGGTACACCCATTTGAATGCATGGTTTTGATTTTATTATTGTTTGAATAATTTACTTAGATTTTTATACATTTATTTTAGAGCATTTGTATATGTTTCTAGTTTGATTTACACATATATCTAAATATTGGGCACGCGTATGTAATAATTGGTCGTAAACAACTCTTATTTAACAATACTTTATTTATTTAATTTAGAGTGCCTGTTAAAATATGAATATGGATTCTAGAACCGAAAGAATGGTTGGACATGCCAAAGAAAAACTGGAAGAGTTAGAGATAAAGAAATTATTTTTAAAAAAATTGTGGAAGCTATGTTAGACCTTAAAGGGCTGTAGATTCTTTAGATTATGATTAAATGATTCGATGACATTTACAGTTTTTTTAAGGCATGATATTAGGCTAAAACGTTATAAGTTTTTTTCATGAATATTTATTCTGAAAAAAAATTCAGATATCTATCGTTAATTTATTCCGACTTGTTGGCGTTGTAGTAAAATAACACAAAGCTGTCACGCGACTCATTTCCCTGCATCCACTTCACCACTAAATACTTTATAACCCTATGCTACAAATAAAGGTATGGTTGTGCTTCTAGTGGATGGAGCACTGGACTACTATTTTCTGGATTAGAACACCGCCTGTATCTGAATAATTATTTATTTTGTTATTTCAGCTGTTCGGTGACCCTCAGAAAGGGATATTCTTTGGCACACCAGGCCTCCATAAAGTGGGTTCTTAAAAATTTCAGAAAATCTGATGATCTCGTCCTGATCATCTCCTTGTACAGTCGTTAGCCTAGAAATAATGCGAACCTCTACTATAAAGAAACATTTTTTTTCTAAAGATATCAAATTTTAGTTTTTAATTCATAATAATACTATAATTTAAATCCTTTTTTTTTTTTAATACTACGTAATTATGCTTACCGCAGACCGGTTTCTGATTACCACAGCTTTCTACAATACAGGTTTTGTTTGTTTATTTATTTAACGTCACTTTATGCTACTATGGCTAATCGGACGATGGAGTGGGAGTCCTAAATTTTGCCTATCCAGGGTTTATTAGGATAAGGATCTTTAACGAGTACATGACATCGCACAGGCGTCGTCTCGACGTCTTTTAACGTCCCCTCCGAAGCATAACTAAGGATTTTTTTTTAATGGGAATAAAATAGGACCTAGGACCACTTGCGGGTTTGAGCCCGTGACTTTTGGCAGTTATACAGGTATTCATAGTTTGGAATAAAACTTTAAATAATTTATTCATCTTAGTTAAAAATGTATCGTTTTTAAAGCAATAACAACAATTTTATTAATTTAAACAATGATGACGAGTGACCTGTAAAAAATTGTTAAAATTTTGTGTATATTTAACGTAATGTAGAAAAAAAAAAAAAGAATACCAGAGGCCAAACAGAATAATAATATAGACAAATAGATAGCTGACAGGGTACAGGCTCAGTAATTCCGCGCTGTGCAACCATCTGAATTCCCTACTGGACTCATCTCTCTTTGGAATCAATGTTTTATCCTAGCACCTTATTCTCGAAACCTCAGGGCCTTCTTAGTTATCGAAAGTAAACCTCCACGTTTCACATCCGTA